>CM077152.1:31480365-31645358 GCA_039583875.1 Platanthera guangdongensis | reverse complement strand
AAAATACATATTTCGCAAACATCAATTGGTTATCAACAATATGGAAGTAGAGAAATGGGTGCAGTATTTTTAAAGGATGTATTTGTTGCTGGAATGACTTCTAGTGGAAGAAGTGAGAGTATAAATGCTTTTTTGATAGCTACGTAAACTCAAATACATCCTTAATGGATTTCATCAAGCAATATGAAAATGCCTTGAATGCACGTCGAAAGCAGAGTTAGATGAAGATTTCACTACTATGAATTCAAAGCCCTGTTTAATAACACAACTTTCTATTGAGGACAATGCAACTACATATTATACTCGTAATATGTTCAAATTAGTGCAGATTGAAATCAAAAAAAGCATTGGTTGTTGACATGATAAAATCAGTAAGATTGAAAATGTTACAACCTACAAGGTTGGAGAGGCAACAGAAGAAAAAAATGGATGGTGCACTGTACTTCATGAAGATTCTAATTTGTTAAATATAAATTGTGATTGTTCCAAATTTGCTACAGATGGTTACCTATGCAAGCACATTTTCCATATTATGGTCAAAAAACGTGTGCACGAAATTCCAACGCATTATGTTTTGAAAAGATGGACTATCAATGCAAGACATGTGCTATCGTTTGGAGCAGGTTCAAGAGATATGGCTGATCAGAATGTTACACCACTTATGAAATGGACTCTTAGAGAACTTGCAATACAAGTTGCAGAAAAAAGCTCTGAAGCATTGGACACATATATGGATTTATATTATGAACTGAACAAAGACAAAATGATTTGAGTATTATACAATCTCAAAAATTTGTTATTTTACCTTATAGTCAAATTGGGTCTTTTACTGCTTTTTCAGAAATGCCTCACATATCCATTCGTGATCCATTAAAAGTGAAAACTAAAGGCGTCCAAAATTGGCTTCACGAATAATTGCCGGTATCGAAACTTCTCAAGCTAGCGCCAAACAACGCACATGTGGATCTTGTGGTGAAAAAGACCATTATGTCACTACATGTCCTAACAAAAAATTGGTTAGTATGGATGTTGGTAACAAGTGACAGAATATCTTCTATTTATGCGCAAAAATCGGTCAGTATGATTGTATCTTTGAATCTGTAGCTGTCATCTTCCCAATTTTTTTCCAATACTCTTTAACTCCTGTATTGTGATGATGATTGCAACAGAAAAATTAGGTGCTAGGAGAGGATGATTTCATGGAGTTTCCTGACTCACTGTACTTCTAGGGAGCAGATGATTTCATCGGCTGGGATTCCATTTCTCAACAAGGAGAAGGGAATATTGATCATTTGAACCAGAGAAGTGGCGCCTCTGATGTGTTTGATCAGGAGGCATGTAAATTTGAACTTTTTGATTTGGTTCCTCTCATTCATCGCTATATTTTATGTTCATGGAGTTTTGATGATTTCATCGCTCTGTTTTATGTTCATTTTGACTTTACTGCTGATCTGGATAGAGAACTTTGCTAATTCTGCATCAATTGTCTATTTAAATGTTGTTAATTTTCCAGTCTTTAGGGTTTAGCCTTATACTCTGTTTATGTTCGCCTCATGCTCTGTTTTTTAGGCCATTGTACGTGAAATTCACAATAGCGCTAAGTAGGGGCATCCAAATTAATTACGAAGAAGAAGAAGAAGAAGAAGAAATGTATGAATGTCTAAAAAATTGTTCCCACCCTATTACAGAAATTAACTCTCGAACTTCCGCAGCTAAATGAATCTCCTCCAAAATGCTCCAGGCAATAATACGAATGTCTTGAAATTTTTTGGACTGCAGGCGATTAAAATGGTTAATGTGCGCCAGATCCGTAAACTCCAGTGGCACAGCATTGTTGCGCCTTTCTGTAGATAATGCTTGGAGATTTGGATGACGATGGCATCCCCCTTGTGATCGTCCCGTCGACATGATCTGTAGAGGATGAATGAGAAAAAGTAAAATAAAAAGAAATGAGAGAGAAATGAAATTTAGAAGAAGAATAAGAGAATGAAGCTTGAGTTTGGAAGAAGAAGAAGAAGATTTAGAAAATATGAATTGAAAAGCAAGAAAATGATAAAACTTTCACCTAGTAGTGTAGATCGAGAGGAGAGGAGACGGATCTGCGAAGTTTGGAGGCAGAAATTTCAAAGCCCAGTTCTGGGCATGAAGGAGTACAGGAAGTAGGGTTTAGCAGGTTTCAGAGTGGATGAAGATGACTACTGATGAGTCCTATTTATATAGTGATTTTCAGACTCATCTAGGCTTATTTTCTTGCATGTGCACTACCTTTTCAATTGAAAAAGTTATATTTTTGTCTAGGGCTTCACTTCACCAATAGTGCATTGTTTTGGGCCCGTGGGTGTGCAATTGCGGATTCTTTTGTTAGGGGTAAGCACCTGGTGCTCCCCGTAGCTCCTTCTGTTGTTTTGTTTGCATTTTGTTGCTGGGAGCTGCTGCTCCAGCTGGTTGCCTTGTTGTGCAGGTAGTCAGGATGTCCTGAATTCCATTTTCAATTCTGTGTAAAATGCACGGTCGTGCGCATTTCTTCGCGCACAGTTCCAGTCCAATCGTGCGTTTTACACAGTTTTCCTGGGGCATCTGTTTCTACCGTGTGATTTGTTCCCGCATGGTTTCGGCCAAACCGTGTGAGAAGGAATCGCACGGCCTGTACCATTTGTCTAGCTTTCCAGTGCTCTGTGGTTAATCGTGCATTTCCTTCGCGCACGGGCATCCAAATTTTTCGTCGAGCTCGACATTTTCGACGCTCGACGAAAACTGTCGAGCTCGACGAAGAATGTCGAGCTCGACATTTGTCGCACTCCGGCACTCGATGACAAAATGTCGAGCTCGACATTTTTGGTCGAGCTCGATCCTCGACGAAAAATGTCGAGGCGTCGAGCTCGACATTTTTCGTCGAGCTCGACATTTTCGACGCTCGACGAAAACTGTCGAGCTCGACGAAGATTGTCGAGCTCGACATTTGTCGCACTCCGGCACTCGACGACAAAATGTCGAGCTCGACATTTTTCGTCGAGCTCGATCCTCGACGAAAAATGTCGAGGCGTCGAGCTCGACATTTTTCGTCGAGCTCGACATTTTCGACGCTCGACGAAAACTGTCGAGCTCGACGAAGATTGTCGAGCTCGACATTTGTCGCACTCCGGCACTCGACGTCAAAAGGCGAGTTCGACGAAAAAAAAATTTCGACCTCCACTGCTCCACTGCTCCAAGAAGAAGAAGAAGAGGCAATACCGCAGTACCGGAAGAAGAAGAAGAAGAGGCACCAGTACCGGAAGTTGAAAGAAGAAGAAGAAGCAGAAGAAGAAGAAGAAGAAGAAGAAGAACTGAAGACGAAGAGGCAGTACCGCCGGCACCGTGTCACGGGGGAAGGAGAGCAGCGGCGGGAAATGAGAATGTCGGGCGTCGCCGCGTCAGCCGTCGGGCGAACTGCGAAGGAGAGCAGCGGCCAGCGGCGGCTACTTGCTAGGTTAGCGGCTTAGCGCAGAAAAAGGGCGTAAATGCCGACCCTGGGTGAAATCCCCGAAAATGAGGGGGGGCACGTGCCCCCCTGGACCTATATTGGCTACGCCCTTGAGCGGCGCTAACAAGGCTGAAAATAGCGTTCCGCTAATAACCCTACCCCTATATATATATATATATATATATATATATATATCTTTACTACTCTAAAGGAAGTATAAATGGATGAGTTCGAAATTACAATAGCCATCCGATTATAGTATGATAATATTTCTGCCGTCCGATCAAACTCAATCATGCTGCATCATCTCTCCACATTTCTATAGGTCTCCTAAACCTACTAACTAGGTTATGTAAAATTACATTTTTGCCCCTATAAAATTCGAAAAATAAGGGAAAATCAGATCATCGGATCAAACCCACTTCCCGCAAGCCCACCAACCCGCGCGACACGCTGACCCGAAGAGCGCTAGCCCGCCAGCCCGCCATCCCGCTCACCCGCCAGCCCGTCAATCCAGTGATTTCAAACACCATATCGGTGAACCTATATTTAAACCCCTCATGGTTCTTATTATGGGCAGTGTGGGACTAATATGCGGGTGCGGGATATAAAAAAAAAAACAAAGAGGCGCCGCGCCTATTGAGGTTCGAACCGCTGACCTCCACCATCACAACCATATATCTTATCCACTAAGTCATTAGCATTTTAATGTTTAATTATAGCCGCAGTTTATATATGTATTATTACTAATGAAATTAATTAAAATTAACATATTATATAGTAAATATTTGTAGATAATCCAAGGAGCCCGTGGAAATGGGGGGGGGGGGAGCGGATTTTTTTTATTTATACAAATAAAATATTAATATAAAAATATATTATTAATATATAAATTATAATTAATATAAAAATTTAAATTATAAAAAAATTCTCACGTCGTCACAGGGGGCGGGCGGAGCCCGCCGGGGGGCGGGGTGCGGGCGGAGCCCGCTGGGGGGGTGCGGGCGGAAGCCTGCCGGGGGTGGTGGGGCGGGCGTAGCCCGCCGTCGGCGGCCAGGTACTGTGGCGCGTAGCCATCGGGCCGGAGGCCCGTGCCTGCGACTCGTATTGTTGAAACCAAAAAACTTGGTCTCTGTGGAGTTCGACCCTTGGGGAAAGGGTGACCTCACACCTACTACACTCAAGAGAACGTCACAGACCGAAGACTTGGGGAAACTAGGAACAGACCCTCGGCTCTAGCGCGGAGGTCCCACCTCACACCCGGAAGGCTACCTGAGCACTTCCCCTCCCGAGCCAATGCTCGAGCTAGGGTGCCTTGGAGAGCTCTCTCAACTCTACCAAGAAGAAGCTAGGGGAGGAGAAAACTAAGAAAGAAGATCCTCTTCCAAGGCACCAAGGGGGTCTATTTATAGTTTTTCCAAGTCCTGGGGGTAAAAATGACCAAAATACCCATACGCCCAAAAAGCCTTGGGCCAATAGGAAACGCCCACGCCGGGGGGCAGAGCGGTAAAACGCCTCCAAGGGCACAGCGGTAAAAGCACGCCGCCAACACCCCGCCCCCAAGTACCCGAGACGGCCCCAGGCCGCCGGTCAGGCCGCGAGCAGGCCGCCCGGGCGAGCGCCAGGCCGCGAGCAGGCCGCTCGGGCGAGACCGGCCGCCGGCCGCCTCGCCCGCGAGCAGGCCGCTCGCGGGCGAGCGCCAGGCCGCGGCCGCCTCGCCCGCGAGCAGGCCGCTCGGGCGAGACCGGCCGCCGGCCGCCTCGCCCGCGAGCAGGCCGCTCGGGCGAGCGCCAGGCCGCGGCCGCCTCGCCCGCGAGCAGGCCGCTCGGGCGAGCGCCAGGCCGCTGGCCGCCTCGCCCGCGAGCAGGCCGCTCGGGCGAGCGCCAGGCCGCGGCCGCCTCGCCCGCGAGCAGGCCGCTCGGGCGAGACCGGCCGCCGGCGCCCCTCGCCCGCGAGCAGGCCGCTCGGGCGAGCGCCAGGCCGCGGCCGCCTCGCCCGCGAGCAGGCCGCTCGGGCGAGCGCCAGGCCGCTGGCCGCCTCGCCCGCGAGCAGGCCGCTCGGGCGAGCGCCAGGCCGCGGCCGCCTCGCCTGCCCCTACCACAGACTCAACGGCCGGGGCGGGTGCTAGCCAACTTGCCGCACCCGCCCTCCCAACAGAGGGGCCATTGGGGGGAGCCAATTCTTCCTCCCCCTAATAGTATGTTCCAAGCCAGAGCCAAAATTGGCCACCGAGAGTTCAAAATCTCCAAAAAAGCTTAAAACGGGTTTGCCTTATTTTGGGTCCACTCTCCGCGAATACGGGGTTGTACACAATCCCCGCTCTTTTCGAGGTTGGCACAAGCTCGGAAAGAAACATCCAACCCAACGTATTCGCGGAGTGTAACTTCCCCTTGGGGTCAACCTGCCATGCCAGCTATGGGAGCCTGGGTGGCGAGACCTCCTCTGGGTGAAAACACTTAGCCTCCCCGAGGGGTCAACCTGTCAAGCCAGCTAATGGGAGTCTGGGTGACGAGACGACCTCGGGGTGCAAGCACCTACTCTCCACGAGAGGTACCACCGACCCTGCCAGCTAGTGGGAGCCTGGCAGCGGAATCATCTCTGAGCAAAGGGACTTACTCTCCACGAGAGATACCACCGACCCTGCCAGCTAGTGGGAGCCTGGCAGCGGAATCATCATCGGGTCAAAGGACTTGGGCTACCACGAGAGATCAACCTACCCAGCCAGCTAGTGGGAGCCTGGCGGCGGAATCGTCATCGGAGCTAAGGACTTGGGCTACCACGAGAGATCAACCTACCCAGCCAGCTAGTGGGAGCCTGGCGGCGGAATCGTCATCGGAGCTAAGGACTTGAGCTACCACGAGAGATCAACCTACCCAGCCAGCTAGTGGGAGCCTGGCGGCGGAATCATCATCGGAGCAAAGGACTTGGGCTACCACGAGAGATCAACCTACCCAGCCAGCTAGTGGGAGCCTGGCGGCGGAATCATCATCGGAGCAAAGGACTTGGGCTACCACGAGAGATCAACCTACCCAGCCAGCTAGTGGGAGCCTGGCGGCGGAATCGTCATCGGAGCTAAGGACTTGAGCTACCACGAGAGATCAACCTACCCAGCCAGCTAGTGGGAGCCTGGCGGCGGAATCGTCATCGGAGCTAAGGACTTGGGCTACACAATCAAACCATACCAAATCCTACATCCTCAAACGGGGAAAAAGATGGGTTACATGACCCCCCCGACTCAGCTGGTCGGGGGCTGGACTCAATACAACATAAGAAGAATACAGGACTCTACCGGGACGAGGCTTCTTCAGGGGGTCTGGGCCGGTGGTCGCCATCCGCTTCCTGCTCGCCGGACACTTCCATCCTGCTCAGGCTCTCCATGATCTTCTCCATCTCCTCTGCCTTGGCCATCCAAGAGATGGTGTTGACGGCCGTGACGTAGCACTGCCTTGCCATCCTTGAGTCTCCCTTGACTCTGACCTGGATCCCCCCTGAGCTGAACTTGAGGCATTGGTGGAATGAAGACGGCACGCAACGGAAGGCGCTGATGAGGGGTCTTCCGAAGATGGCGCTGTAGCTGCTTGGAGCGTCAACAATGACGAACCGGCAGTTCCTCGAGACTCCTCCCAATTTTACTTGGAGCCCCACTCCACCCTCGACCTCCTTCCTCTCCCCTGAGAATCCGAACAGGGGTCCATCCGAGGCCAACACCCTCCTTGGCTCTACTTTCATCTCATCAAACGCCTTCTTGAAAATGACGTTGACGGAGCTTCCGTTGTCAACCAAGATCCGGGAGACGGTGTAGCCTTCGATGGCCGTCTGGATGACCAGCGCATCGCAGAACGGATCCTCATGATCTGGCAGGTCCTTCACCGAGAAGGTGATCTTCTCCTCTGGGGGCGGGGTCTGGGAGGTTGAGGCGACGCTTCTCCGGTACATGACATGGAGGCTAGCCTTCCGAGTGGCCTCAACCCCCACTCCACCGTGGATCACTCCTATGCTACCTCGGGTTCCCACGTCGACCCGGTCCTCGCATATATCATCACCCCCTTCTCCGGGTAGAACCTCTTCTACTCGTACCGGCGGCTGTGGCTGGGCAGGGCCTCTCGCCCCCCTCACTTCCAAGAATTCGGGGCAGGTAGCCGTGGCGTGCCCCTCCACCTGGTGGAAGTCGCAGTACATCAGCGCTCTTTCTCCCCTCTTTCGGCGGGCTGCGCGCTCTCTCCTGTTACCTCTTCCCCCTCCTATTGCCAAGGCTTGCTGCGGCGGGGGTAAGAGTTGCCTTGGGGCCTGCCTCTGGAAGTTATACCTCCCTTGGCCCCCATGAAAGTTCCCCCCTCCTTGGATGAGAGCTCTTCCCGGACCTTGAGCAGGCCCTCCCTGCTGCCTCCAGCCTGGTTCCGGACCCTCCTGTCCTTGGAACCCCTGAGCTCTCTGCTCCTCTCTTCTTCTTCCTTCCTGATGCCTTGAGCCACCCTGCTCCTTTGACTCCACCTCCGTCAACTTTTCCAACCTCTTGACAAATGCCGGGTTGGCTGCCTCCATGGCAATCTCCTCTCGCCGCCCTTTCCATCAGCTCCTCGAAGGAAAGGGGGGCCTTCCGGGTCAAGCTCATCTTGAAGAAGCCCTCCTTCAGCCCAACGGTGAAGGCCATCTGGAGAGCATACCCTGGCATCTCCTGGACCTCCAAGATCTCCTCTTGGAACCTGTCTACATAGCGGGCCAGCGACTCCTCAGCCCCCTGCCTTATCAAGAAGATGGACTCAGGACTCCTCTTCCGCTTCTTGGAGGTGGAGAAGCGAAGCTGGAAGCTTCGGCTCAGGTCCTCGAAGCCATAGATCGACCTTGGAGGGAGTTGATGGAACCAGTCCCTTGCCTTCTCCTTCAACGTGATCGCAAAGAGGCGACACTTGAAGGCGTCCGTCATTGGTCTGATGGAGACGGCATCCTCGAACCACTGCAGATGCTGAACAGGGTCATCCTTCCCGGAATAGTAAGCCATGTCTGGCTCTCTGAACCCCTCGGGAACGGGAGCTGAGATGATCAGCTCGCTGAAGGGTGACCCCCTAAGGGGTGGTCTTGCCACCTCCACTCGCGCGACCTGCTCGCCTTGAAGGTTGGCACTCGTCGGGCTGGAGAACAGCTCCCGGCCGGTGAGGTCTCGCTCGACCCCATCGCCCATCCTCTCCTTCCCTGGCCTTCTTCCTGGTGCACTTCCTTCTCCCCCCGCTGGGGTCATCTCGCCTAGACCCCTGGGAGTCGACTCGTCGAGGGGGGAGCTAGCTCCTGGGGGGTCGGGGTGGAGCCGCCACCCTGAGGAGCAATGCTTCGCAGCATCTCCATGATGCCCTGGATGGAGGCCATGAACTCTTGCCTCCCCACAAAGGGTCCTGGGGTGGGGAGCTCGCCGAGATCGTCACTACCTCCTTGACCTCCCGTCATGACACTCTCCCGAGATCTTCTGTGCTGGTCACTCTCCACGCTCACCGCACCAAAATGTTGAAACCAAAAAACTTGGTCTCTGTGGAGTTCGACCCTTGGGGAAGGGGTGACCTCACACCTACTACACTCAAGAGAACGTCACAGACCGAAGACTTGGGGAAACTAGGAACAGACCCTCGGCTCTAGCGCGGAGGTCCCACCTCACACCCGGAAGGCTACCTGAGCACTTCCCCTCCCTAGCCAATGCTCGAGCTAGGGTGCCTTGGAGAGCTCTCTCAACTCTACCAAGAAGAAGCTAGGGGAGGAGAAAACTAAGAAAGAAGATCCTCTTCCAAGGCACCCAAGGGGGTCTATTTATAGTTTTTCCAAGTCCTGGGGGTAAAAATGACCAAAATACCCCTACGCCCAAAAAGCCTTGGGCCAATAGGAAACGCCCACGCCGGGGGGCAGAGCGGTAAAACGCCTCCAAGGGCACAGCGGTAAAAGCACGCCGCCAACACCCCGCCCCCAAGTACCCGAGACGGCCCCAGGCCGCCGGTCAGGCCGCGAGCAGGCCGCCCGGGCGAGCGCCAGGCCGCGAGCAGGCCGCTCGGGCGAGACCGGCCGCCGGCCGCCTCGCCCGCGAGCAGGCCGCTCGCGGGCAGCGCCAGGCCGCGGCCGCCTCGCCCGCGAGCAGGCCGCTCGGGCGAGACCGGCCGCCGGCCGCCTCGCCCGCGAGCAGGCCGCTCGGGCGAGCGCCAGGCCGCGGCCGCCTCGCCCGCGAGCAGGCCGCTCGGGCGAGCGCCAGGCCGCTGGCCGCCTCGCCCGCGAGCAGGCCGCTCGGGCGAGCGCCAGGCCGCGGCCGCCTCGCCCGCGAGCAGGCCGCTCGGGCGAGACCGGCCGCCGGCCGCCTCGCCCGCGAGCAGGCCGCCGGGGGAGCGCCAGGCCGCGGCCGCCTCGCCCGCGAGCAGGCCGCTCGGGCGAGCGCCAGGCCGCTGGCCGCCTCGCCCGCGAGCAGGCCGCTCGGGCGAGCGCCAGGCCGCGGCCGCCTCGCCTGCCCCTACCACAGACTCAACCGGCCGGGGCGGGTGCTAGCCAACTTGCCGCACCCGCCCTCCCAACAGAGGGGCCATTGGGGGGAGCCAATTCTTCCTCCCCTAATAGTATGTTCCAAGCCAGAGCCAAAATTGGCCACCGAGAGTTCAAAATCTCCAAAAAAGCTTAAAAACGGGTTTGCCTTATTTTGGGTCCACTCTCCGCGAATACGGGGTTGTACACGTATATATATATATATATATATATATATATATATATATATATATATATAATTATATATATATATATATATATATATAATATATATTTACTACTATAATAGAAGTATGGAAGGCTTGAATTTATAATTCATGAAATTAATTTTAGCCGTCCGATCTGTTCCACTATTCCAGTGGCTGTCCGATCAAATCAACTCTCTCTCTCTCCACATATTACTAGGGTTCCTAAACCTACTACTAGTGTCCTAAAGTTACGTAAATAACTTTAAAAGAAAAATACCAAGCCCACCAGCTAAAAGCCTGCCAGATTACAGTCCACAACTTAAAAGAACTACACAAGCAGGTCAGCCCGCTGAAACGCCAGCCCGCAAGACAGCTAACCCTCTAAGCGCTGATTTCAAAGAATGAGTATGGAAACCTATATTTAAACCCATAAATTTAAATTGGTTTGGCAATGTGGGACTAAAACAGGCGGGTGAACATTGCTCATGTCATTGTTCACCCGGCTGTCATATTATATATATATTCTAATATTTATAATTATTATATAATATAAATAATTGTTAGCATTTGTAAGTTATTATTATATAAGGCAGGCGGGTGAACAGTGCTCACGCCACTGTTCACCCGCCTGCCATGAATCATATTTAAATTAAATTTTTTTCTTTTAAATTAATTTTTGTTTACTTTTTAGGTTGCTGTCGCGGGCAAAGCCCGCCGGGAGCGGGCGGCCCCCGCCGGGGGTCGGGCGACCGCCGCCGGGGGGGGGGGGGATCCTGTCGGGGTGCGGGCGAAGCCCGCCGTTGCCGGCAGCACGTCGAGTGGCGGGCGAAGCAAGAAGGCGACCAGACCGCGGGGGTTAACCGTCTAGTCGCGCGGTTTGTCTGTTTTCCTTTAGCTTGTATCTCATCACATCTGCTTGGTTCTCGTGTATCCCGGGCGGGCTTTTATTTTAGCCCTGCCTTCTTGGGCAGACCCCCAAGTCTATAAATAGGGGGGAGCAACACTCCCAAAGCACGCTTACTCGAATTCAGTAGCTTGCTTGTTAAGAGTTGCGCTCTCATCACCTGTAATCCCGGTGTGCTCGCTGCAAGCTCATGGTTTCTTTTACCTATCCGCGGTTAATCCCAGCCATTGGATCATGATCCAACGGGCGGGATGAAAAAAGCACGGAAATATGGTATATCCGCGTTGCGCGGATACCCATATTTCCTATATATCTTTACCACTATAAAAGATATGTCAAATGACATTTAAAAGCCATGTTTTGAAAATTCATGGAAGAAAATATGGCCTTTGGATCAGCCTCCTTGAATCATCAACCATCTGATCATTTATGCAGGTTAAAAGCAAAAAAAAAAATAGGTCTCTTATACCTAGAGCCTATGAGGGATTGAAGAGAGGAAAGGGTAGAGAGAGAGAGGAGAGAGAGGGGGAGAAGGGCTGCCAGCAGAAGAGAATGGGGAGAGAGAGAGAGAGAGAAAGAGAGAGGAGAGGGGGCGGCGGAAATAATTATGAGAGAGACAGGCGGGCGGCAGACTTGATGGAGAGAGAGAGGAGGCGGAATTGATAGAGAGAGAGAAAAAGATGAGCAGAATTGATATAGAGAGAGAGGGAGGAGAGCGGCAGACCACTATATCGATAGTGGTTGGCACTCATCAATATCACTCTCTCTATATTATAAAATTTTTGAATGTGTCGGAATGGAGGGGGAAGAGAGAGTGTATAAAATATTATATGCAAAAATGTTAAATCAGTCCCTAAATTATGATAACATTTTGAAATCAGTCCCTGAACTTTCAAAGGGTTGAAATCAGTCCTTGAACTTTTAAAACCAAAGTAATTTGATCCTAAAGCTGTTTTGTTTTTAATTTTCTGATTTCTCATTACCCAATTTACTATTTCCGTTGCTAACCATTTAATATTTTTATTGTTAAATTTTTAATATTTTCAATGTTAGCTTGTAATAATATATATTTCATTTTTTTTTGTAAGAAAGTCGACGATGACGGGAGCATGATAGAATGGGGGACAATTGACGACGATCAAGAATCCGGCCGGTGGAGGCAGGCCGGAGTCGGAATCCAGTCGGCGACGGCGGCGGCGCCCGAGGAAGAGAGGAGCGACGGAGGCGGCGGCCGCGGGAGAGAGAAGCGACGGCGGCGGCGGCCGAGAAAGAGAGGAGCGACGGCGGTGGCGGCTGCGGGAGAGAGAAGTGACGGCGGCAGCGGTGAGGGAAGAGAAGGGCGACGGCGGCGGTGTCATTGGATGAGATGGGCGATGACAACAACGTCGATGGATGAGATGGGCGATGGCAGCGGCGTCGATGGATGAGAAGTGCAACGGCGACGATTGTCGCGGCGATGGAGGCGGTCACTGCGGCGCCGGCAGCGCCGGCGACAGCGGCGGCGGTGATGAATATGATGACGGCGATGGCGGCGGTTATCACGTCGATGGTGGCGGTTGCCGCAGCGACGGCGGCGACGACGGTGGCGACGATGATGAAGACAATGATGCTGATGGCGGCGGTTGCCGCGACGATGGCGGTGACGGTGATGGTGATGAAGACGATGGAGGCGATGACGACGGCGATGGCGGCGGCGATGGCGGCGGCGATGGCGGTGGCGGCCGGTGGTGATGGCGGCGGCGACGGCGACGGTGATTTCGGGGCTAGTGGGCTTGACTGTCAACCCCACTTCCTCCATCAAAGGAGGTGGACGGTTTGACTACCAACCCGAATTATTTCTGGAGGACTCTATCATATATTTTACCAATAGACCTTAACATTAGAAATATAAAAGGTTTAACAATAAAAATATAAAAAGTTTAGCAATGAAAATAGTAAATTGGGGTAATAGGAAACTAGAAAATCAAAAACGAAACAGCTATAGGATCAAATTGCCCTGATTTTAAAAATTTAAGGACTGATTTCAAACTTTTGAAAGTTCAGGGACTGATTTCAAAAAGGTATCATAGTTGAGGGACTGATTTAATATTTTTGCCAATATTATAATATATATAGATATAATATAATATGAGAGGGGGCGGCGGAAGATTGGGGTGAGATAGAGAGAGAAAGAGAGAGAGTGATTAGATTTTTATATTATATATATATATTATATATTATATATATATTATATATATATATATATATATATATATCTATATTAATAAGGCTGTTTAGGTAGGAGGCGTCGGTCACGCGAAATCCCCGAACAGCCCTCCGCCGCTTCTCCCCTGCGTGCACGCCTGTCCGGCGGCCGAAATCGCGGAACAGCGCCCCCACCGCTCCGCTCCACCTGCGTACACGGGTCGACGGCGCACCGCTCATTCGCAGCCGCATCGCCCGCAACCTGGCACGCCCCTTCTTTCCGCGTGCCGCACCCGCCGCGTTCCTCCCCCGCCGCGTGCCGCCCCCGCCGCGTGCCGCACCCGCCCCGTGCCTCTTCCACCGCGTACGGCGCCTCTGTTCGATGCCTACATTTCCCCCAACCTTCGGATCTCCTCCGTCGCTGCTCTCTCTTCCTCCGTGATCTCCCTCGCCGCACTCCTCTCCCCTGTTACCTGAGGTGCCTCTGTTAGAGCCAAAGCTGCTGTTCCTGCCCCCGCCACCACAGCTATGTAATTTCCTGTACTTCTTCTCTGTTTTGTTGCTGCACCTGCCGTTCTTGCTTCCGTGTGTTATTCCCGTAATTTGCTCCTGCTCGCCTTCATCCTTCATCCATAACTACACCGTTTTCTGTAGAAAACACCACCTCATATTCGTCTGTACAGCTCATTATAGATACCTCTACCTTTACTATATTGTATCGATGCACTGTTACGTGCTTCCAAGTATACTGTTTCTCTACCACATCTTCTGTAACTATTACGAAGGCCGCCTTATCCAATTATCAAATTGGACAGTTACTGAATTGTTATATCATCTCATTCACATTAGCTTAGAGCTCATTACAGATATGTGTACCTCTAATCTATTGTAGCAATTCATTGTTAAGAGCTGCCAATTATAACTGTTTTTCTACCATTCTTATGCACATTTTCAGACCCAACCGGCCAGCACACAAAAACATTTACTATACGTTCACCATTTCATAACACGCACTCACAAAAACACTACTTCGGAGGCAGCCGTAGTTGCATATTTCTTCAATACCTGTAATTAAATTCAAATTTACATGAGAAACTGATGTAACTTGATTTCCTTTTCCATTAATTAGGATCATACCATGAGAACCTGCTGTAGCTTGATTTCCTTTTCCATTAATTAGGATCATACTAAGAATAAGTTTACACTCCTAATTTTTAAGAAGTAGCAATTTTGGGTCATATCCCATGAGACCCAGGCTTTGCTGCGATATCCAACTGCTAGAACAATTTTAAAATTCCTATTATTTGTCGAAGAATCATTGAATCCGCCCTTTGATTGCCAGAGGTGAGTTGAGATCGACAAGACCACCAAATATAGCCACGCAATGTTACAATGGTTATTGTAAAAAAAATTTAGTCTCTGATTTTACTGTCTATTAAAAAAATTGAATCTGAAAGCAGCAGTGGACAAAACTGCATAAAATAAACACATTAATCGAAAATTTTGTGACTGATTGATGGATAGTATGGGAGTGTAAGATTGTAAGTTTTACAACTTTATTAAAAAAAAATCAAGAGTTTTATAGCTCCACTTATACAACCGTTTTATGAATTCTCAGAAGTTTCATTACAATTTTATTTTTTTGACTTAATTTCCTCATATCTATCTTGCCATAGTTAGGATAAGAATGAATTGGGGCACACTCTATCTTATCTGCACTCCACGTTATCTTATTTTATGTTATTACTATTATGTACAAAACTATTTTAATCATCAGGCTATTAATACTAAGTGTAAATCAAAATCAATTCATTCAAATGTTCACTTTTACTCCACTCAATGAAAATTGAAACTGAAAAGAGCAGTGGACAAAACTGCATAAGATAAACACATTAAATCGAAAATGTTGGTGACTTATTGATGGATAGTTTGGGAGTGTAAGATTGTAAGTTTTACAACTTTATTACAAAAATTTCATGAGTTTTATAGCTTCAATTATAGAACCGTTTTAAGAGATATATCTCGGAGGCTGAGGAGACTAATTCTGAGAATTTGCATTATAGTTTTTATTTTTTTGAATTAATTTGTCCAGATCTATCTTTAACTTTGAATGTTTATTTTACATTTCTAATTACTACTTATTAAAATGATCTGCATATTTTCAAAATAAATTTGAACATAGCATTCACTTATTTTAAAAGCGCCACACCTGCTGTTCCTCCACTGCGCCACCACAGATAGGTAATTCTCTACTTTCTTCTCTGCTTTTGTGTACAACATTGTTTTGCTCCTCCTGATTCATGCGTACAGATAGTCTTACAATTTCTTCTTTGAGCTATCAGAAAACCACTGTAAATTAATGCCATTTTTTGATACATTTCCGTACGGTCTGTTTGTTTATGGTGGAATATGTCTCACGTACTCCACATTCAATCATATATTAGTTGAGCTATCATAAAAACACTGTAAATTACTGTCATTTTTGGATACATTGCTGTACGGTTTTCTTTTTATGGTGGAATATGTCTCACGTACTCAACATTGAGGCATATATTAGTTTACCGCTAACAAGCACTGCTCATTCCTCTCATTATACTCTGCTATAATTACAATAGATATACTCCCGTCTATGTGTTTCCTATAGTAATCGCTAACTCAACCTGCATTCAATCTTTTAACAAACTGTTGTTATAAACATCATGTTCCTTCTGTGAAGGTTTGCCAATGCACCAATTCATCAAAGGCTTATTATTTACTTCGCCGGTTCACTTTATTACAATTAATAAATACTACCTCAAAGATAGAGCGGACGAAAACGATGTGCCATTTACTACGAACAGTCCATGCTCTCTACTTTCGTAAATGATTGGCTGAACTCTACACAACTTTGGTCACATTGAAAAGGCGGTTATGTTTCTCACGACAAACTGTATGCTTCCCCTTCCGAATAACATTTGCATGTCAACAACGTACTTCTTACAAAATAAAATCAACATGATTTGAAATTTCACTGTCGAATAATATTAGATCAAAACATCTTCAAGAAGCTCGGGTGCTAACTGCTACAACATTACCGCTGCATGCTTCGAAATTTGCAATGCACTGTACTTTATTACAATGTCTTCATACCTTATGCATTTTCTCACATCGCATGCACTGCAAAATTCCCATTCAGTTGATCATCTTTCAATTATTTGATTACTCCTGTATGTACTAAATGGCAGATTGGAAATCCTCTCACTCTGAAGTGACTACCCGTGCTACTTCCCTTGCGATCACTCCTTCAGTTCTTAAGGCACTAAATCAAGGTGACAACTTCCTCCCTTCGTGTGGACTTAAGAGTCAACCTTAAAGATCTTTAATTACATTGTTCAGAAGTTTTTGAATTTGTCCTACTTTTAAATTAGCCTCCAAGAAAAAATTATGAACACACGAAAACCTCATTTGATTTTTTCTAAACAAATGTATGGAGAGTTAGTGTTTAGCATGTGACGATGAAAATAGAACTTCTCTAACTGCCACACCTGTCCTAAACAGAACGTATACTCCTCTGAACTCCGACCATTAGAAACAAACATGCAGCGTTTGCTACTTACGCCAAAAACCTACACTTTTTCAACCAGTACAATGAACTTCCAAAAAAATTACTCCTGTAATTTCACCCTTAAATAACCATACACATCAACCATGATGATTTCACAAATCAAAATTCCCAAAACCTCAGTTCAAATCCCCAGAACCACGAAAATGAAAGTGCGCCGACAATAGCGAAATGTACATGAGAGTGGAAAAGGTACGAGTACAATCCTTCCAGGCCAATGAGGATATGCGGGGTGGATGTGCGACTGATGCCCTTGGCTCCGCCACGGTGTCAGGACGAGCAAGCTTGCCCCAGTAATTGTGCCTTCTAATGAAGAACCAAGTTGATCCATACTCTTGGAGGCGGGTTCTCCTCTGGTAATTCCTTCTACTCATTATGTTTCTGCAGACGGATTCCAATCTTTCTATATGAGATTCAATCTAACTACAGCGCGAAAAAAGTTCAACAGAAAATCCGGAATAGGCTGCTAGGCTCCACAAAAAAATCAGTGAAAGAACATTCGCCACTCTCTCAATTTTTGCACGCCACAAGTTACTTACTCTGCTTATCCCTCATTACCCATGCATCGTGCATCACTGACCATCGGTCCAGCGACGAACGCCCCGATAATGCACGGCATTGATCTATTTTTAGTTTCAAGACATAAACTTCAGAGTCGAACCCCACTTTCAAGGTTTTTCCCTTTGAACAATTTGCCGTTACAGTGTTGCTTGCACAATCCAGTCAAAATTGACAAATGTGCTTGCTCTTTTTCGAGCGAGCCACAGTTGCGATATTTGAAAAATGCTTTTTTCTCGGGAATATTTGATGTTGCCCTCCCAATCAACCCCCTGAACAATTCCTCGACCACAGAACCTCAACATCGACTCCTCAATATCACATCTTCGACGATAGAGCCCTCTCGGGCTACTGTTGTTTTAGCTTCCTGCTTTTCCAACCTACCAGTCCATCTCCTTCTTGGTTTCTTCCGCATGTTCTCAAACACATCTTCTCTTTAAATCATGCACTACTTTACTCCACCTCTTCTCATGACTGCAGGTATGCAAACACTGCATTCCGAAATTTGAAAGCTGTTACGACTTATAAATTGGAAATCATAAATCCACAATCACAACCCGATGTGAACACAAATTTTGTTTCCATTGAGCAAAAATTTTCCTGTTATTTCTGATATGCTCTCTGATTTTCATTTACGTATAAATTTCCGTGTGCATTTCCTATTTGACTGCACTTCCATCAACCTGTACACTGGCATTTTCATTGCATGTAAACCACACTCACATTCATACTGGTTCATCTTCCACATCTCACAGGAATAAAAAAAAATAACCATATTCACATGTGTGTAAGAGTGTGTTATACACTGACAGTAATTGAATGTTAGTATACATTACACGTTACCATTATTCGTAGACAGGTGTTTCGTCCCTGATACGCACTTTGACTTCAACAGAAAAAATTGAGATGTCTGGGTCAGCATCTTCGTCATCCATGCGCAGAAGAATAATGTTCTGTTCATGAACAATAAGCTCGAGTACACCGGCGCTGTGCCACCCGAGATGCGTGATTACTACTACTTCGCCCTTTTAATTGGGAACCTTAACTTTTGCACAACTACTGAAGTGTTAAAGTCCGAATTCGAATTACTGCCGGGCTTTCTTTATGCCACTGTACGGAACTACAACTTTGATCATGCATTATATACGTACATCTTTGTTTCATAAATCAATACTACTACATATTTTTATTATTGAAGGCTGACGTGGACACAAAGGGACAGTCAGTTGGCACGGGTGAGGTCATTTTTACTGATGAGAAAACTATGAGGCAAGTTGCGGTAACTATGTCCAACCACATCATTGACGGGCATAAGATCTCTGTTCGTGAGCTGGCACTATTTGATGTTAGACCTGAATTCTTTAACGGGAAGCCTTAGCCAACTACCTCACCTCTTCTGTGTAGAATCTCCATGAGAGTTGATATTGTGTTTTGTTAATCATAATATATAGAAGTTCATAGTTGTAAATATTGCAAAAAATGTACGCGTTTACTCATGGTTAATACAAAAATCTTTGAAAACCATATACATTTCACTTCTTTGGGCATGTTAACATTGCGCACAGAAAATGAATCATCTGTGCTCACTATCCTCAGCTTTTACAATAATTACATGTACCACGATACAAAGATTGCAACCTCAATTGTACAAACGTGGACAACTGTCTCATTTCAAATCATGATGTCCTCTACAAAACCTTCATTTCATGAGGGTCTGCTTTCAATGCTACGTGGAACAGGTCACGTTCAGTGATTGTCCTCTTTGGAAACATAAATACATCTCTGATTAAATTGTCGGAAAAAAAAACCATAATTACTCTCTCCACTCCACATAGAGTACAAACATGAACACTGTTTTCACTTTGTCTCATCGTCACAATGATGACTACATTCCTGCATCATTACTATATTTGCCACGTGACAATTACTAACGCAAATCTCATGCGCCGCTCCCGATTCCCATATCTCCTACATAGAACCTCATAGGTAATAATAGTATGTTGCTTCAATACGTAAACACACATATACAGCAATTTCGAACTTGCACGCTTTTCTCATTTGTACTCTCATTTATTGCCTCACCCCTGCTCTTTTTCCTCCTCCACTGCTCCTACTTAATGACTGCCATAAATCTTGCCCATTCTCTGTGAATACTTAGCAGTGTAGAACTACCTAAAATATATCGCATCTGACTGTTGAACTACCGTATTAAAAGTAAATAGTAAATTGAGACAGACTCATATACATATTTGTTGCATATTTGTTATACTATTTCTTAACACATATGTACACTTTATGTTATGTTCCTTTTATTTACATGTCCGCTCCACATTTCATCGTATTACATCATATTTCACAGTAATGATTTTATTTTTATGTACTCACACTAATTTCTGTACTATTATGATACGTACATAGAACATCATAAACACGTTTTTGTACTATAATCATTATTTGATTAGACAAATACACCATTTGTCATCTCAGTTGTACAAACGTACAGCCTTTTCATATAAAAAAATACATAAAAATATTTCCTCAACGTATTAAATTTCACATAATATACATTGATTCTTCATCATAGTACGACGTACACATGCATCTGCTCAATCTGATGTTTGTGCTGAAGCTCTCTCTATGCCCGCTCACCAGCTTCAACGTCATGGTCATACTCCGTGTCTCTCTATTCACATTGAAGAAGGTGGATTTCATGAACTGCATAACTACTCAGACACATCATTACGGAATGCGCATATGCCAGATTCAGAACGTGCTGCTGAACGAGCTTCCAATCGAGAACGTTCACAGAGAAGATCTCTGATGTCTACCGAACAACGTGCGTCTCAACGAGCACACAATCGTTCTTACCAAAGGGCAAGACGTTCACATATGACAGAAACACAAAGAGCACATGAACGCGCGATGAAACGTGCTGCTGCTCAAAGACGGCGCCATCAATTACCCCGTCAATGTTCCATATTGCCACAGCAGTCATCCACGGTCCACTGCACTTCTGCATCGCTAGGTCAAAGAAGTACACATCACCCATCTTTGCACAGCAATGCTTCACATGCAAACATGACTTGGGGTAACAATTACATTCTATATATTGTTTATGATATGCACATCAATACATTTACATTGTGTAACAACAATATGTTTTTTTTATTTCAAAGTTACAAGTACAGATAACGGTGTTGTACATAGATATTCATTGACATCAATACCATGTTATTCATCGCTTCATGCTGACCGACGCCCTCAACTTGGAGAATCATCGACAGTGCAACCATACAGTGCACCCCTGTCTGCGTACAACCTCTTAGTCGTGCCCTTCCACTCATCTGAGCATATTACTACACCTATTACTGCTGAAACATCGTCGCATCTCCCTGTTCCGACGACAGCAGCTGTAAACATAGAACAACCTGCAAGTCATTTAGTACAAGAAAATTCCGTTCATCACATGCGTCCACATGGTAACTTTTCTACTATTATAGTATCGACATATGTGACACACAATTTTGCTATTACTGTATATATCTGATAATATTAGAATACTATTTGTCTTACAGAAAATTCACCGCCACTGAATTCACAACATGAGGACACAAATGAAAGCTCCTCTGATGTTACTGCTCCTGTGAGGCCGCGCTGTCTTCGAAACCACAATGTTGCACGCATTTGTAATACACCGAACCAAATTGTATACTTACAATTACCACTTCCTCACTTCTGTAAATATTGCAATGCTAAGTTGTTCGATGGTGAAACACAAACGATGTGTTGCACCAATGGAAGGATTCAAATTCCAGCTATACCTGTTCCACCAGAGCTTTATAGTTTATTCATTAGTAACTCTGCTGAAAGCCGTCACTTCCGAAGATATATTCGATCATATAACCATGTTTTCTCTTTCACTTCGATGGGCGTGCTTTTAGATGCGTCTTTGGCATCTGATCAACATGCAGTATACACATTTCGCGCTCATGGATCAATATATCACCGAATTGGTTCTCTTTTGCCTGCTGCGAACTCACGTCCTAGGTACATTCAGTTATATATATACAATACTGAACATGAGATAGATTATCGTTTGCAAGAAAATACCGAGCTAGACCGTGCATTGCTTGAGAAAATAAAAGACATTTTGGATACATATAATCCCTTCGTATTAATGTTCAGACATATTTCTCAACATGAGGATATAAACAGATGCAGACTTATGATAAAGGACACGCCTGCTTTGGCCCACAATATACATTACCATCTGCATCGCAGGTAGCTGCTATAATTGTTGGTTCGGAAAACTACTGCGAGGCAAATGAACGACATATCATTGTTGAAACAATTGAAGGTCAGCTGGTTAATGTTCAAGAATATGCTGGTTACTATGACCCACTGCAATATCCGTTGCTCCTTCCATATGGTACATACGGTTGGTTAGCTGAGTACAAAGGCTTGAATAATTTGCATGTTAGCTGTTGCGACTACTATTCGTACATATTTCAGGTTATATGTAAATACATATCATTATGTCCACAAATGCTGCTTTTGCTGTTATGATATTTGACCTCATAATGCTTTTACTGTAGGATTGTCAGCCACCTTTATCATTACTGTTACATGGATGTCGTCTACTGCAGCAATACGTTGTTGATAACTACATTAAAATTGAAACTCAAAAACTTCGTTGGATAAAAAATAACCAAAAAACCATCTGCTCTGAACTGTACAGCGGCTTACAAGACTGTCTCAATGCCGGAGAACATAGTGCAGGTTTGTACACATTTTATTTTATTCTGATATGATTCTCATGTTGCTTTTTTTAATCTGATACATTTACACAATATGCTCACATTACAGCAAATATTGGTCAACGCGTCATATTGCCATCATCTTTTGTTGGAAGTCCTCGCGACATGTACCAGCGTTATCAAGATGCAATGGCCGTTGTTCAACATTACGGTAGACCCGATATATTCCTAACAATGACATGCAACACTTCTTGGCAATAAATCACCGATGCGCTCTATGCTGGACAAACACTGCAAGACCGTCCAGATGTAGTATCTCGAATATTTCATGCTAAATATGAGAAATTTAAAAAAAGATATTTTCCACAAAAACGTTTTGGGCAGAACAGTTAGCCATGTTCACGAAATAGAATTCCAAAAAAGAGGTTTACCGCACGTTCATATGCTGGTTATATTTGATGCGCGTGATAAAGTGAACACTCCAGATGATTATGATAAGATTGTTTGAGCAGAGATTCCTCATATTGAGCATGAACCCGAATTGTATAATGCAGTTGTGCGTCATATGATTCATGACCCATGTGCACCTGTAAATTCTCATGCACCATGCATGAAACATGGTGTTTGTAAAAAAGGTTATCCAAAAAATTTTGCTGAGACAACTTTTCAAGGATTAGACTCCTACCCAATATACAAGCGCCGTAATAATGGAAGATCATTTATACTCCGGCGTGCAGAAGATTTTGCTATTGACAATCGATGGATTGTTCCATATAACTCATGGCTTCTGCTGAAATATGATTGTCATATTAATGTAGAAATATGCAGTAGTATCAAAAGTATAAAATATCTATATAAATATATCCATAAAAGTCCTGATTCAGTTGCATTTCAAGTTCAACCTTTATCAGATCATAATGAACTTGCTCAATATGTAAATGGTCGATGGATATGTCCCCAAGAAGCATTTTGGAAGATATTCAAGTTCTCGATGTACCAAACATATCCATCAGTTATTCGTTTACAAATTCATTTGCCGAATAAGCATCAGGTGCATTTTCGCACCACTGATTTAGTTGAGAATCTTCTAGAAAATGAACGAAATTCTCGCACAATGTTGACTGAATTTTTCCGTGTTTACGCCACAGAACAAGAACATCACAAGTATCTGTATACAGAGTTTCCAAAACATTACACCTGGAATCAGACATCCAAAACTTGGAGTCAACGAAGACGACGTCAAAAAGTTATTGGTCGAATGTACTCAGTACATCCTTCTGAAGGTGAAAGATTTTATTTACGAATTCTGTTATATCATATTCGAGCTCCAAAATCCTTTGAACATCTGCTCACAGTCAATAACATTATGTACTCGACGTTTAAAGAAGCTGCTGAACACTATGGTCTGCTCGAACATGACAACAACCTACATAACTGTATGCGTGAAGCACGAGAATTTCAGCTACCGCAAGCATTACGGAATTTATTCACAACAATTTTGTTATACTGCAACCCAACTGAAGTTAGACAATTATGGAATGATAACTATACTGCGATGTCTGAAGATTACGTCGCGGCGGTTTGATGAATGATATATATGTCATGAACAAACTCCTTCATGAAATAGATTATACTCTCCAGCAACATAGCAAGAGTATTACACAATTTGATATTCCTCAAATTTCCTCAGTGTTCCAAAATCTTCACAATGTATCGAGCTTAGTTGAAGATGAACTGTCGATACCCATCTCATATACGGATTTAAACTCTGTGTCATTGTTAAATCCTGATCAATGTTATGCTTTTCATACTGTTATGGAAGCAGTTAGACATCGTAATGGAGGTATTTTCTTCATAGATGGTCCTGGAGGCAGTGAAAAAACTTTCCTATATAAAGTGTTACTTGCTCATTTACATCATAATGGTCATATTGTGCTTGCAACTGCATCATCAGGAATTGCTGCAACTCTTCTTCAGGTGGACACTACAACACATTTACGATTTAAAATTCCAATTCCTGTGGAAGCTGGTTCATTTTGTAAATTTGGCAAACATTCTGAGATGCATAAACTGATACAACATTGCTCAGTTATTCTGTGGGATGAGGCTCCAATGTCACACAAACATGTATTTGAAGCTGTTGATCGATCATTTCAAGATGTTCTAAACAGCACACAACCTTTCGGTGGTAAAGTTATCATTATGGGAGGAGATTTTCGTCAAATTCCACCAATGTTGTGAATGTCACTAAGTTCCAAACGATCAATTCCAGCATAGTTACCTCACCTTTATGGTCAACTGTACAGTTAATTTCATTATCTGAAAATATGCGTGCTCTTGATGATCAGCAGTTCTCAGAATTCCTGCTTCGGATCGGAAATGGTGACGAACAAACATATGATAATGATATGATTCAGCTTCCGTTGTCAATGATTATTCCATGGGAAGGAGAACATTCACTCACTGTATTGACCAACAGTGTATTCTCTGATATTACGTCCGCAGCTACTAACTTTGCTTATTGGGAAGACAGAGCATTGCTCACTCCATTAAATGAGGATGTTTCTATGTTAAATGAGAAGTGCCTCAAATTACTCCATGAACATGAAATTACATACTATTCTTTTGATTCAGTTGATGATGACAGATTGAATTTATACCCACAGGAATTTTTGAATAGCATATCACCAGGCACTCTACCACCACATAAACTATCTTTGAAAATAGGCGCCCCCATAATGCTGTTGCGCAATTTAAATCCACGAATCGGCCTATGCAATGGTTCACGTCTTCTTTGCCGTCATTTCTCAAAAAATATGATTGAAGCCGAAATACTCAGTGGACAGCATAAAGGAAAGTCAGTGTTCCTTCCCCGCATACCACTGAAACATGCGGGAGATTTCAATATGCCTTTTGAATTAACACGAAAGTAGTTTCCAATTCGTTTAAGTTTTGCAATTACGATAAACAAATCTCAAGGACAAACAATTAAGCAGATTGACATGTACTTGCCCTCTCCTGTTTTCACTCATGGTCAGCTTTATGGCTTTATCAAGAGGAGTCAATGCGACAAGTACCAAAGTTTTAGTAAAGGATGGTTCTATAGCAAAACAGTCAGGTACATATACAAAAAATGTTGTTTTCAAGGAACTACTGTCCAAAGTCATTGTACAGGTACATTTTTTTCCGCCATATCCAATTGTTTTTTCTGCTTTTTAGTATATAAACATTGTTGTTAATTAATATATTTTATTTGCTACACAGTCTCATGCAACGTATTAAACTACAATTACATACAACAACTTCTGTTACAACAAAGCTATGTGCTCTGCTCTTGGTACGCAGTTGAAAGTAACTCTTCTTTACAATTACTCAGAGCGGTGTACTCATTCTATTTCTATGAACGTCATATGAATGCAAATATGAATTAGAAATGATTACGTATTACGTACCTTCTACTTATACAATTGTTGCATAATTGCTCATATAGACAGAGACATACACTACAAATATCATTTCTTACTTCCCGTATACGTATATCAATGTCTGTTAATAATATGATATATGATTGCATCTATATTTCAACCACTATAACGCCTATACGGAACGTATAAATTCAAACTCGCTGAAATACTTTCAGACTTCTAATTTGAATTCCTTATTCGACAACAATTTCGTGAAATATCCACACTCACTTCATTTTTTATAAGTCTCCCAAATCTATTACATGTGTTGTAAAAAATGTTAAAAATTATGGTATGTAAAACCTATCCACCGGCACGATATACATATATATCATCCCAAGCTTTCAATATAAATTACAAAGAGGGTGAACCCGGCCGTCTGACAAACCCACCCGTTGTACACTATTACTCCTCATCATCACAAACGCTATATAAATTATGTACGTATACCTTTTTAGTTCATGTCCATATTAGAATGATGGCAAAACAAAGTGCTGTGCATGAAAATAGTGGATATAGAAGACAAATTAACAATACTGACCTGCGAAGAGAGAGAGAGAGTAAAGCGTGATTGAATAGCGTAACAAAAATAACAAAGTATAAATGATATAATAAACATATGCGTACACAAATACTCTGATATACATATGAAATATATAGATGTCAACGGACTCACAGAGATTATAATATTTATAATGTATATATACTTTCGTTTTAGTCGTTTAGAGATATATATTTGTAGATGGCAATATAAAGATTTGTTTTCTTCTAATTTATGTACACATAAATATAGTTCTTTTTTATATATAGATTTTATATATAATAATTTGCAGTGTTCGTTACAACGTCTTCGTCAAACACACAGCACAAGAAATCCCTCAAATTCACAAACAACGAGCTCGAGTACAATGCCACTGTTTCACTACTCTTACGTACAAAATTTGTCGTTACTACCTTTGCTCATCATCTTACTGCGGTCTTTATTATTTCATTAATATTCAAATGTTATCTTGCTACATATATCTTGTATAAATTGATATATTATATTATGAAATATATCTTAACTTTTAGATGTATGACTTTAACCTTAAATTGCTCATATGCAAACATATATCATCACTGCAAAATATTATATTTCCTCTCTAACAAATCCACTGTAACGCCTCATATTCTGCTCGGCCGTTAATAACAAATAGAACATTTGTAAAATGGAACATGCATTTGTCATGCCTTTCTGTATAATGCGATTCTGTTATATACCATCACAATATTATGATAATAATACATATATGTTATCAACTACTACCTGATTTGTCATACATCGATTATCGTTTTATGAATGTTCACAATATGCAGATGGCAGATGAGCACTCACCATATCAACCGCTAGAAATACAGAATAATAGTTCCACCGCTCAACCCAGTAAGTACTTGATAGTCTACATATCTACTTACGTATTATCATACAACCTTGAAAAATGAACTTTCCAATTTGCTTCGCAGCTACCCCTATCAGCAACAACAGTACGCTTGACTCTGATTATAACTACTACGATGAGATTTGCGCGCCAACGACAGCAAGGTGGTCTGATGGTCCACGAACTGAGATTCCAGGTTTTCGCTTACGCATCCCACCTGTGCCAGCAGGCCTAACAGCACAAGAAGAATGGAACTACGTTTTCACAATGATTAGAAGGTACAACATACCAAATAATCTTCATTACATAACGAATGGTACTACCGTAACTCATTAAACATTTGGTAATCACTAATATAAATGTACATCTTCCTTCAATGCAGAGTCTCGCAGGGCCACTGAAGAAGATATGTCATCAAACACTGCTTGACCTTATGATATCTTCAAACTACACGTGCACTTCTGCGTGCACACAACTTAGTTACATGAGTTCAGTAACAGAGATTCTACTGTCAGATAATTCAATCGCCAATCACAGTGAAATTTCTCTATTGTGTACATATATATCACAACTCCTGTAACAATCAGTGTGTCGTATGTTTTCCATATATAGAATTTCCTGCCATCATCTATGTGTTGTGTGTTGTACAAACCATAACCTAATAATAATATGAACATTGTTATAATCTTCAGCAGTATACTCATAATATTTGTACATTACTTACAGAAAAATTGTACATATGTTCAATATGACCATCTTCACACCGGGTTAGCCCCTCATCGGTGCTCTAAGGCAGCTAGCGTTTCAAACACGCGCGACGGCCACGGAGACTCTGGCAAAGCACGTGCAAAGTCGCAACAACCCCGCTTTGATGCGGCCGAAGGCCGCCCAAGAGCATCGAGCACGGGCGTAGCCCGTGCGAAGATGCTCGTATATATATATATATATATATATATATATATATATATATATATATATATATATATATATATATATATATATATTTGCGTGGGTCTCGACATGTTTGCCAATTTTTGTTTTGTTCTTATTTACCTGCACTTTTATAGTTATCTGTTTATACAGGATTTACAACAATCTTGAACATAATCCATTATGCAACGCTGCTCCATCTTGCTATAGTTCTTAAGAAATACATGTTTATTTTGAGTATTAAGCAACCTAAGAATGGTGAAGCCAGTTTGCAACAGACTGAGGTATCATCGTACCCGCACAGGGGGCCCTTCTGTTAGAAATAGCAATAGCTTCTGTATTCATCTATAAAACAAGGACCCTTGGGGTCTACATATAGGAGAAGGGGAGAAGGAGAAAACACCACAGGCGGTGTGGGACTAAACCAAAAACAATAAAGAATGTTTTACAATATATAATATTAACACGCCCTCTCAAAGTCACGGTAGATCATGAACCGAGAGTTTGCTAATAAGATAACGGAATCTTGCAGTTGTGAGAGACTTGGTGAGGAAGTCTGCAACTTGTTCTTCAGAGGTAATGAACGGTAGAGAGATGGTGTTGGCGAGGAATTCCTGACGAGTAAAGTGACAATCGATCTCAATGTGTTTTGTCCGTTCATGGAACACCGGATTGGAGGCGATTTGAATGGCGCTTCGATTGTCATAAAATAGGGGAGTGGGGCCTGTTATCTGGACACCAAGGTCGCAAAGGAGACGACGAAGCCAGACTATTTCAGCAGTGGTGGAAGCCATGGCACGATACTCAGCCTCCGTGCTGGAGCGCGCAATGGATTCCTGTTTCTTACTACGCCAGGAGATCAGAGAGTCGCCCAGAAAAACACAGAACCCAGTAGTGGAGCGACGAGTGGTGGCATCCCCCGCCCAGTCAGCATCCGAAAATGCGCGGAGGGTGAGTGGCGAAGTGGCAGAAAGAAATAACGAGCGACCGACAGAGCCGCGAAGGTAGCGGAGTATCCGGAGGACCGCGGCATAGTGAGCAGAGCGAGGAGCTTGAACAAATTGACTGACGAAGCTAACAGCGTAAGCAATGTCCGGTCGAGTCATGGTGAGATAGACCAGCATCCCGACAAGGCGCCGATAGCGGGAGGCATCGGCCAGCGGTTCCCCATCTGTAGGAAGGAGTTTCAGATTCAGCTCAATGGGGGTGTCAACAGTGCGGGTGTCAGTGAGAGTGGCCACAGAGAGAATATCGGAGATGTATTTTTGCTGAGACACCAGAATCCCGCGTTTGGAGCGGGCAATCTCTAACCCAAGGAAGTAGCGAAGGGGGCCCATATCCTTCATCTCAAACTGACTGCGGAGGTGTTGCTGAAGAGCGGCAATGGTGACGTGATCATCTCCAGTGATAATCATGTCGTCAACATACAGGAGCAGGATGGCGCAGCCCTGAGCGGAGGTGCGGGTAAACAGGGCATGATCAGTCTGGCGTTCAATGAAACCAGCCTTGAGAACTGCAGTGCGGAAGCGCTCAAACCAGGCACGAGGAGCCTGTTTGAGGCCATAGATGGCCCGGCGGAGGTGGCAGACATGGCCAGGAGGTGCGGAGAGACCCGGGGGAGGTGCCATGTAGACAACTTCAGTGAGATCGCCATGAAGAAAGGCATTGGTGACATCCATCTGATGGAGGGGCCAATTGCGGGCAGCTGCGACCGCAAGTAAGGTGCGGACGGAGGTCATCCGGGCAACCGGGGCAAAGGTTTCGTCATAATCGATGCCATGTTCCTGGGAAAACCCGCGAGCAACCAAGCGGGCTTTATGACGCTCAATAGAACCGTCCGGACGAGTCTTAACTTTGAAAATCCATTTGCAGCTGATAGGAGTAACACTGGGAGGACACGGAACAAGATCCCAAGTATGAGTCCGGCTAAAGGCTTGAAGTTCAAGCGCCATGGCCTGTTGCCATTCGAGGTGGCCAACTGTCTCTTGGTATGACTGGGCGTGGAGAGCGGTGAGGAAGGCCTGAAAACCAGGGGAATAGGAGGTAGCCGCGGTGAGTGCAGAAGGGGGGTCGTAGCGAGCAGGTGGATGGCGATGGCGAGCAGGATTACGGCGAGGAGGAGCAGGATCCACGGTTGCAGGGGCGGACGGAGCGTCAGACAGAGCCGTATCAGGAGCAGGAGCAGGAGGAGGGGGTGTGGGCGTCGGAGGAGGAGCCGGTGTGGAAGGAGGGACCTCGGGCAGAGGACGAGGTGGGGAGAGGGGAGGATTGACAAGGGGAGTCCGGGGGCGAGTTGGTATAGAAGGAAGAAGCGGAAGAGAAAGTGGTGGAGCAATGGAGGGTGGGGAGGTGAGGTGTGCCGGTGGGGAAGAGAAGAACATGTCATGTTCGACGAAGGAGACATGGCGAGAGATGCGAATGCGACGAGCCACCGGATCGTAGCAACGATAGCCCTTGTGGTGGGGGCTAAGACCGAGGTGAACACAACGAGTGGAGCGAGCGGAGAGCTTGTTACGTTCAGTAGGAGGAAGGAGAACGAAGCAGGTGCACCCAAATGTGCGGAGAGATGCATACTGCGGCGGACGGGAGTGAAGACGTTCATAAGGAGTGACGTCAGAGAGGGTCGTGGAAGGAGTGATGTTGATGAGGTGAACAGCGGTGAGAACGGCTTCGGCCCAGAAGGAGGGAGGAGCGGAGGCAGAGATGAGGAGAGTACGAGCTGTTTCGATGATGTGGCGATGTTTGCGTTCAGCAACCCCATTTTGTTCATGGGTGTGCTGGCAAGATTGTTGGTGGAGGGTACCATGCGAGTGGAGGATGTCGCGCATGGTGGAGGAGAGAAATTCTTGAGCGCAGTCAGAGCGAAAGATCTTAATGCGACGCTCAAACTGAGTGTGAAGCATAGCGGTGAACGTGCGATACGCAGCGGGTACATCAGAACGATTGCGAAGGAGATAAACCCAAGCACAACGGGAAAAATCATCAATAAAACTAACATAATAAAGATAGCCAGAATGAGAAGCAAGTGGCGCGGGGCCCCAAATATCAGAGTGAACTAAATCAAAAGGGGCTGTCGTTTGAGAAGCACTACTTGTAAATGGTAGAGCAAGTTGCTTTGACAAACGGCAGCCGGTACAAACAGAGAGGGGGGAAGGAGAGACACGACCCAAAGCTCCAGAGCGGATAATACTTCGGAGTCGATCAGTAGACAGATGTCCTAAACGTCTGTGCCACAAATCGGCATCAGAGACAACAGAGAGGGCCGAAGCGGAGGTTGGTGGGGGGGAACATGAAGATACTCCAGCTGATACAGGCCACCAGCCCTACGGCCCCGTCCAATCCTCTGAGCTATCCGGGAATCCTGCACAACACAATCAGAAGAAGAGAATAAAACTGTTAGACCGAGATCACAGAGGGAGCTGACAGAGATGAGGTTCATATGTAGCCGAGGGGCATGATGGACGTTGGAGAGAGTAAGGCGTCCAAGAGGGGCAGAAGTCGGGGTGATGGAGCCAGAGCGCAGAATAGGGAGAGAGCCCCCATCAGCAGTGGTGACCTGAAGAGAAGTGGGGGAGGAGGTGCAGTTGGTGAGGGTGCGGGAGTCGGAGGTGAGATGGCAGGAGGCCCCAGAGTCGAAATACCAAGGTGCAGTCGGAGGAAGTCGAGCAGCAACAGTACCAGAAGCAGCTGAGAGACTGTGTTCCGCAGAGGAGCGGGCAGAGGAGGCAGACTGAAATAGCGGAGACCGGAGGATCAGATCCTCTAAGCGTTGCAGAGGATCGTAGCAGCAGCAGCAGTGGGGTGAGAGCCGGGACCACGATCGCGTCCCCGACCACGGCCGTCACGGCGATGGTCAGAAGCGCGGTGTACATCAGACCGAGGAGGACGAATAGGGCAAGCAGACTTCATGTGCCCCACCTTCTTGCAGTAGTGACAGGTAACAGCACTGGGACGCGGAGGAACGGCAAGAGCATTATCAAGTGGGAAAGGGGGCGGGAGAGCCACGGGAGGTCAGAGACGAGTCTCCTCATCGAGCAGAGCAATCAGTGCATCATCCAAAGTAGGAAGCGGGACCCGGTGAAGGAGCTGAGCGGCAAGAAGAGAAAACTCAGGAAGCAGAGCAGCCAGAAACTGATGAAGATGGCCCTCGGAGAGGTGGCGCTGAAATTCCAATGAGCGAGGACAACCGCAGGGTGAGGGAATCAGAGAGTCCAGTTCGTGCCAGTAGGCACTCATCATAGTGAAGAAGTCCTGAATGGAGCGACCGTCTTGGCGGGCAGCCTGAGAATCGCAGATAAGACGGTGACGCCGAGCTCCACCACGGGGAACGAAGCGGTCACGGAGATATTCCCACATGGAACGTGCGGAAGGAAGGCGGCCGATAGACGTGAGAAGCGGGCGAGCAACGGACTCCAGGAGGTAAGCCCGGATAGCATGATCGCGGCGGTGCCAAAGAGTGAAGGCATCGGGAGAGGCGGCGTCGACAGAAGGTGTGGCGGAACCGGTTGCGGTGGCGGGCTTGGCGGCAGGGGCAGGAGGCGCACCGATGATGTGATCCCAAAGATCACGGGAGGAGAGAGCGGCCTCAACGGTAAGGGCCCAGTCAGGCCAGTCGCTAGCGCCGGCGAGCTGGAAGGACGTGGCCTTCAGCGGAGGCGAGATCAGAGGAGCAGCCATGGAGTCGCAAAGAAGTGGTGAAAAGAGAGCGGAGCAGAGGCGGACGGGCGGGCTGGGAGAAGCAGACAGGCGGACTGAGCAGAGGCGGACTGGCGGGCTGGGGGAAGCGGACTGGCGGACTGCGGAGAGGCGGACTGGCGGTCTGGGGGAAGCGGACTGGCGGACTGGTTGCGAGCTGGTGGCGGACGGGCGGACTGGCGGACTGCGGAGAGGCGGACTGGTGGGCTGGGGGAAGCGGACTGGGGTTACGAGCTGGGGGCGGACTGGCGGACTGGCGGGCTGGGGCGGATTGGGTGAAGCGGACTGGGGTGCGAGCTGGCGGACTGGGGTGCGAAGGGGGTGGACTGGTGGGCTGTTGGGGGCGGACGGGCGGGCTGGAGTGGCGAGCTGGCGGACTGGTGGGCTGGGGCGGATTGGGTGGAGCGGACTGGGGTTGCGAGCTGGCGGACTGGGGTGCGAAGGGGGTGGATTGGTGGGGTGTTGGGGGCGGACGGGCGGGCTGGAGTTGCGAGCTGGCGGACTGGTGGCGAGCTGAGGGGCGGACTGGCGGACGGGCGGACTGGCGGGCGAGCTGGGGGCGGACGGGCGGGCTGGGAAGGTGGCGGACTGCTGGGGAGGTGGCGGACTGAGCGGGCAGTAGGGACAGACGGGAGGACTGAGGTGCACGACGGACTGGCTGGCAGAGGCGCGAGCAAAGAGGCGAGCGCGAAAAATTAAACCCGCTCTGATACCATGTTAGAAATAGCAATAGCTTCTGTATTCATCTATAAAACAAGGATCCTTGGGGTCTACATATAGGAGAAGGGGAGAAGGAGAAAACACCACAGGCGGTGTGGGACTACACCAAAAACAATAAAGAATGCTTTACAATATATAATATTAACACCTTCAATGTGTTGTTATTGCGGCCTACATAGTGTTTTAGGGCCAAAAGTCGAATCTGATGGCCAAACTTCATGATGGCCGTGAGCCAAACTTAGGCCGCAACAAAACAATGGCTGGGGCTCCAGTCAGGCTCCGCTACAACGTCGATTATGGTGGAAGAGAGAACCGACAAACAACAATGGAATGGAGGAATCTTCATTCCTATTGGGTTGTTCTGAGCTGGACACTCGAGCTCAGTCCACCTCTCCGCAGCTCCCCCGTGGATGGAGTCGCATACACAAACAATGAAACGAAGCCTCACTGGGCGGATACGCCCCGGTCGCGCGTACTTCACCGCCCTGCCGCCTTCGCGCATTCCTGAAATGTGCATGGTCGGATGGAGAGGCTCCGCCCCTCCGCGAGATTTCCACGGAAATCAAACGCACGGCAGAAACTGCGGTGACGGTCGGGCGGTGCTGTGATTTTCACGGAATCCCCACTGCCCAGCCAAACTAATGCCTTAAGCTCCCTTTGGCACGGTGGTGGCGGTCGTAAACGCTGGGTTAAACCGTCATTCATTAAAGATCATCTAACAAACATCATTTTTTGAACATAAAAGTGGATGAAGTTTCTTAGATGAGCGTTAACGAATGATAATTTAACTCCCGGGTTTATGACCGTCGTTATCGTGCCAAAGGGAGCCTAAATATTTCATTCTCGGGTGACCTCCCATCCAAATGGCGCTGACCTCACCGCACCATGGTATATTTAACAACTTTACCTCTTACATCCTGCTTTAACTTTTTTGTGGTGCACGAGAATCTTCAGTTCTCCACACCGCACCATTAAAATTGACCAAAAGAAGCTCCCCACCAATCATAATTTTCCCTGTTTTAAAAATTATGTACTGTTAAAGGTCAATATTTCGCTCGATTACGACGATTACGAAATTTTTGATAATTACCTTCATGCCACCGGCGGATCTATTTGTATTTTCAAATAATATTTTTTTCTATACTTTATTTTTCATATGACATATGTTTATTATGTACATTAGACTTATTAGTGATAATGCAGGGCCCCTCGTGCCGTTAATGACAATATCCGGTCGTGACAATATCTCGGTCATGATAGTGCCACGATGTTATGATACTCCCCCGCTCACAATCTCTCATGCGCATGATTACAGTCTCAATTCTCAATGATATCGTGAGGAGGAAAGGAGAAATGGATTTTAATGATGATTGTTATTACCATCACAGTTTTTGCTAGTCGCACCGCACTTTCTCCTAATTTGTCGCGCTTTTTGAAATACGTCTTGCACATGCATTTTTAGAAAAATGTTCAACAGAAAAGTTGTAGATATCAAAGAGATCTACAATTTTTGTGTTGAACACTTTTCCTAAAAATGCATGTACAATGTGTACTTTAGAAATACGTCCAGATTTTACGTCTTTTAGAAATAAGTCTTGTATATGCATTTTTAGGAAAACTTTTCAACACGAAAGTTTAAATCATGTTGAGATCTACAACTTTCGTGTTGAACACTTTTTCTAAAAATATAAATACAAAACGTGATTCCAAAAATTGCGAAAAATTAGGAAAAAATGTGATGCGACTAATTAAAATTATAGGGCTAATAACAATCGCTTTTTTATTTAATAAAAAAAAGAAAATAATGAACTGAAAAATTATAATTGATTTGATGATTCTCACCATCACATCATTAAGAAATATCTTTATATATTTTTCAGTTATTCAGTTATTATGAAATATCTTTATTAAGAAAAATATACGCATATTAGTGGGATTCGGGGAAGGTAAAGTGCATTCGTTCCATTTTACCGTAAAGTGCCGGTATCCAACGGTCCACGTTGGATGCCTGCACACATCTCAAGGAGAGCTGGGATGTACTCGCTTTGAGATGTGTGCGGGCATCCACGCGAGCCATTGGATGCCCGCACTTTAATTACCGTAAAGTGCAGGGGTGCACTTTACTCTCCCCGAGTCCATATTAGTGGAGGGCGACGGGCGTAAAAATTTTATTCAGTTATTCTGTCTCGACAAAATACAAAATTATTCAAAAAATAAATTGATAATTATAATAAAAATATTTTTATATTACATTAGTATCACACAAAATATGTCTATATTACATGAATAACACCCCCTTGAGATTCCCAAGTCGAACAGGCAAAACTTTGATCAAGTACGCATAAGCCTGATCGGACCGATCATGCGCATCAAAGCCGCAAGCCCCGAAAGCAATCGAAAAGGCGGACTAGCTCGTGCGCGGACGGCCGGGCTGCACAAGCGCGCCTCGCCGACGCGCACGGAGGCCGCGCAGGGCTGTGTAGGGCGGCGCACCCGGGCCCCTACGCGGGCGCACCCCATGCGGTCGCGCGGCCGCACCCCATGCAGTAGCGCGGCCGCACACAGCGGGCCGGAGGCCACCGCCGTTGGCGACCCCCGCCGCTTCCGGGCGCCGCTGCCTCCGGGCACCTTGCTCGGGCCACCCGTACCGCCCGGGCGGGGGGGGGGGGGGAGGGGGACTCCTGTCATTTCGATAAATTTGACGATCCAGGTGATTAAAACGGAGCGACGTCATTCATCAGCACAAATCACTCTCCTACGCAATTACCATCACGACCCTCCAGAAAGCTATAATTATGCTCGCATACCTTCATTTGAAGCCAAGCAACTGTTAAATTTTCTCAACGTGGTCAGCAAGATAGCCCAAACGCCAAATTAATATCTTCGGAACTACCCAGTTCGCACGTTAAACCAGCGGAAACCAAGGACTAGAGGTACAAAGGTTAATCCCAACAAACAATGGAAGCACAAGCAGGTCTATTATTCATTCACTTCTTTACAATGCGAGACATACATAGCGAGACATGATTTCGCTAGTATCACAGCTGTAAACAGAAAGCACCAAAAAACAAGCCGGGCGGACAGCACCGGAGACCGCCGAGACCGCGAGGTCGCCGAGGTCGCCGAGTCCGCTGAGCTCGCCCAAGCTATGCTGCAATTCGCCGAATAGACACGGAGTCCGCCGAAGCCGCGAGGCCGCGCGGACACACCGTTATTCGCCTCCTGCTGAACCTGAACTGAGGAACACCCCTACCCGCCTGAAGCCGGCGGACAGGTTATTGAAGCTGGCAAAGATGAAACAGAACTGACAAGCCGCAGAGCGACCTCCTGCTGAGTCCGCAGAGACCGCACACTTCCAAGTACTTGACCGAAGTCACAGCCAAACTCCTGGCTCCTTGAAGCTACCCGTGCGACCTGTACACAGCAAACCGTCAGCCTGAACCAATCCGAGCGGACTGACAAACACAGACCGCAGCACTTCGCTCAACCCAACTTATTGTTCACTCTAGTTACTTGGGTTATGCCAGGGGGGTCCTATTTATAGGCAAGGTGAGGAGTGTGGTCACCGCCCAGGAGATAGCGACACCACCCCAGCCCGCGCGATAGCAAAAACACCGTCCGCTGAGTCCGCAAGGACTTAGCCGGATACCAAGGCAAACCGTCAGGAGCAAGGCAAACATTGGCGAACCCTCTCCAGTCCGCCCAAGCTATGCGGACAAGGCATCAGCCCGCAAAGCTCCAACCACTGCAAGACAGCAACCCCCTTCAATGGCAGTCCGCACCAACCCGAGGCAGTCCGCAAGACTCACACCTCAATCCGCCACAAGTCCACGACCAAAGGAAGACAGCAACAGTCCGCCCGGTCACAGCGAACTTGGCGGATACCGCGGACACCATGGCCTTGGCACAAAGTGTGACCAAGTCCAAAACCATCAAGGGCCAATGCGAGCATGACGGACACAAACTCCCGTCCGCCAAACACCCTAGCACAGACCGCCATGAGTCCGCGAGCTCCTCGCACTTGTCCAACGCAGCAGCCAACCCCGGACTCCAAAACCAGTCCGCCAATCGATCTCCACAGCAAATCGCCTGCTGTGCCACCAGAGCTCGACAAGGCCTCAGCCAAGCTCCAAGCCCAGTCCGCAACAGCCCATACCGCGGACACTCCAGTCCGCAAGCTTCCCGCGGACATGAGCCAACCGCCTATCAGCACAAGCTTGCACCCGCGGCCACTAAGCAATGCACCAGTCTGCAAGCCTTTATCCGCTCAGGCCGCTCCTTGGCAAAGCCAATCAGCAAACACCCTATCCGCAGAAACCAGGCCGCATAGTCCGCGGACTCAACCCGTGCAAACCGCCCAGAAGAACAACTGGCTTCTCACTAGACCTTCCACCAGGCCGCACATCTCAGTCCGCCCAGTCCACCTAGTCTGCCAAAGCTGTCTGCCCTAGGCCGCCCGGCCTGTCCCGTCACCCACTTCCACTTCACAAAATTCAACACTCCCCCTTGAAGTGAGAAGTGGTGACCAAGCCCAGCAAGCTGCGCAAGCGTTCAAAGGGCCCCTTCGACAGTGGCTTCGTGAAGATGTCAGCAAGATTATCTTCACTCCGAACATGCCCGACCAACAGAGACCCCTCCAACACCTTCTCCCTGATGAAGTGGTGATCAATCTCTATATGCTTGGTCCTGGCGTGACACACTGGATTGTTTACCAGTTTGAGAGCACTCTCATTGTCACCCCGGAGTAAAGTAGGCCCTTGCACTTTTTCATGAACATCCTCTATAAGCCTCCTCAACCAAACGGATTCCCGAGCAGCCAAGGCCGAAGCCTTATACTCCGCCTCCGTGGTTGAAACTGACACCGAGTCCTGCTTCTTGCTACACCACGAGATGCCAGCTGAACCGCAAGTGAACACATAACCAGAAGTAGACCTTCGATCATCCGAATCACCGCCATAGTCAGCATCTGTGTACCCGAGCAACGCAAACTCCGCATCCCTTCTATAGAGGAGTCCCATGTCAGAAGAAGTCTTGACATACTTCAGAATTCCTTTTGCCGCCACTAGATGAGATTGTCTTGGTTCAGCCATATACCGACTTACTCGGCCAACAGCATAAGCAATATCCGGCCTTGTAATCATCAGGTAAATCAAGCTCCCAACAAGAGCCCTGAACACCAAGGGATCATGAAGAACCCTTCCCTCATCTCGTCGAAGCTTCAGCCCAGATTCCAATGCAGTAGAGCACTTCTTCCCTTCGCCCATGCCAAACCGCTTCACAATGCGATCAGCATATCCTTTCTGGCTAATGAGAACCCCGCACTCCTTCCTCTCCACTTCCAGACCAAGAAAGTGATGCAACTCTCCCAAGTCTTTCATCTCGAAGCGTATAGCAAGCTCAGCCCTGAGCCTTAGCTACTTCCCCCTCCGAGTTCCCTGTGATGATCATGTCATCCACATACAGCAGGACCAAGACTTGTAGCTCTCCCTTCTTCTTGATGAACAAGCTTGAATCCGAGTTGGAAGCAAGGTATCCACAGAATTGCAAGTACTCTGCAATCTTCCCATACCAAGTTCTAGGAGCTTGCTTCAACCCATAGAGAGCCTTCCTGAGTTTGCAGACATAGTCCGGATGCTTCTCAGAGACAAAACCAAGCGGCTGATCCATGAAGATGTCCTTGTCAATCTCTCCGTAAAGAAAGGCATTCTTCACATCGAGTTGCCACAACCTCCATCCCTTGCTAGCAGCCAAGGCGATCACCACTCTTACAGAAGTCATCTTCGCAACTGGACTGAATGTCTCCTCATAGTCTTCTCCATACTGCTGTGAGAATCCTCTAGCGACCAGGTGAGCCTTGAACCGATCAATGCTCCCATCAGCCTTCTTCTTCAACTTATACACCCACTTGCAAGTAACCGGAGTAACGCCATCAACCTTGGGCACAAGGTCCAAGGTTTCATTCTTCTTCAGAGCATCAATCTCTTCCCTCATGGCATCATCCCACTCCTTTACTCTAGTGGCCCTCGTTGAAGTTTGCAGGCTCTCGCTCATCCTAGAGGACCTGCAAAGAAGCAGGAGACAAAGCTCACTGCATTCCCATCACAGTACCGAGCCGGTGGCTTAACCACCCTCTTCGATCTCCGAAGACATGGCTCCTTGCTCACGGCTTCCGTTGCTTCTTCAGGCTCCACTCCTACCTGGGGCAAGCATTGGGCAGTGCTCATCCTGCTTCCTGAGCCAGAAGGCTCAGCCTCGGAGTTCGAAGCAACAGGAGCTGCTGGTGAAACAGCAAGCTCCTCTTCCAAGCCTTCAGCAGCCAACACCGGTGCATCATCAACCTTGCTACTTCCGGTTAGCTCCACCGAGCCACCTCCATATGACGTCAGCTCGTCAAAGACAACGTCTCTTGACACCACGAACTTCTTCGTCACAGGGTCCATGCATTTCCATCCATTCTTCCGCTCATCATAGCCAACAAAGACAAGTTTTCTTGCCTTCGCATCCAGCTTTGTCCGTGAAGCATCCGGGACATGCACGTAGCAAGTTGAACCGAACACCCGAAGGTGTCCAACACTCGGCTTCTCCTTCAGCAACAGCTCAACAGGAGTCTTCATGTTGATAGGGTTGAGTGGCATCCGGTTGATAACATAGCAGCACAAGACATTCCCTCCGCCCAAAAGGACCTTGGGATATCTTTCGCATGAAGCCAGCATTTGCAGGTCTCCGTCAAATGACGGATCTTCCGCTCTGCTACCCCATTTTGTTGTGGAGTGTGGGCACAAGTAAGCTCCCGTTGGATCCCGTGCTTCCTGCAGAAGTTAGAAAACTCGGAGGAGACAAACTCACCCCCGTTATCAGTTCTAAGCTTCTTAATCCGCAAGCCAAGCCGGCCTTCTACCAACTCCTTAAACTCCACAAACAAACGGAAGGCTTCCGACTTCTCCTTTAAGAAGTACACCCAAGTATACCTTGAGTAGTCATCAACCAAGACAAGCATAAATCTGCTTCCGCCAAGGCTGGCAGTAACTGTTGGTCCCATCACGTCGCCATGAATACACTCCAATGGTTTCTTGCTCCTTGTTTGTGATTTATCAAACGGAAGGCGATGTGCCTTACCGTATTGACAGCCCGCACAAACATGCCCATCACCAAAGGAGGACAACTTCGGCAACCCCCTCACCAAACTTCTACTCGCTATTACCTTCAGCTTGTCCATGCCAACATGCCCCAGCCTCTCATGCCAGATAGCAGCGCTATCATTGGCCCTCATCTTATCAACATAAGCATTGGTGGAAAGAACAAACAAGTTCTTCACCCTCCTCCCAACATGAGCAACATCAGCCTTCACCGCTGATACGTTGCGAAGGAACCTCACGTCTGTTGGCCCAAACAGAACGTGATACCCAGCGTCCACCGCATTGGTCACCGAGAAGAGGTTTTTCTTCATGCCCGGCACGTGATACACACTCCTTAACGTGAGTGGCCCCTGATCACTACCCAAAGACACGACCCCCTCTTTCTCTACTGCATAAACAGTATTATCAGCAGTGATAATAGCTTCATTACCTGAGTAAGCCTGCATGGAGGTGAACTTCGATTTGTCTCCGGTGAGGTGATGACCATACCCGGGGTCCACGATCCACTCGATGTTGAAGTCCTCAGCAGACAAGGCCCGGACACAAGTGCCCGTCATGAAAGCTCTGCCCCATTCTGCTTCTTCACTTCTCGAGCAAGCCTCCTCCTTTCCCGCAGCATGCCCAGGCTACAGTTTGACCTTGCAGTCCCGCTTGAAGTGTCCTCGCTGATGACACCGGTAGCACTTCAAATTCTTCTTCCAGTCCTTAGGAGCATTGCTCCTCTCCGGCGGATATGAAGTTGAAGTCTCCTTCTCAACAGCGGCCTGCACCTTCTTCTTCTTCTTCCCTTCCCATCCTTTCTTCTTGCCTGAGAAGAGAGCTTCGCTTCCTTCCTGATTCAGGTTCACTCCAGCCATCTGCCTTGCTAAGCTCTCCTGCGAGGCAAGCAGATTCTCCAGCTCCAGCAACGACTACTGAGTAGCCCACCCTTGAACAGATGTAACAAAGGCCACATACTCCTTCCGCAAGCCGCGGATAATGTGCCTTTTTCATCTTTGCCTCAGAGATAGGCTCATCAGGATCCAGTGCCGACAGCTCAGCACACAAGCTCTTCATCTTTAAGAAGTACTTGGAGATGGAAAGGTCTCCCTGAGTTGCCCTGGCCAACTCATTCTCCAGGAACTGAAGTCGCGCCACATTCTTCCTATTGAACAACTCATCAATGGTTGTCCAAATATCAGCAGCCGACTCACATCCAATGATGTGATCAAACAGTTCCGGAGACACAGCTCTCTTCAGAACGAACTCCGCCTTAGCATTTGTTCTTCTCCAGAGCCTAACCTGCTCAGCAGTACCGAAAGCAGCAGTGACTTCCTGTCTGTCGTCACCACCGACGACTTCCCACAGCTCCTCGCCAAGAAGATAACTCTTCATGCATGACTTCCACTTCTTGAAGTTAGTCGGCGTTAAGAGTTCAATGCCCAAACCCCTTGCAAAACTCCCTTCCATTGCAACACCTGTTGGCAACCTTTCAGCAGCTCCGAGCAACAACACAGGTTGATCACCACTCAATCACTGAGTAACAACACTAGCTGACTTCCGCTCACGCAGATGAACCTCAGAAACCTGGCTCTGATACCATGTTAAATTTTCTCAACGTGGTCAGCAAGATAGCCCAAACGCCAAATTAATATCTTCGGAACTACCCAGTTCGCACGTTGAACCAGCGGAAACCAAGGACTAGAGGTACACAGGTTAATCCCAACAAACAATGGAAGCACAAGCAGGTCTATTATTCATTCACTTCTTTACAATGCGAGGCATACATAGCGAGACATGATTTCGCTAGTATCACAGCTGTAAACAGAAAGCACCAAAAAACAAGCCGGGCGGACAGCACCGGAGTCCGCCGAGACCGCGAGGTCGCCGAGGTCGCCGAGTCCGCTGAGCTCGCCTAAGCTATGCTGCAATTCGCCGAATAGACACGGAGTCCGCCGAAGCCGCGAGGCCGCGCGGACACACCGTTATTTGCCTCCTGCTGAACCTGAACTGAGGAACACCCCTACCCGCCTGAAGCCGGCGGACAGGTTAATAAAGCTGGCAAAGATGAAACAGAACTGACAAGCCGCAGAGCGACCTCCTGCTGAGTCTGCAGAGACCGCACACTTCCAAGTACTTGACCGAAGTCACAGCCAAACTCCTGGCTCCTTGAAGCTACCCGCGCGACCTGCACACAGCAAACCGTCAGCCTGAACCAATCCGCGCGGACTGACAAACACAGACCGCAGCACTTCGCTCAACCCAACTTACTGTTCACTCTAGTTACTTGGGTTATGTCAGGGGGGTCCTATTTATAGGCAAGGTGAGAAGTGTGGTCATCGCCCAGGAGATAGCGACACCACCCCAGCCCGCGCGATATCAAAAACACCGTCCGCTGAGTCCGTAAGGACTTAGCCGGATACCAAGGCAAACCGCCAGGAGCAAGGCAAACATTGGCGAACCCTCTCCAGTCCGCCCAAGCTATGCGGACAAGGCATCAGCCCGCAAAGCTCCAACCACTGCAAGACAGCAACCCCCTTCAATGGCAGTCCGCACCAACCCGAGGCAATCCGCAAGACTCACACCTCAATCTGCCACAAGTCCACGACCAAAGGAAGACAGCAACAGTCCGCCCGGTCACAGCGGACTTGGCGGATACCGCGGACACCATGGCCTTGGCACAAAGTGTGACCAAGTCCAAAACCATCAAGGGCCAATGCGAGCATGGCGGACACAAACTCCCGTCCGCCAAACACCCTAGCACAGACCGCCATGAGTCCGCGAGCTCCTCGCACTTGTCCAACGCAGCAGCCAACCCCGGACTCCAAAACCAGTCCGCCAATCGATCTCCACAGCAAATCGCCTGCTGTGCCACCAGAGCTCGACAAGGCCTCAGCCAAGCTCCAAGCCCAGTCCGCAACAGCCCATACCGCGGACACTCCAGTCCGCAAGCTTCCCGCGGACATGAGCCAACCGCCTATCAGCACAAGCTTGCACCCGCGGCCACTGAGCAATGCACCAGTACGCAAGCCTTTATCCGCTCAGGCCGCTCCTTGGCAAAGCCAATCAGCAAACACCCTATCCGCAGAAACCAGGCCGCATAGTCCGCAGACTCAACCCATGCAAACCGCCCAGAAGAACAACTGGCTTCTCACTAGACCTTCCACCAGGCCGCACATCTCAGTCCGCCCAGTCTGCCTAGTCCGCCAAAGCTGTCCGCCCCAGGCCGCCCGGCCTGTCCCGTCACCCACTTCCACTTCACAAAATTCAACAGCAACTCCAGAGGCAAGAGAGAGCTCTGAGCTTTTCCGATGAGATTGTGCACTTAGGATGATTCTCAGCTCAGGAATTCTCTCCGCAGTCCTTTTTTCTCTAAAGCTTTCAGCAAGCTCCAAGATTCATATCGCCTCCGCGACAGGGCTCCCATCAAGGCTCCGCATCAACGAGAGCGCTCCCTCCAGAAGTTCTGAAGACTTAGAAAATTTTTCAGCCGGAACGCACCCGCCAAGGTTCTGCGAAGGCAGCGACACTCCAAGGCCGGAGTGTTTCGATCGAGGCTTCGAGGACATAGTTGTTTATCCCCCATTTCCTGCACTTCATTCTTGTAACAGAGTGACGGTTTGTCACCTTCCGAGATCAAACCAATTTTTGTAAAACTCCAAGAAGCTATTGAATTTTGGCCCGACACAGATCCGTCCACGTGTTTTTTCACTCTTTCCCGGTTTTTCACGTCAAAAACGTGCATTGTCATTTGTTGTGGTTTACTTTGACGTACTGTTTGCTCGCCGAGTCCGACTCTGAGCTAAGGCGGTCCAATTTCTCCGGACCTGAGAAAAAACCGGATGACCCACAACAATACCTATGGACTTATTCATATAAAATATTTTGAACAACAAACTTGTTTATATAAAAAAATCAAGAACATCACAACAAATTAATTTATAAAAAAATTATACAATAGCATAACAAAAAACTTATTTATAAGATAAAAAAATGTTGTTGAGAGTACGAATTGAACCCAATATGACATAATTAAATGTTACACTTTACTAAGGCTTTGTTTGGTGTGGCTTTTTTGCTCATGACTTTGGATAAAAATGTCACTGCCATAAAATATATGTTTGGCATGACAATGGTTATGACTGCCATCAAAAAAGAAAACTAGTTTTGAACGTAAAAGTGGATTAAATTTCTTAGATGAGGTTGGGTGTTCACGAACAGCGGTTCATAACCACAACGTTCTTGGCCGGTACAGTTGCGCCAAATAGAGCCTTAAGCTATTATTTAACTTATGAGTGTTAATTAAAAATTTAACCTATTATTTAAAATCAACTGTAGATTTTTTGCGAAATTTTTAGGTAAAAGCTTGTACCATGCTCCCATGCCCAAATAAATAGTTTCTAACTCATGGAGCCCACCTTCCCCCCCCCCCCCATCTCCCAAAAATTTCCCGCCATCTCTCTCCCGATTTTTCCATCATCTTCCCCAATTTTTCCTTCTCTCATGTGAACCCGTCTTCTCCATTAGGGTTTCGGGAAAGCTCCGGCTGCCGTTCCGACCTTCTCATACCCTAGCTACTTGAGGTCCACGTCGCCGTCCACTTTTTTCGACCATCTCCTACCACACCTTACCTAAGGAGTATGGATAACGGCAGAAGACCGTGAGTGTGTCATTACTACTCTGTCATTACTTTCCCGTCTCTTTGCCCTCATCGTGTTTGTTCTCCCTGAAATTTCAGATCATGCAGGAGTCACATGAGAAACCTGTCGTAGATAGTTTTGGCAATGTGAGTCTTCATTCTTTCTTCTCTTTTGCGGATCTTCCTTTAATTTAAGTTCAGCACATTTCTCTTCGATTATCATCAAAATTATAGCTGTAATACACACTGGAATTTACTCCGTTACAACTGGAATTCATTATGTTACAACTGGTTTTTATTCTTTTACAACTGGATTTTATTCTTTTACAAATGGATTTTATTATTTTACAATTGCAATTTATTCTTTTCCAACTGCATTTAACTTGCGACTATTTTTTTCCTGAATGATAGAAATCTACAGCATCATTCCCTATTGTACATAGTGAGGAGGAATCATACTCTATGTAATGCGATTATGCCCATAAAACTGGATTCAGCGTGCGGAAGCAAAATATTGTCTATTGGGCACATATCAGATTTATTAAGAGCCGAGGGTATAGTTGCGCAAAAGCTGGCTTAAAGGTTTCCAAACCGTTGAATGACGAACAACAAAAATACCGTAAATTGGATACTCGCACAGATTGTTTGGTCTGCATATATTTTAATGCAAACAAAGAAGGTAAGAATTGGGAGGTTATGAAGTTCGTCGAGGAACATAATCACACACTTGCATCAAAGAATGGCAAGCACCTACCGAGGTCTCATCGCAGTATATCTACTGTTCAAGCTAGCCTTCTAAAGAATATGACAGGTGTGGGTATTAGAACAACCGATGCATACAATTTCCTTGCAGATGAAGTGGGCTGTGTTGAAAATGTGGGATTTTGCAAGTCCGATGCTTATAATTTTGTCCAACGCGAAAGAAGAGCGCTAATAGATAGTGGAGATGCTATCAGCTTGTCCAAAGTATTGCAGGATAGATAATTCGAGGATAATATGTTCTCTTATGATATCCAAACCGATGAGATGAATAGACTTATTAGTTTTATTTGGATCGAAGGTCATAGCAAAATTGATTACGATTGCTTCGGTGACGTTATCGTGTTCGATACTACATATCGGCTGAATAAGTATAATTTGGTATGTGCGCCCTTTATTGTTATTAATCATCATTGTCAGAATATTTTTATAGGTGGGGCTTTCATTGCAACTGAGACCATGGAATCTTTTTGCTGGGTGTTCGGAGAGTACATCCAACAAAGATTTGGCATTCTCTTTGAAAACCTTAATAGCACATCTGCTATATAAATAACTGGAACCTGTCATCTGCGAATGAGAAGGAAAAATAAAAGAAGCTCAAACAATATTACAACTGGAAACAATACAGCATTACAATTGGAATCTAACTAAAATCAAACTGGAATGTAACTTGAATAAAAACAAGAGCAGTTTGAATTAAAAACCTACTAACTGCAACTATAAGCGCAAGTGAAATGTAACTACAATTGTAATTAAATTGGAAGATAACTATAGAGCAACTACGATTATGGCGGACACTACAAAAGAAACTACAATTGGAATGGAACTGAAAATCAATATTTTATATCTTGAAGGAGTAGTAATTGTACAACCCCGTATTCGCGAAGAGTGGACCCTGAATGAGGCGTGCTTAGTTTTTAAGCTTTTTGAGTATTTTGAACTCTCGGTGGCCAATTTTGGCTATAGCTTGGAAATCTACTAGTAGGGGGAGGAGAAATCGACCTTCCCCAGCGACCCCTTAGTTAGAGTGTGAAAGCGGCAGGTTGGTAGGCACCCGCCCGGGCCATTTGGGTGTGGAGGCGGGATCAGCAGGCCCTCCCCCTCCCCCTTTTTCCCGTCAGGCCGGCGAGACCGACCCCGAGCCCGGCGGGTAGGCCGGGCGAGACCGGCCCTCGGGCCGGGTCTCGCCCCGCCCCGCGGGCAGCTAGGCGAGACCGGCCCCCAGGCTGGGTCTCGCCAAGCCCGGCGGGTAGGCCGGGCGAGACCGGCCCTCGGGCCGAGTCTCGCCCCGCCCCGCGGGCAGCTAGGCGAGACCGGCCCCCACGTCGGGTCTCGCCAAGCCCGGCGGGGAGGCCGGGCGAGACCGGCCCCCAGGCCGGGCCTCTCTCAGCCCCGCGGGCAGCCGGGCGAGACCGGCCCCCAGGCCGGGTCTCGCCCAGCCCGGCGGGTAGGCCAGGCGAGATCGGCCCCCAGGCTGGGTCTCACCCAGCCCCGCGGCCAGCCGGGCGAGACCGGCCCCCAGGCCGGGTCTCGCCCAGCCCGGCGGGTAGGCCGGGCGAGACCGGCCCCCAGGCCGGGTCTCGCCCTGTCCCGCAGGGTGGGTCACCTATTAGCTTTGGGTGGCGCGTTTTTCCTTCTCTACCCCCCCCCCCCCCGGCGTGGCGGTTTCCTATTGACCCGAGGTCTTTTGGCCGTAGGGGTATTTTGGTCATTTTACCCCCAGGACTTGGAAAAACTATAAATAGACCCTCTTGGGTGCCTTGGAGAGGATCCTTTTCTTAGCTTCCTCCTCCCTTAGCTTATTCTTGGTAGAGTAGAGAGAGCTCTCCAAGGCGCCCAGCCTAGCCCTTTGGTAAGGGAGGGGAAGAGCTCGGGTAGCCTTCCGGGTGTGAGGTGGGACCTCCGTGCTAGAGCCGAGGGTCTGTTCATAGTCTCCTAAGTCTCCGGTCTGTGACGTTCTCTCGAGTGTAGTAGGTGTAAGGTCACCCCTTTCAGGGACCCCGAACTCCACAGAGGTCAATTTTGGCTTCAACAGTAATGACAACCTCCGGTAATGAACGTGCTCCAGATGGAACTGAAAATTCGTTGGATCTGAAGAACAATTTTTCCGGTAATGGCAGAAATGAAATAGGAAGCACTGATTTTTTTAGCCTGAATCAACGCGCTGGGGCGAGTATGGTGGAGTTCCGGAGTAGAAACGGAGACCTCCAGTTGCTTCCACCGTGAAGGGGGGAGGGGGAGACCTCCAGTTGCTGGATTTCTGTCGTAATCCTAGGAATGCACAGCGAGAGACGAGGAAGGGGGAGAAAAATTCAAAATAAAATTTTAGGGAGATGGGGGGAGAAAGGTGGGCCCCATGAGTTAAGAGCTATTTATTTGAGCACGGGAGTATGGTACAAGCTTGTACCTAAAATTTTTTCTGATTTTTTAGAACAGTTGTAATTAATTGTCAATATAGTGATATACCTTGTTTATGTATATTGTATACGAAGTGCTGACTTGCAAGTTGGAGGGGTACCCCGGAGTCCGTTAGGTGCGGCCGGGAGGAGATGTGTTTGTTACACAGTTTGAGGTCAGTCTTTGCTGACCCACGTTACAACCAAATTTTACAGGGCAAGGATTGCAAGCAGGAGCTAACTCGCCGGCCAGGAAGGCCTAAGCCTCATGAAGTGTTATCATCCTTGCAATAACTTTACTTTTGTGACTTTGCATGTTTGATGTTGTCTTCCGGCTTGCATGCCGAGGTAGCTTAGGAGTGTTTATGCACTTTGATGTTTATGTATTGTTGGAGATTTTGAATCTCTTTTGTTGTAAGGCCATAAGGCCGTTTCGAGATTCTTGTGGATGTGGATAACTTCTACTCTTGGTTGATTTTTACGCTGTGTTTTGCTTATGAGTTTTGAGTTTGGGTAGTTATATTATCTTATAATACTAAAGCATTTGATTGACAGCAGAAGTTAGTTTGTCTTCTACGTGATTTTTATTATTATATTATATAATAAATGCGCTATTAATGTGTCGTAAGCTGAGAAGATATTATTTTAAATTTTGAATTTCTATCGTATTAGTTTTATTTTATTACAGATATTTGTTTTATTTTATTTGAGAATTGTTATAGATATCGTAATTTTGGATATTGACATCATTTTGTTAAAAACATCGTCATATGATTAAAGATATTCTAAGGCTTCATTAGGTTTAGCGGCGGCGGATCGATTCGGCGGGTGGAAACAGTGTTCGAATAGGAGGGGGGAGGTGGCTACTCCAAACGAAGCGTTTGGGGGCATTTCTCAAGACGGGCGGGTGGAAAAGGAGCAAACGTCGCCGGAGATTCATTTGTTTATCCTCCTTCCGGCGACGTTTGCCCAAAACGGACCAGCGAAATTCCCAAACAAACAGAGCCTATGTTAATTGCCCCGCAAAATATTTAAACGAGAAATTAAATTTGTTAATTGTATTATATAAAACATAGAGATCCAATTGCTTGACAGTGCTGAAAATATAAACAATAACATATTTCTTTCAATAGCAAAATGATGTCAGTGCAGCCAAAATGATGTCAGTGCAGCTTTTTCTTCCATATAACTAGGACAAGTGTCAAACAAGAGGATTTGGATCCTTGAAGTTCGTACGGATCACTCCACAGTGGAGTTCGATCGATCTCGCGCGTTGAATTGAAATCCAACGCGAGCGATTTTTCGTTTTTTATTATTTTTATTACTTTTTACTTTTCATTTTTTGTCTTTTAGCGCCTAGATTCATCTCACTGTAGGATTAGCGAGATGATTCGCTCTCGCGCGTTGGATCGAACTCCCCCCGGGAGTTCTCCGCACAAACCCCGGGCGATCCGGATCCCAAACAAGAAGACCATCATAGACATAATCTGCTACGCTAAAAATATATGTGGAAAACAATAAATAAAACTTGAATGTTTCAAAAAAATTCAACAGAAGTCAACATATTTGCATGAATTAAATTGTTATCAAAATGGTCGTTCCGAGTGCAAATAAATTCTTCTGTTCCAAAAATTTATCTAACTGCTAAATTGAGGTTATGCGAATAAAAAAACACAAAAAAATAAAATCAAGCATCACAAGCAAGAACACCAAAATTTAAGTAGTTCCCCGAAATTTGGGTACGTTCACTGTGCAGGCAGAGATCAAATAATATTTTTCAAAATTCTCAAACATACAATACAACAAAAATATGGAGAAGAAAAATAGACCGAATAAATTAGATGTCGTTCTGAATCCTTCAAGATCCGGTCGTACGTGTTGTAACGAGAATTAAAGCGGCGGCGGGAGAAAATCCGAGCTCTGGCGGTAAGGGTAGAAGTCGGAAGCTTGTGGCGAGAGGAACCCAAGTTCGTGAGAGGCACACGGCGATGGCGAGAGAGGATTGTCGGCCGAGAAGAAAATGTCGTCGAGTGGAAGCAGCCGAAAGACGGCCCGCCGGAGGAAGAACCCCGAAGAGAGGAAATTTGTTGCTCTGCACTTTCTTTGGTGTTGGCCGACCATCACTTTAAATAGGGGAAGAAATCCCATAGTAAAATATGGAAGGAGAGGGGGGCCGGCAGCCACCAAGGAAAGACAATAAATCCTTTCCGAATTGAGTTGTCGTTGAAGGAGAATAATATCCTTCCAATCATGGTTGTTATGTTGGCAATCCAAGTAAAGAGAAAAACCGGGGGGAAATCCTGGAGGAGAGACGGCAAAAATAGCAACAAACTCTACCTTGACGTCTCTCCAAAGATAAACTCTACTTTGCTTAAATAACTCCAAAAAAAATCTTCAACGGTCACCAGGATCCAAGAGCCAATTGCACTTCGGCTGAGAACGGATCATAATAGAACTCCTCTGATTCTGAGTGGCACACAAACTAAACTGACGCGGCTGTCTCAGAAAACGCTCCACCTGGAGCTAAATGTCAACTGCTCCACCTTCAGCGGTGGTCTCTCATAGCAAAACTGAACCTGTCAAGACTTCTGGTCATTGATGTACACGCAGGAGAGAAATTGCTAAATTCAGACACGCCAAGAAAGAATGCAAACAAATTGACGTCAACATGAAAAGATGAACCCATATAAGAACTTGTCAAAAGCCGATTTGATTAGACACACTCTAAGCTCATAAATGAGTAGCACCAAAGAAAGAGCTTAGGTAATATGGTGATAAAAACGTATTCAACAATGAAGTTCTTGACCAAGAAAATGATAACTCAAAACTGAGAGTTATTGTAATACAAGATTAGAAATAGCATGACTAGAAAACATAGAGGGAAATGATGGTAAGCAAATGAAGGGGGAAAAAGAATAAAAAAGGATATAAAAATGTATGAGGAAAACACACGCAAAAAAAGATAAGTGAAAAAAGTACTAAAGGACGTTCTCATCGACATCCTCAAGGCATGGGGATGTCACGGACTTTTCCTTTTCATCACTAGGGATCTTCTCATTCTCCTTGTTCTGAAGCTTCCAACAATCTTTTATTTCATGACCCTTCTTTTTGTAGTAGTTGTAGTAACTGTTGAAACCGAGAAATTGGTCTATGTGGAGTTCGGGGTCCCTAAAAAGGGTGACCTCACTCTTACTGCACTCAGGCGAATGTCACAGACCAAAGGCTCAGGAAACTATGAACAGACCCTCGGTTCTAGCGTGGAGGTCTCACCTCACACCCGGAAGACCTTGGAGATCTCCCCCTCCCTAGCCAATGCTGAGCTAGGTGCCTTGGAGGATGAAGAGAGAGTGAAGAAGTGATGCCTCTCCAAGGCACCCTTAAGGGCCTATTTATAGTTTTCTGGGAATGGCCTGCAAATAACCAACCTCCACTGCTCTAAAAATTACTGAAATGCCCTCGGATTGGTCTGCCAACAGCCAAATCTCGCTGTTCTAAGCGGCTAATTGCAGTCCACCAGGGGTAGTCCTTCAAGCCGGGCGAGTTGGCGGTTAGGCGAGAAGCAGGGGGCAGCCTGGGCGAACAGGGGCGGCCTGGGCGAATAGGGGCGGCCTGCGAGCTAGGGCGGCCTGCGAGCTGGGGCGGCCCGCGAGCTGCGGTGGCCCGCGAGCTGGGGTGGCCCGCGTGCTGGGGCGGCCCGCGAGCTGGGGCGGCCTGCGAGCTGGGCGGCCTGCGAGCTGGGCGGCCCAGGAGCATTCTCGCCCAAGAGCGGGACCGCCTGTACCGGAACCTGAGGCGTTGCCCACTCGCTCCTTGCCGAGAAGGCCAAGCTAATGGTTTGCAAGACCTCTCGCCTGAAGTCCTCCAGTATCTTCCTTGTCGCCTCCTCTCCCCGGGAGGGAGAACCTCCTGAACCAGATCATTCACCTTCACCTTCGCCTCCTGCCATAGGACAAAACTCAAAACTTTCTTGTATCGGCTGCCTTCCACGCTCACCGCACCAGACCTGTTGAAGCCAAAATTTGACTTCGACGAAATTCGAAATTAGGGGGGTAGCCAACACCTACTTGTCCCGAGCTCAGACCTTCGACTGGTTGTGAAGGACCGGAAACTGACCCAAAGCCTCAGCAGGGAGGTCTCACCACTTACCCGAAAGATCTCTGAGAGCTTCCCCTCTAAAGCCAAAAGCTGGGCTTGGAGCTCCTCAGAAAGCACAAGAAAACTTTTAAAATCCCGGGAAAAATAGTGCTTCTGAAGAACCCCAATGGGTCTATTTATAGTTTTCTGAGTTTAAACTGTTAATAACCAAACTGAACCGACCTGAAATTACCAAAACACCTTTGGTTGGGTCTGCCAACAGTCAAACTCTGCTGTTCTGAAGGGTTATATGCAGACCACCGAGGGCAAAAGCGTAAAATTACCTAGGGCAAAAAGGTGAACCACCTTCCAACTAGACCGGCGCTTGGCGAGAGCACCGTCTCGCGGGCGAGAACTCCAACCTATGGGACTCGTCTCGCCTGGCGAGGCTCTCGCCTGAGCCGCTGGACCCTCTCGCTGGGTCCGTCTTGCTTGGGAAGGCGCTCGCATGAGCCACTGGGCCATCTCGCTGGGTCCGTCTCGCCTGGTAGGGTTCTCGCCTGAGTCGCTGGCCCTTCTCGCATGAATTGTTGGGGCCTTCTTGCCTAGCGAGCCGGCCTTAACCCGGCGAGTAGCCCTTTTTCTGGGACCCGGTCGTCAGTGAGTAGGCTTATGTCAAAGAGTCTATCTTGCCTTACATTCCCCTCTATTCGAGCCCGATCTGATCCTACGAGCCCGAGGTTGTACAACCGAAGCGACCGAATAAATTCACGGATGAAGATTGGAAAGATAGTTAGCAGACCGATGTCGTCACCTACCGTTGACCCAACTCAAAAAGGAAGATTCAAACAGTTGTCAATCGAACCTCCCTCTGATACCACTTGTTACGAAAACGATCGTTCTGAGTGTAGATGAATTCTCCTGTTCCAAAAAATTATCTAACGGACAAATTGAGGTTATGGGAATAATAATAACACAAAAAATAAAATCAAACACCACAAGCAAGAACACCAAAATTTAAGTGGTTCCCCAAAATTTAGGTACGTCCACTGTGCAGGCAGAGATCAAATAATATTTCTCAAAATCCTCAAACATACAATACGACTAAAATCTGGAGGAAAAAAATAGACCGAATAAATTAGATGGCGATTTGAATCCCCCAAAGTCCGGTCGTACGCGTAGTGACGAGAATTAAAGCGGCGATGAAAGAATATCCGAGCTCTGGCGGTAAGGGTGGAAGTCAGAAGCTTGCGGCGAGCGGAACCCAAGTCGGCGAGAGGCACACGGCGATGACGAGAGAGGATTGTCGGCCGAGAAGGGAATGCTGCCGAGTGGAAGGAGCTGAAAGACGGCCCGCCGAAGGAAGAATGCCGAAGAGAGGAAATCTGCTGTTCTGCACTTTCTTTGGTGTTGGTCGGCCATCACTTTAAATAGGGGAAGAAACTCCATAGTAAAATATGGAAGGAGAGGAGGGCCGGCAGCCACCAAGGAAAGACAATAAATCCTTTCTGAATTGAGTTGTCATTGAAGGAGAATAATATTTTTCCAATCCTGACAGCCATGTTGGCAATCCGAGGGAAGAAAAAAACCGGGGAGGGGGGGAATCCCGGAGGAGGAGAGGCGGCAAAAATAGCAACATTAAGGCTGTGTTTGGCGCGGCTTATCACGGCTTATTTGCTCTGGTGAGGTTGGACAAAAATGTCATTGTCATACCAAAATCTTATGTCTCAAACTAGTTTTTTTGTAACATTTATGATACCAAACATACATTCTATAACAATGACATTTTTGTTCAACCTCACCGGAGCAAATAAGTTGCAATAAGCCGTGCCAAACGCAACCTAAATTGCATTTTTTTTAATTTTTTTGAAGTAAAGGTACCTACAATATAAGGAAATTAAGGCAGTGTTTGGCGCGGCTTATCACGACTTATTTGTTCCGGTGTGGTTGGATAAAAATGTCTCAAACTAGTTTCTTTTTTGTAACATTTGTGATACCAAACATTCATTTTATGACAATGACGTTTTTGTTCAACCTCACCAGAGCAAATAAGCCACGATAAGCCGCGCCAAACACAGGCTAAATCTGTGTTGAACCTTTGTTCCACAAGTAGCAAAATGGTGTCAGTCTTCCCTTTCCTAGAAGCCTCCACAACTATTCGAAAATGATAGGTGATGAGTTAAAACCGAAATTTGACAGATGTAAATTAACCACCAAGCATTTTACAATAAACAATTGATGAATATACCTTCCATGTCAATTTTGGTTTTCTTTTCCATCCTCCATTTCAATTTCCAACTTCTAGTAAATCAATGAAACACAAAAATTTAGTGAAATGTAGACACTTCCAAACAATAAAATCAAACATGCAAGGTAGAAGGAGAAATACCGGATCCATTCAGATTTTGTGCTTCTTGCAGTTCTACTTGGTTGAACAACTTTCACAAATCCTAGGAGTTGAGCATTTAAAGGTGAATCAAAAATGAAATTTGATGACTTAAGATTGAGTTGAAACACCAAGAAGAAGAAGGAGCTTAAGAGACTTACGGGTTGAGCAATTGGAATGAAAATTTGCAGCTTAGAGGATAGGGGATCCACAGAGATGTGCGGGTTAGGGAAATCTGCAAAGTGAAAAAAATTGGAAATAAGAAATGTTAGGGATTGGAGATCTTCAGCGGCAAGTGAAAAAAAGAACAAAATCGCAACAAATAGAAGGCAACCTTAGGGATTTAGCTGTCAAAAACAAAGACAACGGATGTCTGAAAAGTGGAGCGGCGACCTTAAAGGCAGCAGAGGAGCAATGCGTAGAGACGAGATCTTGATGCCTGGAGAGGATGGAGCGGCGGCTAGAGAGGAGATCTAGAGGGCCGGGGTGGGGCGGCAGCTGGAGTGGCGAGCGGGAGAGCCTGCAATGGGAGGGAGCGGCGCCTAGGGTTCGGTGTGGGGATGGGAGAGGTGTGAATTAGGTAGTGTTTGGTTGGGCTTTTTGCCTACGGTGCGTTTGAACCGCACCTCAATTTTACGCATAAGCGGCGTTTGGCGCAGCTGATCATGCAAACTGCGGTTTGTAAAAACCATGATTTGCCCTATAGGCTCACCGCGCGATATTTGTGCTTTCCGCCGCACAAAACCTGCTGATCGAAATCCCGATACAGCGTCTTCTTCCCCGACGCTTCCCCGATGACAACGTTCTTCCCTGGCGCAACCCCTGCTTCGCCCGCTCCTCTTCCCCGACGACACATCCGACGCCTCTCCTGGATCGACCGGCAAGCAGCTCTCCCGAGCATCGACTACGAGGGACTCCAGAATTCGGGAATCGACGTTTTTAGCATCATCGACGACGACGACGACTCCAGCTATCGCGGTGGCCTTCTTCCCCGACGACGACGCCCGGCTCGTGGCCGCACGACTCCAGTAATTTCTCCTCCGACCCGAGCAGGTATACCCCTTCTCCTCCTTTTCAATTTTAGGGCTTTTCATTTTTTTTCCAGATCCTGATTTTTAGTTTTCCTCCATGTGTGTTCTTGTTGTGTTGTGATTTGTTTGTGTTTGTGCTCTTTGTGTGTGTGTGTGTGTTGCAGATTTTGATTGTTTCCAGATTTTGGGTTGTATGTGTATATGTGTGTTTGTGTATGTGTGTGTGTGTGTGTGTGTGTGTTTGTGTGTATGTGTGTGTGTGTGTTTGTGTGTATGTGTGTGTGTGTGTGTGTTTGTGTGTTTGTGTGTTTGTGTGTGTGTGTTGTGTTGTATGTGTGTGTGTGTGTTGTGTTGTATGTGTGTGTGTGTGTTGTGTTGTATGTGTGTGTGTTGTGTGTTTGCTATATGTGTGTGTGTTGTGTGTTTGCTATATGTGTGTGTGTTTGTTTGGAATAAATATATTTGTGTGTTATGTGTGTGTGTGTGTGTGTGTGTGTGTGTGTGTGTGTGTGTGTGTGTGTGTGTGTGTGTGTGTGTGTGTGTGTGTGTGTGTGTGTGTGTGTGTGTGTGTGTGTGTGTGTGTGTTGCGCGTGCTTGTGCGCGTGCTTGTGTGCGTGCTTGTGTGCGTGCTTGTGTGTATGTGTTTGTGTTAAATGTTTTGTGTGTTTGATATGTGTGTGTGTGTGTGTTGTATATATATTTGTGTGTGTGTGTGTGTGTTGTGTTGTATGTGTGATTTTTTGTTTTGTGTGTTTGTTATATGTGTGTGTGTGTGTGTTTGTTATATATTTGTGTGTGAGTATGTTATATATTTGTGTGTGTGTGGAATAAATATATTGTGTGTGTGTGTGTGTGTGTGTGTGTGTGTGTGTGTGTGTGTGTTATATATTTGTTTGTGTGTGTGTGTGTGTGTTTGTTATATATTTGTTTGTGTGTGTGTGTGTGTGTGTGTGTGTTTGTTTGTTATATATGTGTGTGTGTTTTGTGTGTGTATGTTGTTTATATATTGGTGTGTGAGTATGTTCTATGTATGTGTGTGTGTGTGTATGTGTGTGTTGTTATGTGTGTGTGTGTGTGTGTGTGTGTGTGTGTGTGTGTGTGTGTTTGTTATATATGTGTGTGTGTGTGTGTGTTTGTTATATATGTGTGTGTGTGTGAGTATGTTATATATTTGTGTGTGTGTGTGTGGAATAAATATATTTGTGTGTGTGTGTGTGTGTGTTTGTTATATATTTGTTTGTTTGTGTGTGTGTGTGTGTGTTTGTTATATATGTGTGTGTGTTTTGTGTGTGTGTGTGTTGTATATATATTGGTGTGTGAGTATGTTCTATGTATGTGTGTGTGTGTGTATGTGTGTGTGTGTATGTTATGTGTGTGTGTGTGTGTGTGTGTGTGTGTGTGTGTGTGTGTGTGTGTGTGTGTGTGTGTTTGTTATATATGTGTGTGTGTGTTGTTATGTGTGTGTTGTATATATATTTGTGTCTGAGTATGTTATATGTTGTGTGGTATGTGTGTGTTGTTTGTTGTGTTTGTTGTGTTTGTTGTGTTTATTGTGTGTGTGTGTGTGTGTGTGTGTGTGTGTGTGTGTGTGTGTGTGTGTGTGTGTGTGTGTGTGTGTGTGTGTGTGTGTGTGTGTGTGTGTGTGTGTGTGTGTGTGTGTGTGTGTGTGTGTGTGTGTGTGTGTGTGTGTGTGTGTGTATTGGTGTGTGAGTATGTTCTATGTATGTGTGTGTGTGTATGTGTATGTTATATGTTGTGTGGTATTGTGTGTGTTGTTTTGTGTGTTTGTTATATGTGTTTGTTGTGTGTGTGTGTGTGTGTGTGTGTGCTTGTTGTGTTTGTTATGTGTGTGTGTGTGTGTGCTTGTTGTGTTTGTTATGTGTGTGTGTGTGTGTGTGTGTGCTTGTGTGTGTGTGTGTGTGTGTGTGTGTGTGTGTGTGTGTGTGTGTGTGTGTGTGTGTGTGTGTGTGTGTGTGTGTGTGTGTGTGTGTGTGTGTGTGTGTGTGTGTGTGTGTGTGTGTGTGTGTGTGTGTGTGTGTGTGTGTGTGTGTGTGTGTGTGTGTGTGTGTGTGTGTGTGTGTGTGTGGTGTGTGTGTGTTATATGTTGTACTTATTGCATGCTCTGGAAGAGAAGTGTGAATTTCAGGGAACAAGAAGGACTGCATCCCGGGAAATCCTGGCGCTGACAATATACGTATTATCGCATAATGAATCAATGAGAAAAACAATTAAGCGCTTTCAACATTCAACGGAGACAGCTAGCCGATTTTTTTCTCGAGGTCTTCGTGTTTTGCTGAAGTTAGCGAAAGAAGTGATTCAGTCATCAGATAGATCTTTCAGCAGTACTCCCCCCGAGATTATGTATGACAGACGTTACATGCCATTTTTTAAAGATTGCATCGGAGCAATTGATGGGACACATGTTCACGCATGCATACCAGTTGGAAGTCAGTACCTTATATTGGGAGACGTGGCAGTCCAACCCAAAATGTCATGGCTGCTTGTGATTTCAATATGTGCTTCACTTTCGTTATGCCGGGTTGGGAGGGATCAGCGCACGATAGTCGTATTTTCAATTTTGTGATAAGTGATCCACGTTACACCTTCCTGCATCCACCTCTAGGTAACTATGTAAAATTTTGTTATATTATTTATAAAATAATTGCCCCTAAATATTATTAAATAATTTTCAGGAAAATATTACTTGGTAGATTCTGGTTATCCTCTGCAAAGAGGATACCTGAAACCGTATCAAGATACGCACTATCATCTACCAGACTTTGCTCGTGGTGGTCGTCGAGCCGAAGGAGACCGAGAGATTTTCAATCACGCACACTCATCACTAAGAAGTGTGATAGAACGATCTTTTGGTGTTTGGAAAAAGAAATGGGTCATACTACGGGACATGCCAAGCTATCGTTTCGACAAGCAAGTAGCTATTGTGATTGTCACTATGTGTTTACATAATTTCATTCGTCGGCATCCATCGCGTGTGGACATTGATTTTAGTGAGTCTGAACAAAGGGTTCAAGACCATGGGATCTCCTCACAAGGTCCACAAGAGACATGTACTGACATTGCAGGTGTGTAGAAGAGATGATTGCGCCACGTAATAGTATTGCGAATCAGCTGTATGAATCAAGAGCGTAAAGTGTAAAACATTGTATCAATGAACCTTAATTTTGTGTTGTGAATGAATCTTTTTTTAGTATTGTGTTATGTCACTTTCATATTTGAAAAAATTTTTTTGGTAAAAACTCCGTTTTGAATCCAAACAACTTTTCGGAAACTCCGTTTTGTAAACTCTGTTTCACCCAAACAGTTTTTTAACAAAACTCTGTTTTCCAGAATCAGCACTTTTTCAATCAGCAACAGCTCATCAGCAGTTTTCCATCAGCAACAGCCCAACCAAACAGAGCCTTAGTGCATGTGGTGCTATTAGGTTTTTTTAGGAATGGATTTATCCCCTAATTTTTACAATATGTGGTGCCAATAGTCAAAACTGTGGTGTCTATAACAATATTTCACTTTGTATTTTATCTTCATTATTTTTTTAATTTATTTTACTGTAAATATTAAAATTTAAAGTATTGTTGTAGGTCGTCTGGTTTTCCTCTGGTCCGGAGAATTGAACCGTCTTAGCTCTGGGTTAGACTGGACGTGCAAATAGTCAAGTGAAAACCAAGCAGCAATTACAAGAGACATTTTTAACATGAAAACCCAGAAAATGGAGAAAAACCAGGTGGTCGGATCTGTTATGAAAACGGTCGTTCCGAGTGCAGATGAATTCTTTTGTGCAAAAATAATGTTCTAGTTGTCAAAATTGTGATTACAAAAAATAATAATAACGCGCGAAAAATAAACAAACACCACAAAAGAAGAACATCAAGATTTAGAGTCGTTCCCCAAAAATTTGGATACGTCCACTGTGCAGGCAGAGATGAATCCACTAATAATTTCTCAAACATACAATACGGCTAAAATTGAGGAATAAAAATTGAACCGAGAAAAAGAAGATGAAAAATCTTGAACCCTCCAAAATTCGGTCGTACGTGTTGTGATGAGAAATCAAGACGGCAACGAGAGACGAGGGCCGGCTACAAGAAAAGAAGGACCTCCGATTCGGCGGCCGACAGAAAGATAAAGTTGGTGGTAGGTGCTTTGAAGAGATGTCGGCGATCTTCGACCAAAACTTGACTGTTGCACTGCACTACTCGGATGGCCGGCCACACCACTATATATAGGTGGTGGAAGAAACCCAAAATAGGTATGGCGGTCATCATGGAAGGAGATCAATCCTTTCCTAAAATCCTTCATCATCACCAGATTAATGAGGATGCCAAATTTGGAGCGGTCTCCAAAACGGGTTGGCGGTAACAATGAATGGTGATCAAATATCCCTTCAAAGAAATCTTCCATAAATACCGGAGTAATGGAGATTACATAATTGGAGGGGATTTCAAAAATATCTCCGACCAAGAAAGGAGTTTGGCGGAAGTTTGGGAGGGGCGACAACATAACAATCTCCACTTTGACGCCTCTCCCATGACAAGCTTCACCTAGCTGAGATAACTTCAAGATGCTTCAACGGCCACCAATATCTAAAAGCCAAAGAGACAAACTGAATGAACTTTGGCCGAGAATGGATCATAAGAAATCTCCTCTGATTTTGAGTGACACACAAACTAGACTGACGTGGTTGACTAAAAAAATGCTCCACGTGTAGCTAAAATATCAACTGCTCCACCTCCAGTGGTGGTCTCTTATAGCAAAACTGAACCTGTCAAGACTTCTAGTCATTGATGTGCGTGCGGGAGAGAAATTGAAAAATGCAGACACACCAAGAAAAGAATGCAAATAAACTGACCTCGGCATGAAAAGATGAACCCCTATAAGAGCTGGTCAAAGACGGCTTGACTTGACACACTCTAAGCTCATAAATGAGGAGTACCAAAAAAAGAGCTTGAGTAATATGGGGATAAAAAATTCATTCAACAATGAAGTTTTTGACAAGGAAATAACTTAAAATAAGAGTTATGTAAACACAAGTATAGAGATAGCATGACTGGGAAAAAATATAGGAGAAATGATGGTAAGCAAATGAAGAAATAGAAACAGAATAAAAAAGATGAAAATGCAGGAAAAATACACAACAAAAAACAAAGAAATAGATAAGTGAAAAAAAGTACTAAAGGACGCCCTCATTGACATCCTCAAGGCATAGAGATACGACAGACGTTTCCTTTTCATCACCATGGATCCTCCTCTTCTCCTTGTTCTGAAGCTTCTAGCAATCCTTTATTCTATGACTTTTCTTTTTGTAGTAGTTACAGTAACTATCTGAACTTTTCTTGAACTTGCCTCCTCTTCCTAAACCATACTGACCCCGCGAGAATAAAACTGAGCTTTCTACAATGCCTGAGCCGGACGAATTCTTTCGGATGTCATCTGAGAGTAAGGCTGTCGTGACCTCCTCCAAGTCCAAAATATCCTTACTGTAGGTGAGGGTAGTGACCATGCCCTTGTAGGACTTTGGAAGAGAGTTCAGAAGAATAACTGCTCTGTCATCTTCCTCCACCTTGACATCCATGCTGAGACACTCAGATAACAGTTTATTAAAACTGTTCAGGTGGTCACGTAGAGAGGAACCCTCCTTCATGCTGAATTTGTATAGTTGTTGTTTGAGATAGATGCGATTGGGGAGAGACTTTGTCATGTAGATACTCTTCAGCTTTATCCAAAGACCAGAGACAGTCGTCTCTGAAAGAACTCCATATAGCACATCATCGTGTAAGCAAAGTTGTATGGTGGACAAAGCTTTGATATCTGAATCCTCCCGCGTGCGATCGGTAACCTCAATGTCCTTATTGGCCTTCTCCAATAGGACGTGGTGTAAACCTTTCTTAATCAGTAGTGCTCGGACCTTGACCTGTCATAAGCCAAAATTATGCTTTCTGTCGATCTTCGTAACTTCAAACTTCGCACTTGTTGTGGAAGTCGTCATAGAAATCAAACTGAAGGAATCTGTACGGAGACCGAAGCGACCGAATAAATTCACAGATCAAGATTGGGAAGATAGGGAGCAGAAAGATGTCACCTACCGTTCACCCAACTCGAAATGGAACGTCCAAACGGTCGCCGATCAAACCTGGCTCTGATACCACTTGTTATGAAAACGGTCGTTACGAGCGCAGATGAATTCTCCTGTGCCAAAATAATATTCTGGCAGCCAAAATTGTGATTACGAAAAATAATACTAACACACGAAAAATAAACAAACACCACAAAAGAAGAACACCAAGATTTAAAGTGCTTCCCCGAAAATTTGGGTACGTCTATTGTGCAGACAGAGATGGATTCACTAATAATTTCTCAAACATAAATTACAGTTAAAATGGATGAATAAAAATAGAACCGAGAAAAAGAAGATGAAAAATCTTGAACCCTCCAATATCCGGCCGTACGCGTTGCGACGAGAAATCAAGACGGCGGCGAGAGACGAGGGCCGGCTACAAGGAAAGAAGGACCTCCGATTCGGCGGCCGACGGGAAGAGAAAGTCGGCGGTAGGTGTTTTAAAGACAAGCCGACGATCTTCGGTCAAAACTTAACTGCTGCACTACACTACTTAGATGGCCGGCAACACCACTATATATAAGTGATGGAAGAAACCCAAAATAGGTATGACGGTCATCATAGAAGGAGATCAATCCCTTCATAAAATCCTCCATCATCACCAGATTAATGGGGATGCCAAATTTGGAGCGCTCTCCAAAACGGGTTGGCGGCAACAATGAAAGGTGATCAAATATCACTTCAAAGAAATCCTCCATAAATACCGGAATAATGGAGATTACATAATTTGAGTGGATTCCAAAAATATCCCCGACCAAGAAAGGAGTTTGACGGAAGTTTGGGAGATGCGACAGCATAACACGGATCTTTGTCGGACCACAATTCATTATTTTTTATTTGTTTACAAGTATTTGAATTTCTAAGAGGGTGACATGTCACCTCTCCATTACAAGCTTTAAGTAGAGAAAACAGGAAAAGTAGTTAAGTTCATGAAGCCTTGAATAGCGCATCCACTAGAGTTTTCACGAGCATGTTCCTCTGAGTGCTTTCCTGCGCCTGCTGCTACGTGCGCGAGAGCACGGAGCACGAGCAAACTAGAAAGGCAGTAGAGCGAATTCGGAGCGAAAGAATGATCTAAGTTCTACGTCGTTCCCGGAAAAACTCAGACCTCTATCTGATCTCTCAAGTTGTTTGTCTTCAAATGAAGGCATGTGTGACTTTTTATATCTTTCTTGAAGGGATGTGCTGGTAATTGCGTCCAGCTGAAGCTTGAGTTGGCAAATGACGTCGCTTCTTTTTGGTCACTCGGATCACCAATTTTTCCAAAATGACGAACATGCCCCCCTGGGCGGCCCAGACGGCCTGGGTACGTTGCCCGTCGGTTGTGGCGACTGGAGGCGGCGGGGCCGCCGGCGCGCACGTAGATACTCGTGCGGCGCACGCACGCACGGGGCGCACACGCTTGCGCCTCCATGCAACGCGCACATGAGACTCACGCGCACAGGTGGCGCACACGCGGATGGAGAGCACGCGCAGCTCGGAGCGTGCGCCAGTGCCAGTATGTGTGCGATGGCGAAGTGCGCGCCCGTGCGGCGTGCACACACACAGTCCGACTGCCCGCGCACTAGTCGTGGGCTCGCGCTGGCCATCCACCCCATCAAGTATGATGTATGATGTTCTACCAATTTGACTTGGGAGTTTTTAGGGGGAACCCATCAAGCATAATATTCTATGCAAGTTAGTTCTCCTTACACATAGTAACACTGATTCCTAAACATTGTTGTTATATTGTCACTCAAATCTATATTTACTATGTTAAAATGAACTATCAAGTTTAGGCATTTGGAAAAAAATCTCAACCTTTATATTATAATCATGGGAAATATGTCGGCCGTCCCATCACAACTACCTCAGCATAATATTTGGGTTAAACCGTCCACCAGTCTCTCTCCTACTCTCCTCATCACTTATTTTGCCTCTCATTCCCAATCTCGTCTCTTGTTGCGGATCGCTCCGTATTCTTGATAGAGCGGATTAAATTAAACCGTCTTAGCCCGGAAGCGGTCGAGCGTGCAATAGTCACAGTAAGTAAAAGAGCTGGACATGGATTTTTTTAACGTGAAAAACCCGTCAATCAGGGTGACAAACTACGTGGTCGGATTTGTGTCGGTCAAACCTCCACTACTTGTTGGTTGCTGATACATGGTTTCTTTGAAGAACTCGAGGGCAACAGACCGTCACTCGCTACAATTGTGGAGAGAGAGAATGAGAAGGACTCGGAGGGTGACAAACCATCACTCTCAGAGCTAAGTATTTCTTCGTGAGTTGTGAGCAGCAATGCACTGGACGCGCTTTGAAGTCCTTCGTTGATGCTCGGAAGTGGGGGGTGCTCGGAAGTGGGGGCGGCCCGCTACTCTCATCCCGGTGTCTGAGGCTTGGAAGCTCGAACGGTGCGCTCTACGCGCCTTATTCTTCGTGGCTTGTCTCTTGTTGCACTTAGTTTAGTCTGGAATGGCTGACTCGTCGTCACCCGACGAGGTTACTGCTGAGCAAAGGGTGTTAGGAATACTGAGTGTTCTGCACGTCGGACTGCAGTTGAGCAGTCCTTGGCGGGTTGTGAAGTTGGTCGTGTAAACTATTGACAGTATGGGGTGTACAAACTTTGAGCGCTCTGGCTGGCTTGGTCTGCTGACACTGAGAAGGCTTGCTGGTCCCGCCTGAGCGCACTGAGGCGTGCTTAGGACAATCTTCACGGTGGAGCGCTTGGAATAGTCTTGACGGCGGAGTGCGTGGAGGCGCACTTGGTACGGTCTTGACAGCGGAGCGCACTGAGGTGCGCTTGGAACGGTCTTGACGACGGAGCGCACGGAGGCACGCTTGGAGCGGTCTTCACAGGAGAGTGCGCGGAGGCGCATTTTGAACGGTCTTGACGGCGGAGCGCACAGAGGTGTGCTTGTAGCGGTCTTGATGGCTGAGCGCGCATAAGGAGCAGCGCGCGAGGGAGCACGTAAGAAAGAGAAATGGGAGAGAGAGAAAGTCCGTAGGTGGATGTCTATTTATATATTTAAGGAGGGCGAACCGATAAATTTCTCTCATAACTACCGGCCGACGAATAAAATCATCCCAAATGGGACACACGGATCACGAATTTTATGCAAATGCCGATACCTCCCCCAGGTGGTTCTGTGCCCAACGAGCGACCCGGGCTCCTGACCGGCGAGGGCAGGGCCGGCCCGGACGGCAGCTGTGGCTGGAGAGGCGGAGGCCGGAGCTTTGCGCTCCCAACTGGGCGCCGCCGTGAGGGCGGGCAGCCAAGAGGTCGTCTGCCCTTAGCGACGGGGTTGCCACCCAATCCGGGCGGCCTCACTCCTCCCGTCGGGCGCCGTCGGAGGCTCACGGCGCTCTACGGTTCCCGGTGAGAGGGCTTGTTGCCACGTGGTTGGAGGGCCAGGAGACGCGACGGTGGCTGGGTGCGTTCCATAGGTGAATGCCCACTCGCGGTTGCAGTCTCGCCTCGTGCATCTTCTCCCTTGCCCGTGAAAACTATCACAGCATTACCGTTTCCTTGCTCTGGTAAGAAGACCGACAGGAACGGCGGTCTTTTCAGGCTATCATTGGCTCCATGCATTAGTCATTAAGGGCTTTTTTTCCGTCCGCCTAGCAGATCTTTTTTAGGTCCGGTCAATCAAAATGCTCGATCAAGTGGGACCACAGTGCACAGATTTACTTTGCACTGTGGTCTCCACAAATTTACAGATTTCTATTGATGGGGACATGAAGAAAGGTTCCCATGGCGGACCGTATTTTTACTCGGGGAAGAAAGGTCATCCATGATAGATGGCAGAAATGGAGAGGATTCATTTCGCGGTCCAGATTTCTCTTAGAAGGATCAAACGAGTTCACTAATTCTCAACATTTTATATTTTTTTAAATCAAAAAACTCTGCGCCCTTAAATATTTTGGAGAAAAATTTTGTCCATTGGATGGACAAAATGATCCCTCCATTTCGTCAGAAATTAGACAAAATTGGAGAGGATCGGGATCCATCTAAGGTTGCGTGCCTGATATTCAATTCATTTTCTTTCTTCCTGGATCCGTTTGCTTTCCCCTAAAACTCCATTGCCGTTTTCAGTAAACTATGGAAATTGTGGAAGAGGGAAGGAGAGGCTCGTTCTAATTTTGCCTGTTTTCATCTTAACCTTACATTATTGATCTTTATCTTTATTTATATGATTGCAACAGCACTTGCGCCGAGATATGTGGGCGAGATGAATGCACTCTCAGTCGCCAGATGTGTTGCACTGCACAGTGCAATACAGCACACCCTACTCAGATCTTTATCTTTATTATTTAGGTTGAGTTTGATCTCGATTTCAATATCTCTGTCCCGGCCGCCGCAGTTAAAGGGCAGTCACCCTTCCGCTGAAAACGGGCGGCCATGTGGCCGCCCGTTTCCCGCCGCCGCCCCCATTAAGGGGCGGCCTCCCTTCCGCCTAAAACGGGCGGCCATTCGGCCGCCCGTTTCCCGTCGCCGCCCCCGTTAAGGGGCGGCCTCCCTTCCGCCGAAAACGGGAGGTCATCCTCTTCGCCTAGGCTGGGCGGCCAAATTGGTTGTCCGACCTTGGCCCCCGGCCCTGTCTGGTCGTCGCCCTTGCCGACCGCTCCTCCTTAGCAGAAGGAGCAGTTATTTTCCGACAGGGGGCGGTCATGTCTTTTGCCTAAATATGACGATCTGTGTGCTCTAAACGGAGCGATCATATTCGTCCGGCCGGTTGTTACGGGGGAAATTACCGGTTTGCCCCTCTTAAGATCTATAAATAAACCCCCTTTCTATTCATTTTCATCTCTTCCACTGCTGGAAAATCGTTCAACAGGTTTTATCTCTCCTCGCCTATTTCTACGAATTTCTCTCTTCTACTTTTCTCTTCCTTGCGCACTCCAGCGCGCGCCTCTTCTTTGCCCGCTCCCGCGCACATCTCTTCCTTGACCGCTTCTTCTTTGCGCGCTCCCGCGCGCGTCCCTTATTTACGCGCTTCCGCGTGTATCCCTTCCTTGCATGCTCTGGCGTGCGTCTCTTCCATGCACCTCCTCCTCGCGCGCTCCCACACGCGTCTCCCACTTCCGCGCCTTCTCGCACCCAACTTCCATGTGCTCCCCTCGCACTTTCCGCCAACAAGCGCTCTGTGTGCTCTCGTCCATTCAGCGCTTCACGCACTCACTACCAACAAGTTCTTCGTGTGCTCTCTACCAACAATCGTTTCGCGCGCTCTCTACCAGCAAGCGCTCCGCGCGGTCTCTATCAGCAAGCGGTTCGCGCGGTCTATATCAGCAAGCGCTCCACGTGCTCTCTGCCAGCAGGCGCTCCGCGCGCGCTCCTCCAACATGTGTGCTCTCCTCCAGCAAGCGCGTCGCGCGCTCTCCTCCAACAAGCACTCTGCGCGCTCTCTCCCAGCAAGCGCTCCACGCGCTCTCCGACAGCAAGCGCTCCGCGCGCTCTCCGCCAGCAAGCGCTCTACATCAGTAAGCGCCCCGCGCATTTAGGGACAATCGCTTCAACGACCGACAAACCAACAATGTCAGGCTCCTCTCAACACAACCGAAGACAAACTACAAAGGATAAGGCGCGCAAACCGCGCCACACAAGCTTCCAAGACACAAGAATCAGGACGAGCAAAGCAAGTCGTTCCTGCTTCAGAGCTAGCTTCAACACGACTTCAAAGCACAACAAGATTGTCCCTCGCAGCACAAGAAGTTCATGGCTGCATGAGAGGTGGACTGTCACCCTCCGAGTCCAGCTCTCTCTTCCTAATAATTGTAACGAGAGTCAGCTCGTCGTCCTCAAGTTCTTGAAAAAGCCCTATAACAACGCTCTAATCTAGTGGAAGTATGGTCGACATTGATCTGGCCGCATGGTTTTTCACCCAGTCGAAGAGTTTTTCACGTTAAAAAAATTCTCTTGTCAACTTTCCCTTTCTCCATGACTGTTTGCGCGTTCGACCGCTCCCGAGCTAAGATGGTTTAATTTAGTCCGATCTACCGAAGCCTCGAGCGATCCGCAACAACATATTATTGTGAGAAACACGTTCTCACGGACCTGAGTGCACGCGAGGACGCGAGTTGAGATACCTGTAAAACGTCAGTGAAACACACAAAAACAAACACAATCACAGACACACAGGCGTATACGTGGAAAACTCCCAAATCAGGGTAAAAACCACGGGACGATTGGAGTTCAACCCGAAAAGCCGCCACTAAATAAAGTTCAACAATACAATGACTTTCCACCCGCGATCCTCAGATGGATCCTACAGCTAGCACAAATATAAAGACAGGAGAAAAATACAGGTATACAAACAAAGACGACCAAGTCCGAGTCAGAGAGACTCGCTCCAAACTAGTTCTCTGAATCATATGCAGTCTTCCAAGATCTTCCAATATTGTATCTAGTTGTCCGCCTACGTCGACACACGACATCCTTGGCGCACTCCAATCAGTCCGCAACCCTTCAGTAGGTTGTCCCGCTCGAGACTCAAATGTCTCGCCGCCAAAGTCCACTTGAGGGTAAGATCCCTCCTCGTGCTAACCGCCGCTGGCCGCAGATGTGACCCCAATAGCACGCTACCGTTATTGGCGTCAAGATGCGCACTCTAAAATCGGCCTCCGCCAACGCCGCTCCGGCTCCGCCGGCCAAATCGGCCTCCGCCAACGTCGCTCCCCGGCACATGTGCACCGCAGCCACCGCAACACAAGTATGTTGGTTACTTAGTTGTCAAAATCTGTAATACTAGTAAAGTATTTACTATTTGCATTTGCTTCCTTTCTTGCCAAAATCTGTTTAGGATTTGTATTTGTTTCCTGCCAAATCTGTTTAGATTTGTTGCTTTTCTTTTGCCTTTAATTCAGCCTTTGTATGCCTATAAATATGTAATCTTTGTATGAGGAAAAACACAATCTCTGCAAGCCTTTCTTTCCTCCATAAAATTTCTGTCTGTTTTTATCGGTGTACGTTTTTTCTTTCCTGTGGTGGCTCCAACACGTGGTATCAGAGCTAGGTTGGAACCATAGGAAGAGGAAGACGACGCCCAGTTGTCGTATAATCCTTCATCCATTCCTTTCCTCCAAATGACGTCCAAAGAAGGTTCGGAGGATCCATCGAGGACGGGATCATACAGAGGAAACATCCAGTATCCTGTGCTCACGAGGAGCAATTACGGGGTATGGTCGATGAAGATGAAGGTGTTTATTTCTGTGCAGAAGGCATGGGAGGCCATCGAACCGTCTGATCCAAATGGGGTCGTTGACGCCGGGATGAACCATAGGGCTCTAACGGCGCTCTACCAATCCGTCCCCGATGATATCCTCTTGATGCTCGGGGATAAATCGGCAAAGGAGGCGTGGGAAACGTTAAAGACGATGAACTTGGGCGCAGATCGCGTCAAGGAGGCAAAGTTGCAAACGTTGAAGAGCGAGTTCGAATCCTTGCGAATGAGGGATGCGGACACGGTGGATGATTTCGCCTTGAAGTTGACCACCAACGTCAATAAACAACGGGAATTGGGTGACAAGCTCGAGGAGGTGTTTGTAGTGAAGAAATTCCTTCGTTCGGTGCCATCAAAATTCATCCAACTTGCCTCTACCATTGAGCAATTTGGAGATTTGCAAACAATGACCATGGAGGAAATCATAGGTCGGTTGAAGACCCATGAAGAGCGAATTCGTGGGAGTAGTGAAAGTGAAGATGACCGAGTTCCTCTTACTCAGGAAGAATGGACGGCAAGGAGCAAGCAGGCCATCAATAATGGAGGGCGTGGTCGTGGCCGCGGTGATCATGGTCGGGGACGCGGTCGTGGTGGAAGACGCGATCGAAACAACAACAACATCCAAGGCCCCAATCCGAACCAAAAGGGGGGGACGCGGGGCAAGGATAAGTCCAAGATCCAATGCTTCGCGTGCCAAAAGTTCGGCCACTACGCCTCTGAGTGCCCCTCTAGGAAGATGGAAGAGAAATCCAACTTCGTTGAATACATTGGAGAGTATGAGCCAGCCCTTCTCATGGCAAAGGGAGAAGGAGATCTTGCTCCATCATTTGTGTGCACAGAGCTTTTCCTAAACGAAGAGAAGGTACAACCCGAATCCCTTCATAATGATTGTGAAAATCACACGTGGTACCTCGACACCGGGGCAACTAACCACATGACGGGGTCAAAAGACTTTTTCACTCAACTTGACTCAAGTGTGAATGGAAAAGTAAGATTCGGTGATGGTTCCGCTGTAGAAATATGTGGTCGGGGAGAGATTGTCATCAAAACCTTGAAGGGCGATCTTATGGTGCTCACAAATGTATATTACATACCCAAACTTCGCACGAATATTGCAAGCTTGGGTCAACTTGAAGAAAACGGGTGCAAGATCGTCATGGAAGGAGGTTACATGCTCTTGTTCAACCAAAAGAGGCGCTTATTGGCGAAGGTAGAGCGATCCAAAAATCGTCTCTACACTCTCGGTCTAAACGTGGATCGACCGGTGGCTATGCTAGCGGAAAAGTACGAAGAAGAAGAGTGGCTTTGGCATTCAAGATACGGTCACCTAAACTTTCGGTCTCTTCATGACATGGGACGGAAGGAAATGGTAGAGGGTATGCCCTCTATCAAGCATGTTCAACAACTTTGTGATGGTTGCATAGTGGGAAAACAGCGGCGCACACCTTTCCCACAAGAATCTGCTGGTCGGGCAAAGGAACCACTTGGGTTGGTGCATGGAGACCTTTGCGGGCCAATTTCGCCACAAACTCCGGGAGGTAAACAATATTTTCTACTACTAGTTGATGACTTTAGTAGATACATGTGGATAGCACTAATCAAAAACAAGGATGAAGCCTTGGATGCTTTTGTCAAATTAAAAACAAGTGCAGAGTTGGAAGGGAATTACAAGATAAAAGGTTTTCGAAGCGATAGAGGTGGGGAATTCACCTCAAAAGCTTTCAATTCTTATTGCGAAGAATCCGGCATCAAACGGTTCCTCACGGCGCCATATTCACCGCAACAAAACGGTGTTGTGGAGCGACGAAACCAAACAGTGGTTTCGATGACCCGGTGCTTACTCAAGTCAAAGGACGTGCCAAATGAGTATTGGGGAGAGGCGATGACTATGGCGGTCTACTTGCTCAACCGAGCGGCCACTCATGGAGTTGAAGGAAAAACCCCATACGAAGCTTTCCACAAGAAAAAACCCAAGGTACAACACTTGCGGACTTTTGGTTGCGTGACATTTGCAAAGATCGTGAAGCCAAATCTCATGAAGCTAGCCGATCGAAGTGAAAAACTGGTGATGTTCGGGTATGAGACAGGATCTAAAGCTTACCGACTATATGATCCAATCGCAAGAAAAATTCATGTGAGTCGGGACGTCATCTTCAAGGAAGCGGAGAAGTGGGAATGGACGAAGGAAAGTCTATCTGAAAATCTTCATGTACCAGAAGCCTTCTTTGATGATGGAGATGTGGACCACGGAACTGCTCCGCCTGAACCTGCTGCCGCTCGTCGGACCACGCCAGGTCCTGCTGCTGCAAGTGGGCCTGCCGCCCTGCCTGGTGGCGCCGGTGGACCTGGAGCCGCGCCTGGAGCTGCTGTCTCAGGTGAGCTGGCTACTGCGGGTCGGACACCATCTACTGCTGCTGAGCGTGGAGCTACGTCACCGCAACCCAGTGAAAATGGGTCCTCTGTTGGTGAGTTCTCTCCTTTACAAAGTTCTGCCTATGGGTCCTCTGTTGGTGAGTTCTCTCCTTTAAAAAGTTCTGCCTCATCCTCTTCGAGTGAACCGAAACATTTTCGGTCACTCCAAGACATATACAATGATTCACAACAGATAGATCTAGCACTGAAGGACGCGAGCCTTTGCATGTGGGCTGCTGAAGAGCCATCAAGCCTTGCTGAAGCAGAAAAACAAGCTTGTTGGCGAAAGGCAATGAACGAGGAGCTGACTTCCATCATCGAGAACAACACTTGGGAGATTGTCACTCTTCCAAATGGCCACAAGCCCATCGGCTTGAAATGGGTTTACAAAGTGAAGAAGGACTCGCACGGGGAAATCATCAAGCACAAAGCTCGCCTCGTGGCGAAGGGATACGTCCAAAAGCCGGGAGTGGATTTTGAAGAAGTTTTCGCTCCGGTGGCTCGAATTGAAACCGTGCGTCTTTTGATTGCTTTAGCGGCACAAGAGGGTTGGGAAATTCATCACATGGACGTGAAGTCCGCGTTCTTGAACGGTGACTTAAGCGAAGAAGTTTATGTATCTCAACCGCCGGGGTATGTGCAAGCAGGTGATGAACATAAAGTGTTGAGACTAAGAAAGGCCCTCTATGGCCTTCGTCAAGCGCCACGGGCATGGAACTCCAAGCTAGATCAAAGTCTTACCTCACTTGGTTTTGAAAAATGCCCGCATGAGCATGCCGTATACAAAAGGTGCGTGGGTAAATCTAGTCTACTTGTGGGAGTTTATGTCGATGATTTGATTATTGCCGGTTCATGCAATTTGGAAGTGGCCAAATTCAAGGATCAAATGAAGATGTTATTCAGCATGAGTGATCTCGGGCTCCTTACCTACTACTTGGGAATTGAGGTATGTCAAACACCTCATTCCATTACTCTATGCCAATCTGCATACGCTATGAAAATCCTTGAAAAATGTGGGATGGCGGATTGTAATCCGTGCCAAACACCAATGGAGGAACGACTCAAACTAAGCAAGGAAAGCTCGAATCCATTGGTGGATGCAACGGAGTATCAAAGTATTGTTGGAAGCTTGCGCTATTTGGTCAACACACGACTGGATATTTGCTACTCCGTGGGGATAGCAAGTCGATTTATGGAAAAACCTACCACCCAACATCAAGCTGTGGTGAAACAAATATTGAGATATATACGTGGCACAATTGGTTATGGTATCACCTATGATCGGAAGGATCCTGAAGCAAGGTTGGTGGGCTATAGTGATAGTGACATGGTGGGTGACGTCAATGACAGAAAAAGTACCACGGGCATGGTTTTCTTTCTTGGAGAAAATATCATTACTTGGGCATCACACAAGCAAAAGACGGTGGCTTTATCGTCTTGTGAGGCGGAATATATTGCGGCAGCAACGGCTACTTGTCAAGGAGTATGGTTACTTCAACTACTTGATGACATAAGGAAGCGTTCAAGATGCAAAATATTACTTAGAGTGGACAACAAATCGGCAATAGCCCTTTGTAAAAATCCGGTGTACCATGAAAGAAGCAAGCACATAGATACAAAATATCATTATATTAGGGAGTGCATTGAAAAAGGCAAACTGGAAGTGGAATATGTCAACACTCGTGAACAATTGGCGGACATGCTCACAAAAGCACTTGGGAGGATCAAATTCATCGAGATGCGAGAGAAGCTACAGGTGCGGAACGTGAAGGCATGAAAAACAACTAAGTAGGGAGTGTTTGTTGGTTACTTAGTTGTCAAAATCTGTAATACTAGTAAAGTATTTATTATTTGTATTTGCTTCCTTTCTTGCCAAAATCTGTTTAGGATTTGTATTTGTTTCCTGCCAAATCTGTTTAGATTTGTTGCTTTTCTTTTGCCTTTAATTCAGCCTTTGTATGGCTATAAATATGTAATCTTTGTATGAGGAAAAACACAATCTCTGCAAGCCTTTCTTTCCTCCATAAAATTTCTGTCCGTTTTTATCGGTGTGCGTTTTTTATTTCCTGTGGTGGCTCCAACAAAGTACGGCTCTTGCAACGCCTCCTGGTTCAGCCCCCGCAAAAGGAGTCGTTGGTGTCTCTGCCCCCGCAACAAACGCTGCTGTCAAACAAGACTCCGTGCGGCCTCAAGGCTCCAACCACCTCTCCTACTCTGCTTGGTCTGGCACGCCGTCGTCGCCCACGTTCGCCGGCTAGAAATCCCGACACGAACGAAAGAAAGAAGAGAGAAAAGGCGAAGAAAAGAAGGAATGACTTTGTCCAGTTGCAGCCTGCAGGTTGTGGGATCTTCTACACGGTGAATAGCAGCCCGTCCTTTTTTTTCTTCCTCCAAGGTGAGCAGGTCCAATCCCAACTTAGGTTTTCTTTTTCTTTTTATAGGTGACATGGCTGTAGGGAGGTAGATTTAGGAAATAGGATTGTTAATATATATATATATATATATATATATATATATATATATATATATATATATATATATATATATATATATATATATATATATATATATATATATATATGAGCTACGCATGCTCTCGGGCGGGTTTCAGCCGCATCTAGGCGGGCTTCGCCCGCCTCCGCACGGACTTCACCCGCGTCCGCACAGACTTCGCCCGTGCACGATGCGTCGTGTTGTCGATTTCGTCGCTTTCGTGTTGAACATTTTTATTTAAATTACTTCTCACCACTTTTTATACATTTTTATTTTATAAAATTTTAATTCATTTAATTATTGTTGTGTGTCAACTCGAGCCTTCCGATAAAGCGAGCTCTGTAGCACTCGAGTGCGCAAACAGTCAATGTGAAATGAAATAAACGCAACGGTTGGCGAAACAATTGTTTAAGGTGGAAAACCCTATCTTCTTGGTGTTGTCACAAAGTTTTCCAGAGAACTCGAGTACGACAAGTCGTCTCTCATTATAATTGTTGGGGAAAAGAGAGATGGGCTCTGGGGTGACAGGCCACCGCTGACAGAGCAAAATATTTCTTCTTGTGCAGAGGGGGTGCTGCGCTACGTGCGCTCTGGAGTCTTTGGTTACAGTTTGATGGCTTGAAGCACGTTCTGCGCGTCTTGGTGTTTGTGGCTTGTTTTTTGTTGTGCACATAAGAGCCTGGCGCGGCGGACTCGTTATTGACTGGAGTTGTGTGCTCGTCACAATCTAGGTCCTACAGCTTGTCTTTGGTTGCAAGCAAAAGAGTCTGGAGCGATGTTCTTTTAGCGTAGAGTGTTGGAAATCTGGTACAATTCGCAGGCACAACTATAATAATATTGCAGTAACAAGAACACAAAACGACCACAAATTTATTATAATGAAAATATAAATCAAATACAGGAGAAAAATAGACCGTCCGGTGAAACGCACGCGGATGCGCCAGACGCGCACAATCCGCAAGAAAGTAGTAGATCTGGACTGCAATCCGCCTTGCGGACGCACAAGGTTCACCGAACCTTCAACGTCAATCTCCGACGTTCAACCGCAACCACCGCCACCACCGAAGAACAACGCCACCACCGGAGAGAAACCTCCGTCGAGGCTAACTGCACACGCGCACGCCGTCGACACCGCTTCTCTCCACTGCAACGCCGGCGAGCAACTCCAACCGAGCCCGACAACAACTCTCACAACGCCGGCGGTTAACTCCTCCAAGATCGGCGACGAACACCCTCGGCCACGACCGCTCCGAGTGCACGAACAAGAGAGAAGAGAGTTGATCCTCCTGTTGGCCGGCTCTGCCAACAATGCACCAGGCGATTTCTCACGGTGGGCTCTATTCTCCTCTGAATTTCTACAGGTGGCTTGCGGTTCACTCATTCAAGCTACAGGCGGCATTTACTTTAAAAGGCTACAGGATGCTCTCTCAAAAAGGATACAGGCGGCACTTACTTTAAAAGGCTACAGGATGCTCTCTCAAAAGGATACAGGCGGCACACATCTCACGGGATTATTGGCCAATTCTTATTCACAGATGGCAGAGGAGATACAATTTCAATGCTCACCATTTTTGGCATCCCACTGACACCCAAAAGTAGGAAGAAAATCTTTATTTTTATTCATTTTGATTTGGGAAGCTCCTCACTAGGGAAACGAATAAAAATGCCAAAACCAGTCTGAACCGGATCTGAACCAAATTAACAATCACCACCTTGGTTCAGGATCCAGAACCATCACCTGCACGAAGCACCACCTGCGCGTAGCAACACTGCACTAAGCACTAGTCTGCACGAAGCACCACCTCAAGGACCTGAGGCGTCAGCCGACCTGCTCCAGTCGACTCATCCCTGCTCGAGCTCAACCTCCGAATGTCGACGCAACTGGATCGCTAAATCTGACTCGCCTAGTCAGACTACCAGAAGGGCGATCCCCTGCACCACCTCGACCATCAACTCTGTCAGGCGCAGAAATCATGGGCACACCACCTCGCATCGTGGTCCCCATCAGCCGGTAAAGACTACCGCACTGCATAGCTCGCATGAGCACGGTGCGCCCTCGCGTCACCGTCAGAACTCCACCTCTCGCCGCAAAACTGCATCCTCTGGAGTCTAGTCTGCCCAGCGATATCAAATTCTTGTGCAGCTTGGGTACCAGATGTACCCGCTCAAGCCTACGCACTGCTCCGTCATGCGTCCTAATGTCCACCGTCCCTGTCCCCGTGACCTCACATGCTGAGCCGTCACCCAGAAAGACCGACCCAGTCGTCACCTCCAGAGAACTGAACATCCCTGCATCCGAGCAAATGTGCTGCGAAGCACCAGAATCCAATACCCAGCTATCAGAGTCACATGGACTCTCAGTGATGAGGAGAGACACATCACTATCATCTGTCGTAGCTACCGCCGCCTTGCCCGCACCCTGGGCGTCCCCAGAAAACTGCACACGCTGCGGACAATTTCTCCTGATATGACCACTCTGCCTGCAATGGTAGCACGTCACTGCCTTCCTCGATGCGGATCTGGCCCGTGCACTTCCAGATCCCTTCTCGAACTGCCTCCCTCGTCGTCCTCCTACTGCCAAAGCATGCTCACCCTCAGGAGCGGGGTCTGACAGCATTTGACTGGACAGTAACGCAGACGTAATCTGCTCCACGTCTACTGTATCCTTCCCATACAGCAGGGTGGTCTGCATGTGCTTATACGACGCCGGGAGCGAGGTAAGAAGCAATAAGGCCTTGTCTTCTTCCTCCACCTTCACACCAACCACATGCAGTTGGCTCAGAAGTCCATTGAACACGTTGAAGTGTTCCTGCAGGTTACCACCTTCCTGCATTTTCAGGTCGTACAATCTCTGCTTCAGTAACAGCCTCGTGGTCAACGACTTGCCCAAGTAAAGTCCCTCCAGCTTCTCCCATAGCGTGCCGGCGGACTCTTCAATACCGACGTTGAACAGCACCTTGTCGTCGACGCACATCCTGATAGCACTAGTGGCGCGCTCATCCATCTCCGTCCACTCAGAATCCTTCACCGGAGCGGGCAAAGTATCACGCCCCCGCAGAACTTGGATCAACCCCTGCTCAACCAGCATATCCTTGACCCGAATCTGCCATAGGCGAAAGTTCCCGCTGCCGTCAAATTTCTCCACCGAATACCTGGCCAACACGGTGTTCTTCGCTGCCATAGCTGCCTGCAGTACCTCTAGATGATCTGATTAATTCACGGATCAGATCTGGGAAGATAGGGAGCGGACCGATGTCGTCACCTACCGTTGACCCAAACCCAAACCGGAACGTCCAATCAGTCACCTACACGGAACCTGGCTCTGATACCACTTGTTGGAAATCTGGTACAATTCGCAGGCACAACTATAATAATATTGCAGTAACAAGAACACAAAACGACCACAAATTTATTATAATGAAAATATAAATCAAATACAGGAGAAAAATAGACCGTCCGGTGAAACGCACGCGGATGCGCCAGACGCGCACAATCCGCAAGAAAGTAGTAGATCTGGACTGCAATCCGCCTTGCGGACGCACAAGGTTCACCGAACCTTCAACGTCAATCTCCGACGTTCAACCGCAACCACCGCCACCACCGAAGAACAACGCCACCACCGGAGAGAAACCTCCGTCGAGGCTAACTGCACACGCGCACGCCGTCGACACCGCTTCTCTCCACTGCAACGCCGGCGAGCAACTCCAACCGAGCCCGACAACAACTCTCACAACGCCGGCGGTTAACTCCTCCAAGATCGGCGACGAACACCCTCGGCCACGACCGCTCCGAGTGCACGAACAAGAGAGAAGAGAGTTGATCCTCCTGTTGGCCGGCTCTGCCAACAATGCACCAGGCGATTTCTCACGGTGGGCTCTATTCTCCTCTGAATTTCTACAGGTGGCTTGCGGTTCACTCATTCAAGCTACAGGCGGCATTTACTTTAAAAGGCTACAGGATGCTCTCTCAAAAAGGATACAGGCGGCACTTACTTTAAAAGGCTACAGGATGCTCTCTCAAAAAGGATACAGGCGGCACACATCTCACGGGATTATTGGCCAATTCTTATTCACAGATGGCAGAGGAGATACAATTTCAATGCTCACCATTTTTGGCATCCCACTGACACCCAAAAGTAGGAAGAAAATCTTTATTTTTATTCATTTTGATTTGGGAAGCTCCTCACTAGGGAAACGAATAAAAATGCCAAAACCAGTCTGAACCGGATCTGAACCAAATTAACAATCACCACCTTGGTTCAGGATCCAGAACCATCACCTGCACGAAGCACCACCTGCGCGTAGCAACACTGCACTAAGCACTAGTCTGCACGAAGCACCACCTCAAGGACCTGAGGCGTCAGCCGACCTGCTCCAGTCGACTCATCCCTGCTCGAGCTCAACCTCCGAATGTCGACGCAACTGGATCGCTAAATCTGACTCGCCTAGTCAGACTACCAGAAGGGCGATCCCCTGCACCACCTCGACCATCAACTCTGTCAGGCGCAGAAATCATGGGCACACCACCTCGCATCGTGGTCCCCATCAGCCGGTAAAGACTACCGCACTGCATAGCTCGCATGAGCACGGTGCGCCCTCGCGTCACCGTCAGAACTCCACCTCTCGCCGCAAAAACTGCATCCTCTGGAGTCTAGTCTGCCCAGCGATATCAAATTCTTGCGCAGCTTGGGTACCAGATGTACCCGCTCAAGCCTACGCACTGCTCCGTCATGCGTCCTAATGTCCACCGTCCCTGTCCCCGTGACCTCACATGCTGAGCCGTCACCCAGAAAGACCGACCCAGTCGTCACCTCCAGAGAACTGAACATCCCTGCATCCGAGCAAATGTGCTGCGAAGCACCAGAATCCAATACCCAGCTATCAGAGTCACATGGACTCTCAGTGATGAGGAGAGACACATCACTATCATCTGCCGTAGCTACCGCCGCCTTGCCCGCACCCTGGGCGTCCCCAGAAAACTGCACACGCTGCGGACAATTTCTCCTGATATGACCACTCTGCCTGCAATGGTAGCACGTCACTGCCTTCCTCGATGCGGATCTGGCCCGTGCACTTCCAGATCCCTTCTCGAACTGCCTCCCTCGTCGTCCTCCTACTGCCAAAGCATGCTCACCCTCAGGAGCGGGGTCTGACAGCATTTGACTGGACAGTAACGCAGACGTAATCTGCTCCACGTCTACTGTATCCTTCCCATACAGCAGGGTGGTCTGCATGTGCTTATACGACGCCGGGAGCGAGGTAAGAAGCAATAAGGCCTTGTCTTCTTCCTCCACCTTCACACCAACCACATGCAGTTGGCTCAGAAGTCCATTGAACACGTTGAAGTGTTCCTGCAGGTTACCACCTTCCTGCATTTTCAGGTCGTACAATCTCTGCTTCAGTAACAGCCTCGTGGTCAACGACTTGCCCAAGTAAAGTCCCTCCAGCTTCTCCCATAGCGTGCCGGCGGACTCTTCAATACCGACGTTGAACAGCACCTTGTCGTCGACGCACATCCTGATAGCACTAGTGGCGCGCTCATCCATCTCCGTCCACTCAGAATCCTTCACCGGAGCGGGCAAAGTATCACGCCCCCGCAGAACTTGGATCAACCCCTGCTCAACCAGCATATCCTTGACCCGAATCTGCCATAGGCGAAAGTTCCCGCTGCCGTCAAATTTCTCCACCGAATACCTGGCCAACACGGTGTTCTTCGCTGCCATAGCTGCCTGCAGTACCTCTAGATGATCTGATTAATTCACGGATCAGATCTGGGAAGATAGGGAGCGGACCGATGTCGTCACCTACCGTTGACCCAAACCCAAACCGGAACGTCCAATCAGTCACCTACACGGAACCTGGCTCTGATACCACTTGTTGGAAATCTGGTACAATTCGCAGGCACAACTATAATAATATTGCAGTAACAAGAACACAAAACGACCACAAATTTATTATAATGAAAATATAAATCAAATACAGGAGAAAAATAGACCGTCCGGTGAACGCACGCGGATGCGCCAGACGCGCACAATCCGCAAGAAAGTAGTAGATCTGGACTGCAATCCGCCTTGCGGACGCACAAGGTTCACCGAACCTTCAACGTCAATCTCCGACGTTCAACCGCAACCACCGCCACCACCGAAGAACAACGCCACCACCGGAGAGAAACCTCCGTCGAGGCTAACTGCACACGCGCACGCCGTCGACACCGCTTCTCTCCACTGCAACGCCGGCGAGCAACTCCAACCGAGCCCGACAACAACTCTCACAACGCCGGCGGTTAACTCCTCCAAGATCGGCGACGAACACCCTCGGCCACGACCGCTCCGAGTGCACGAACAAGAGAGAAGAGAGTTGATCCTCCTGTTGGCCGGCTCTGCCAACAATGCACCAGGCGATTTCTCACGGTGGGCTCTATTCTCCTCTGAATTTCTACAGGTGGCTTGCGGTTCACTCATTCAAGCTACAGGCGGCATTTACTTTAAAGGCTACAGGATGCTCTCTCAAAAAGGATACAGGCGGCACTTACTTTAAAAGGCTACAGGATGCTCTCTCAAAAAGGATACAGGCGGCACACATCTCACGGGATTATTGGCCAATTCTTATTCACAGATGGCAGAGGAGATACAATTTCAATGCTCACCATTTTTGGCATCCCACTGACACCCAAAAGTAGGAAGAAAATCTTTATTTTTATTCATTTTGATTTGGGAAGCTCCTCACTAGGGAAACGAATAAAAATGCCAAAACCAGTCTGAACCGGATCTGAACCAAATTAACATAGAGCGGGGCGCAACATGCGCGGGGCTCAATGCGTGTGGGGTGCAATGTTCGCGGGGCGCAATTTGCACGGGGCGCAACTTGCACGGGGAGGAACGCACGCACGGTGGAACATGAACAAAGTGGAACACGCGTATGAGCGCTCAAAGGACATCGAAGATCTTCGTGGGATCTTCGAAGACGCTTGAAAATCTTTAAAGGTGCAAGGAGAACTTCAAGGGAGCTCTCTCGCCCTGCGACGCCCATTCACTTGTTAGGCAATAGTCATCGTCTCCTCTTGCGCTCTTCCCTGCCTCCTCTCCTGCTGGACAATGTTCCTCCTCTCCAGGTTCTAATACCGGGGTCTTCCCGTCGGCCTCCGCGTGGGTCGGTTCACTGAATATTGAAATTGTCGTGCCACTTTCCTTCTCTCTGGAGCCGATGCGGACGTCCTCTCCTCCTGCCTGTGAGGCCTCTCTTGCCTCATAGGCTCTTTCACCCTCTTGGGCTCTTCTCTCCTCCTCGGCTCTTCTCTCCTCCTCTCTGGCTGACTCTCCTAGACTCCTCTAGCTCCCACCTCCGAAGTTCCTCCTCCTCCCTACCTCATAGGGAATTTCCATCCAGCCTAGCCATGAACTTGACGTTCTTCCCCTCCCCTTACAAGAACATGTTCACCCTCTCGATCAAGTCCTCATAAGACATCGAGGGCTTTGTGCCGACATCCATGCTGAAGATACCTTGCTTAAGGCTGAACGTCAGGGCTAGCTAAAAGGTGAAGCCATCAGACCTCGGTGCAGGTGATATAATGGCCCAGCCTTTCCTGCTTCCCTTGCGGGGTCTTGAAGAGAGACATCTCCACCTTCCTCCTCTTCTTAGACGTCGCAAACCTCGCCATCAGACCTCGGTGCAGGTCTTTAAAGTAGTAGATGGAACCTTCAAACAGTTGGTGGAACTAGTCTCTGACCTTCCCCATGAAGGTGATGGAGAAGAATTTGGACATGAACATGTCTGTCATGTTACAGATGAATAACACGTCATCGAACGACTGGAAATGTCGGACCTGGTCATCTCTACTAGAGTAGTAGCTCAGGATGGGCTCTCTGAAGCCTTCTGGAACTTGGGCTGCTAACACTTCATCGACAAAGGGCTTCTCCCTCCTCGTCGATGATGAACCTCGTACATGCGAGTATCTCCTCCATACTCACCACCTGGCCGAGCATTCTGGTATCTCGCTGACTACTCCGCATCTTGGAATTTGATACCCTGGTAACTTGTTGGGCAGTACTGCGACTGCACTAGTCGCTTTGACTCTTCTCCCACTCGCTCCTTCCCTGGTCGTCTGGGTGGCTCCTCTTCCTTAAAATGTGTCATGTGACGAGGTGAGGTTGTCGTGACATCTGGGCGAGAAAGGGACCCTGTGAGGACGGCCCTCTCGATCCTTCACACGAACTCCTCGAAAACTTCCACAGTCACAAAGCCAGAAGGCTATCTCTCCATGCTCGATTGCATTCGACATCTCGCCTACTCGCAAAACTTTCCTCCTCGGCTACGATCAACGCTCATCACACCAAAGTGTTGAAGCCGGGAAAATTCCTACTCCAAAAATTTGGATCACGGCAACATAAGGTTACTGGTCCAGCGATCGAGCTCGACGACTTGACGGACTAGAACACAGAAATAGAGACACAACTAAAAGAACCTCAGGTGTTGCGGTAGAGAGGTCCCACCACATACCCGGATGCTTAAAAGAAGCTTCCCCTCCACAACCAAAAATGGTCGAGCAGGGTACAAGGTGGACACTAGCTGACGACTAACTCCAAGTGGCGACCAAGGTATGATTGCTACACACAGCTTGTGTCCTTGGAAGCAGGATCCAAAAGCACAACTCAAAGTCATGAAAAGGAGGTGGTTAGGATCTTTTGCGAGATTTCGAAGTCCAGATTCATGTACCCCTAGGGTCCTATTTATAGGCAAATCCAAGGGGTGGTGGGTCTTATTTATAGCCCAGCCCCCACTGGCGACTAGTCGACTTCGGGGGGAGATCGCCCAATTGGGCGAGTAGCTGTCCTAGTCGCATACTTGACGAGCATGCAAGGGGAGCTCGTCAGACTCACCCAGGCCCTCTACTGTCTAGAATGTTGACTGTTGATCTCTGTCTTGACTTGTTGACTTTGACTTCATTTTGACCTGGCTCTGAAGGGGGTCCACCCTCGACATATATGGGAAGTGCACATGTTGTTGGCTCGGTCACCGGACAGATGGCTGATGGCGGAAGACAATTATTAGATTTCTTATAATCTTCAAAGTGCTTGATATATCTTACAGGCAGCTTCGGTGATTAGAACGAGCTTCAACGGTCTAGACAGTCTTCGGTGTCTAGACGAGGCGTTGGCAGGAGCGGTCTAGAGAATGGAGTGCCCGACATCGCGATTGGAATGGAGAGCGCACTAAAAGATTTAGACAAGGAAGAATATGCGCATTTTGAAATGTGCGCACAGAGGGACGTGCACAAATGGGGAGCACGCACAAGGAGGAACTTGCACACAAATGGACGTGCGCAAGAAGTAATGTGCGCACAGAGGGACGTGTGCATGTTGGAGGAGAGACGCGCTTAAGGGAGAGCACACGCAAGAAGGAACATGCATGTGAAGGGACATGCGCATGATGGGGGAGTGGCGCGCACCAGGGAGAGTGCGTGCAAGGAGGAACGGGCGCACGAAGGGACGTACACACGTTGGAGGAAAGACACGCGAAAGGGGAAGTGAGCGCAAGGAGGAATGAGAGCACGAAGGTAAGTGCGCACGTTGGAGGAAAGGCGCGCACAAGGAGGAACGGGCGCACGAAGATACGTGCGCACGGTGGAGGAAAAGCCCGCGCAAGGGGGAGCACGCGTAAGAAGGAACGGGGACACGAAGGGACGAGCCCACGTTGTGGAGAGGAGCGCACAGGGGGAGCGCGGGCAAGGAGTAACGAGCGCACGTTGGAGAAGAGATGCGTGAGATGTCAGATGTGCGTTGGAGGAGAGAGAAAATCCGTAGAAGTAGGATTTTCCGGGCGGAGAAGAGGATCCAAATGAAGGAGAATGGAGGTCAATTCATAGATTTTTCAAGAGGGAGAACCCAATAATTTCCACCGATAACTACCGGACGGGCGTATAGAAACGCTATGCTTAGAGCACGCGGATCACCAATTTTATGTAAATGACGAGTCTGCCTCCGGGGCAGCCCGGGCCCAACGGACGGCCTAGCCGTCTGACTTGGGCGGCGAGGAGGTTGGCGGCTAGGAGGCCGCCTCCGCTAGGGGCGGTAGTGGAAGTCTGAGCGATCAGGGAGGCCGGTTGGTGGATGAGGCGCGGCCGCTCGGTGGCGGAGGCCGAGCGGCCGGGAAGACGCTCGGTGGCGGTGATGACGGTTTTGTGCGCCGGCGGCAATGGCGGTTGGTGCGGCAGAGGCAATGGCGACGATGATGGCGGTTTGCGGCGACGGCGAGGGCGGTTGGCATAGTGACGATGATGGTGGTTTGCGGCGGCGGCGAGGACGGTTGGCACGGTGGAGATGGTGGTTGGTGCGGTTGTGGCGATGACGGTTGGCATGGTGACGGCGATGATGGCGGTTTGCGGCGGCGGTGATGGAGGTTGGCGCGGCGACGACGATGGCGGTTTCGTTGCGGCGGCGGTGATGGCCATTGGCGCGTCGGCGATGGCGGATGTCGCGGCGGCGATGGTGATTTGGTGGAGATTACACCTCAGGTGATCACGTTCAGGGAGGTTTGGATATCCGCATGCCAAGCAAATCCGCATCCCATGCATCAAAATGCGGCTAGCCTCTAAAGAGACCCTATCAATTATTAGAATGCAGTTTCTCTAAGACATACTGTGTCTGTGTGATGATTTTGACTTCATTTGGCACAATGATGGCAGTCATAAACGTTCGAATTAACTGTCATGATCAACTAAAAAATTTTCATGAATCCGGATCCTCTGGAGTTCGTGCGGGAACTCCGGGGTGGAGTTTGTGCGGGAACTCCGGGGTGGAGTTCGCGTAATCTCGCTCGTCCGATTGAAATCCAACGGGCGGGCGTGATTACATTTTTTGATATTTTATCTTTTCATTTTTTTGTCTTTTAGCGCGCGAGAAGTCCAGCCGTTGCATTGATGAAGTGGGGGGTTCTCGCGCCGTTGAATTGAACTCCACCCTGAAATTCCCGCATGAACTCCAGAGGATCCGAATTCCTCATCCAAATTTCATCCATTTGAACATAAAAGATGATGAAATTACTTTCGTGAACGTTAATCAATGACAGTTTAACCTTTATCTGCCTGTTTGCATACTGCATAGTGCATACAAAATTAATTCCATTTATATTTTCTTAATAAAAAATTCTAAACTATTAAATCCATTGATAATTTATGAGCATTGTTAAGTGCAGCACAGTTTTCGCTGCTTGCACTACAAAATCACTTAATTAATAATCCAAATTCCTCCCTAAATTTATTACTAAGGGCAAGCATGTTTGTGGACTGCACTTTCTTCTCTCAACCTAGCCCTGTTCGTCACACCATCGCCGCCTTCTCGGCCAGCTTTAGGCTCCTTCCGATCAACCTCCCGGTAAGCTCATGTCTCGCTTCCGGCTCATAAGACATCGCCGCCGCCTCGTCCTCCGCCGCCACCACCTGTCTCGCCGGAACTACGCTCCCACACCAGAAATCTCGCAGCATTCCGTGCATCAGCCCCCAATACTCGCGATCCCTAAACACGCGAAAAAGCACGCTCCCGTTCGGCATCCAGCAATATAAATCCACCCAATCCCTATCCATAATCTCCATCTTCCCCTGCACCTGCGGCATGCAGTAGTACGGCGCCGTCTTCCACGGCGAGCTGAGCTCCGGCCGCCCCTTATTGTAAGGGCATTTCACCTCCAGTATTTCGGCATCTAGATGACATCCCACCAGTCCGTCCGGCGATGCCCCGAGCCACCCCGATCCCGTTTCGGTGGAAACCGCAAACCCTTGGAAGCTCACATCGTTCCCTGTCATACTCCTGTATCGTTCCATCGCCGCCGCTTCGTTCCCCGTCCCACAATTCATGGCCGCTGCGGCGGCTTCTTCGAGCTAATCGGGTCGCGGGGTGAACACCTTCTGATGCCATAACGCGGATCAACGGTTGCCCTTCCAGAAGCCCAAGGCGATGCTGAAGTCGTCGGTGGTTAGCTTGTCCCGCCGGAGCATGAACCATTCTTCTGATCGCTGCGGCGGGCACTGCCAATGATATATCAAGTGTTTGCTATTAACAAAAAAGCAGTGCACATAACAATTATATGTGCACCTATCGTAGTGCGATGCTCTTAACAAAAAAGTGCACATAGCGAAAACTGTAGTGCACTTAACAATGCTCTAATTTATTCACATAATTCTGATTCCATTAGTATCCAGAACCCGCATGTAGAAATCTGGCCTCCACTGCACACTTTAGCAGTGCACGATGGACATATAATTATCCACAAATTTTGATAACATTTTATAAAACATGAAATTAAAAAAAAGATAGAAAGAAAATACATAATATTCCGCAATAAAATACAAAAAAATAGCTGTCAATCTGTCATCAAAAGCTTACACAAGTTATGGCCAAAAATTTTTAAAATACAGCACATAAATTCCAGAAAATATGACGCGGACAGAATTTGCATATAGTTCAATGTTATGGATAATAATTATATAATAAATGATATTAATTAATTATTTGATGATGCTGATAAATACTACCACGGGCCTGTTTGGAATCAAATTTTCGCTACGATAAGGTTAGATAAAAATGTCACAATCGTAGAATGTGTGTTTTACATAGGTGAGGTTAGTCGCTCACGAACAACAATTCACAATCACCGCATTCATAGTTATTAGTTAACCATCACCTTCATGACGAAGAGACTTTAAATAGTAGTGTGATAAATAATCGGCGTTGTTATCCGCATCGCAGTTTTGGCTATTCGCACCGCACTTTCTCCTAATTTTTCTCTTCTTTATAAAATATGTCTTGTACATGCATTTTTAGGAAAAATGTTCAATACGAAAGTTATAGATCTCGACGAAATCTACAACTTTTGTGTTAAACACTTTTCCTAAAAATACATGTACAAGACGTATTTCTAAAAGGCGCGAAATCTGGGTGTATTTCTAAAATACGTCTTGTACATGCATTTTTAGGAAAAATATTCACCACTAAAATTGTAGATCTCATCGAGATGTATAACTTTTGTGTTGAATACTTTTCCTAAAAATGCATGTACAAGACGTATTTAAAAAAGGCACGAAAAATTGGAAAGAAGTGCAGTGCGAGCCAAAACTGCGGTGCGTATAGCAGCGCCTTAAATAATTTTAAAATATTTTAATTTAAATTAATTAATCCCTTAAATGGAGCTGAAACGTGTAATAAAACTACAATCAGAGCAATAAAGAAGCATTATCAAATCAGCCTGTTTTGCTTAATTTCCGTGAAGCTAAAAAATTTAGGCTTTATTTATAAAGTTAGTGGTTGGCAGCAGGCAGTTCCAGTATTTTGTTTCTCACTCCATTGTGTTTGGCATGTGAATTTTTCCATCGTATTATATTAATTTTTTATTGTAGTATTTTTTTGATTTTATATTCTATATTTTATTTTCACTCAAATATATATTGGTAGGCAGCAGGCAGCGCCTGTATTTTATATTCTATATTTATACTGTAAATCCAAAGATTTATTATCGGCGGTTGTGATTGCGGACTATAATAATGGAGGCCTGTCAAATTAATCTCGACCATTCATTCTCTATTACACAGCAAAAACGACAAGCAATGAAGGCCCAACAAAATTTTAGTTCACGGAAGCCCGCAAAGAAAAAACAACTAAGCAGATGCTATGCATGGTGTTTATATACAACAAGAATTGATATTGAATTCGCGATGTGGGACTAATAGACTCGAAAGGTTAAAATATGAACGGTGCGATTGGGTCGATAAATCGAAAAGGCAAATAAACATTGTCAATATATCAAAACATTAAGCAATCCCGCCCATGAACTAAGCAAGTCCACAACAAAAACATAGTTAGAAAGCAATTATATTTGCTTCTTATAAGCATAATGAAATAATGTTCATTTAGGAATATGGACCTAACATTTCAATCATTTTTTTAAAAAAAAAACTTAATGTGGTATGTTATGCAATCGTACCGAGTATCGCGGTAGTGCAACGGAATTAAGTCGAGCAAAACAATCGCGGAAAATAAAATAACGGAGCGAGATTCCAAGCACACAGACGACAAACAGAAATTTACGTGGTTCGGAGAGAAGCTTCTACATCCACGGCGAGAGCGCGCCGGAAAGGATCCACTATAATGATAGGAGTTACGGATTACAACAGAGACCGATACACGGTCGAGAGGGAGAAAAAAACCCCGAGATCAAGACAAAACTATCGTCGGACGATAGTGATATCGTCGGGCGGTATCTTACGAACACTATTCGTCTTCTTCACCGCTGTGCGCCGGTGCCGCCTCCTTCCGCTGGAACTCCACCGCCTGGGCTGCACGCCTGATGGCGGGGATACCCGACTGTATGTATGCGCCGCCGCCGCCTGAGGTCTGCCGCCGGGATGAAATTCGGCCTGGAGTCGCTTCGCCTGAAGCCGACTGGAACCACCGTCGCTATCGCAGCTTGCTGTCGTCGCCTCCGCTTGGTGAACAGCCTGATATCTCTTTCTCTCCTCTGAATGGATCTCTTGGATTGCTTGTGAAGCATGGGGAAAGCTGGTACCTATAAATAGGTGTGAATCCACCTCTTTATTTGGAGATAACTCCTAATAAGGAGATTGCACCAAAATAGCTCGGAATATTTAAGAAGGATTTCCCCAAAATCTGATTCCTATAATAGGATCTCTCCAAATTAGGATTTGCTTAGAATAGGAAATCCTTGATCCCATGGATCGGTGAGGTGTCACCAATCCAATAATCTCCACCTTGACGCCTCACAGAACCTAACTCCACCTGCAGCTTGAATCTCACCCTTCCGGCAAACTACCCCCTCTCCCTGGGGTCGCCCCAATCAGCATGCACCAATATGAGCCAAGTCAAGGCAGTGCCTGAACTTGACTCCTGTCACTGGTTTGGTCAGCATGTCTGCAACATTCTCCTCTGTGGGCACATTCAGCAATTGAATGTCTCCGCTAGAAACGAACTCTCTCAACTTGTGGTAGCGCACATCAATGTGTTTTGTCCTGACATGATAGACCGGGTCTTTGGCCAGACAAATCGCACTCTGACAATCACAGTGCAGCTTCACCGCCTCTTGAGAAATACTGAGTTGTTTGGCGAGACCTTTGAGCCAGATGGCTTCCTTTGCAGCTTCTACTGCAGAAATATACTCTGCCTCTGTCGTAGATAGAGTCACGATGTCCTGAAGAGTGGCTTTCCAACTGATGGGACCTCCACCTAGAAGGAAGATATACCCGGAAGTAGATCTCCTCTTATCGAGGTCGCCGGCATTGTCGGAATCAACGTAGCCATCTAGCACACCGACATCCTGGCTCCTTTGAAATACTAATCCGATGTTTGGAGTTCCTCTCAAGTACCTTAGAATCCACTTGACGGTTTCCCAATGTTGTCTCCCCGGATTCCTCATGTATCTGCTGACAATGCTCACAGCCTGAGCAATATCTGGTCTCGTGCAGATCATAGCGTACATAAAGCATCCTACCACACTAGCGTACGACACTTTGAGCATCTTTTGGCGTTCCTCCTCGGTGTTTGGACACAGCTGTGACGACAGTCTAAACTGTTGCCCGAGAGGGGTGGTAACAGGTTTAGACTCCATCATATTGAATTTCTCCAGCACCTTCTTAATGTTGCTAGCCTGAGAAAGCCAAAGCATGCCTCGCTTTTTGTCCCGCTTGATTTGCATTCCAAGAATTTTCTGTGCGTCACCAAGATCCTTCATTTCAAACTCAGCATGCAGCTTCTACTTTAGTAATTAAATCTCCCGAGCTGATTTACAAGTGATCAACATGTCGTCGACATATAGCATCAGAATCAAAATGTCCCCGTTTGTCAGGAACTTGCAGTAGACACAGGTGTCGTACTGGCTTCTGCTAAAACCTTGTGAGACCATTGTGCGAACAAAAAAAGAAAGTCCAGAAATTGGACAAACAGAAATTTTTGTATTCCAAAAAAGATGTCAATTGCATGGTATAGCCTCTCTTTTATAGAATGGAGGAAATGAGAGAGATTACAAATAAACAATGTGGGACTAAAAAAATATCATGTACAAGCGGTTTAACATAAATACAAGTCGTCAAGCCGTGCAGTTTGATGAATGGGCAAACCGCTCGGCAACCACAAGAGAAAGACACCAAGCCGCCACACTAGGTCGCCCGGTCTCCAAGTCGCCAGGGACTGATTGACAAACCGCCATAGAACAAACAGCAACAGGTCAGCAACCAAACCGCAGGAGAGAAACCGATAGACCGCCCGGACTGCAACCCGCCAGAGTTAGACCACCAGACCGCCCGGTCTCTAATCTGCAACAGCCATGAACGTGTCGAACCACTTGTTCAACATTCTCGGATCCTTCTTTAAACCATAGAGAGATCTCCTTAACTTGCACACCTTTTTCTCGTTGCCTGGTTCAATGAGCCCCTCAGGCTGTAGAATGTAGATCTCCTCTTCTAAGTTGTCATGAAGAAACGTCATCTTCACGTCCATTTGCTCCAGCTCCAAGTCCCACAACGCTACTATAGTAAGTAGCACCCGTATGGAACAGTGTTTTGCTACAAGTGAGAAGATTTCGTCGAAATCAACTCCTTTCTTCTGTGTGAATCCCTTAGCCACGAATATCACCTTGTATCTCCATTGGTCCTTCCCGGAAGTGGACTCCTTCCTAAATACCCACTTGGAGCTGATTGTCTTAGCTCCTTTTTGTAGGCTAACCAGATCCCAAGTCTGGTTCTTTCTAAGTGAGTGCATCTCCTCCAGCATAGCTTCTCTCCACTGAGAGTTGTCACTACTCTTCATAGCTTCTTGATAAGACCCGGGGTCTGAGGAGATCACTTGAAAGGCATATGCTGTAGTGTCATGTAGCCTGAGAGGTAGTCTGACCTCTCTCCTCGCCCTTTCTCTAGCAATGGAGTACGGTTCCACTTCGGTAGGTTGCACAACGTCAGCATCCTCTGGGTCGGGGGAATCACCATGGTCGTTAGCCTGGTCACTCCTTTTCAGCTCCATCTCCAAGGGTGTGACTGGAGTCTTAACCATTTCTTTGGACTGAGACTGAGACTTATTCAGCATAGAAGCCTCATCGAAGATTACGTCGCGCTTGACCTCCATCTTCTTTGTGTCAGGGTTCCACAGTTTAAATCCCTTCGTATCGGCCTTTCTGCCCAGATAGATGCACTTCTTGGACTTAGCATCCAGCTTTATCCTTTCATAGTCCTGCGCTAGAGTGTACACAGGACAACCAAATATGTGGATATCAGAGTAATCAACTGGCTGGCCTAACCAAACCTCCTGTGGCGATTTCAAATTCAGTTACATCGATGGGGATCGATTCACTAGATAACACGTCGTGTTAATAGCTTCGGCCCATAAGGACTTTGGTAGGCCGACAAACAGACGCATGCACCGAGCTCTCTCTAACAACGTCCTATGCATCCTTTCTGCGACATCGTTCTGCTGCGGTGTACCAGGAATAGTAAGGTGGCGAGTGATGCCCTCCTGATCACAATAAGTCTGAAACTCGGCTGAGGTGTACTCGCCGCCATTGTCGAATCTGGGGTACTTTACCTTCTTCCTGGTCTGCTTCTCCACCTAAGTCTTCCAGATTTTGAATTTTTCGAAGACTTCAGATTTGTTCTTCAGAATGTAGATCCAGACTTTCCTCAAGAAGTCATCAATGAAGGTCACGAAGTACTTAGCCCCTCCAAGCGAAGGTTCTGGGGCAGGCCCCCAAAAATCTGAGTGAATATACTCCAGTGCCTGCTTGCTCCACTTGCTCGACGTCACGAACTTCACCATGTGCTGCTTCCCGAGAACACAGGTCTCGTAGAAGTCTATCTTGCACGTCTTGACTCCTTTCAGTAGGCCTTTCTTGTGTAGCTCAAGAAGACCCCTCTCGCTCATGTGGCCAAGTCTGGCATGTCATAGTAAAGATGAGTCCTCGTCAGATGTTGCAGCAACTGCTGCATCACCGGCAATCGTGGTGCCGATCAATCTGTAAAGAGTTCCAGATCACTCTCCCTTCATAACTACTAGAGCGTCTCTCTTCACCTTCAGATATCCTCCTTCGCCGGTGTAGGAGCATCTAGTTGCCTCCAAAGTTCCGAGGGATATCAGACTTTTCCTCATATCAGGCACGTATCTAACGTCAGTGAGACTCCCGATCGTCCCGTCGAACATCTTAATTCTAACGCTCCCAATCCCCAGCGTTCTACACTCCGAGTCGTTTCCCATCAATACTCGACCGTCGTCGCATTCCCTGAATGTGGTGAACCATTCTTTGTAAGGACACATATGATATGAGCATCTGGTGTCCATGATTCATGCGTCAGTAGTGTCGAGACTGGGTGAGACATGTAGGACGTCAACATCGCTATCTGGGTCTGAAGGTACGGCCTCCTGTTGTGGCTCTTTGTCTTTCCCCTTCAGCTTCCTCTTCGGGCAATTGATCTTCCAACGTCCCTCCTCTTTGCAATAGTGACACTTGTTATCCTTGCCCCTGGACTTGGACCTGGATCGATTGACCTTCTTTCCTCTATCTCTTGATCTCCCTCTGACCGGTTCTTTGTTCTTTACGAATAAACCCTCGCTGGTGCTAGGGCCAGATTTGCTCCTCGTTTCATTAGAGAGCAACGTCGTCATCATCTCCTCCATTTTAAGAGTGTCCTTTCCGTAGAGGATGGTGGTGACCAGATGGTCATATAACTTAGGTAGAGTGGACAATAACAGAAGAGCTTGATCTTCTTCTTCAACCTTCACGTCCATGCTCCGTAGCTGGGAGATAAGTTTGTTGAACACATTCATGTGCTCCAACAACTGATTGCTCTCAGACATCCTTAAGCTATACAACTGTCTCTTCACGTAGAGCTTATTAGTGAGAGACTTTGACATGTATAGCTCCTCCAGCTTCTTCCATAGTTCTTCTATAGTCTCAGCGTCGACTACGTTGTACATCACTTCATCGGCTAGACTTAACTGAATCGTGCTAATAGCCTTCAGATCCAGTTCTTCTCATTCGTCATCCTTCTTTTCGGACTTCTCCTTGCCGAGGAGCGCCTTATGGAGACCTTGCTGAACGAGAACCGCCTTGATTCGCTTTTGCCATAAGCCGAAATCGATCTTGTCGTCGTACTTGGAAATCTCGAATTTTGCCGCCATTGCTTTGCTCGCAGGGCTAGGTAATCTGATTAAGTTCACGGATCAGATCTGAGAAGATAGGGGGCGGACTGATGGTCGTCACCTACCGTTGACCTAAATCTAAAACGAAATATACAATCGATCACCTCTGCGGAACCTGGCTCTGATACCAATTATTATGCAATCGTACTGAGTACCGCGGTAGTGTAACGGAATTAAGTCAAACAAAACAATCGCGCAAAATAAAATAACGGAGCGAGAATCCAAGCACACAGACGACAAACAGAAATTTACGCATTTCGGAGAGAAACTCATACATCCATGGGGAGAGCGCGCCGTAAAGGATCCACTATAATGATAGGAGTTACAGATTACAACAGAGACCGATACATGGTCGAGAGAGAGAAAAAGAAAACTCAAAAATCAAGACAAAACTGTCGTCGTACGATAGTGATATCGCCGGGCGGTATCTTACGAACACTGTTCGTCTTCTTCACCGTTGTGCGCCGGTGCCGCCTCCTTCCGCTGGAACTCCGCTGCCTGGGCTGCACGCCTAGAGCTGTCACTTAAAACCGAAAACCGAACCGGAACCGAACCGGAACAGCAAAGAACCGAACTGAACCGTTCGCGAATTATTTTGGTTCCGGTTTGAATTTTGGAACCGTGAACATCATTGGTCCGGGTGTGGTTCTTTCATGTTATTATCCGGACCGGTACCGGAACCGGAACCGGAACCGCAACATACAAGTCTCAAACGGTTCCAAAATTTTTAGACCCGATCCGAACCGGAACGAAGCAGAACCGAACCGTAACCCGTTTATTATTATAATTTATTAATAATAATAATTTTATTATATTGTTATTTTTTTATAATCTATTTATAATATCTATACTTACTAGTATGTGTGAAACTGACGCGGTTTGATCCAAACCGCAATCGTACTAAAAGAGGTTGGTTTTGTTAGATTATCTAATTTGATTCGACACGTAGGAGTCCGGTAGGGTGATAGTATAACGGGGTGACTCGATGAACCCATTTGTGGCGAGTGGTTCAAGTCTGATCGCGGTTTTTATGTCAAGATCCTCTAGATGGGAGGATGTACGGCCACGATCGATCAAGATTGCTTGAGGCCCTAGATTGGGGTATATATAGGAGTGTTAAACCCATCTTATTACTCCTCAACACTTCCGGTTCTCTCCCAACCCTAGAAGCCCGAGCAGTTCCGACCCCATCGCGATCTTCGCGATTTTCTCCTGCGCGCCCCCTCGTCATCGCGATCCAGGTCCGGCGAGCCCCGGCGTTCCCGCCTCCCCTCTCCGGCGCAGCTCCTCTCATCGCGATCCAGGTCCGGCGAGCCCCGGCGTTCCCGCCTCCCCTCTCAGGCGCGCGGCGTTCCCGCCTCCCCTCTCAGGCGCGCGGCGTTCCCGCCTCCCCTCTCAGGCCCGCGGCGTTCCCGCCTCCCCTCTCCGGCGCGGCGCCTCTCCTCGAGATCCAGAGCCGGCGATCTCAAGCCGGGATCCAGTCGAAGTTTTCGGTGGTGCGTGATCCTAAAGGCTGAAATCGGGTGTCTACCCCGACACCGCTACTCCACCGGGATCAAGTTTTCCTGCTCTCATTTGGCCCCATGGCCGGAGGTATATCTTCACTCATCCCCTCTATGCGTGATCCTCAATGGTTTCGCCTAACATTTGGTATCAGAGGACTGTATAGAGGTCATTTTTTCTGTGAAGATTTCATCCCAAAAATTTTCTTTTCCTTTTTTTGCGAGTTGAGGGATCGTCGTGGTTTCCTATTGCCGGTTGTTCTGTGATGGTGTAATATTTTTTCAAGGCCTTGTAATAATTAATTATTCTTTTATCTGGAATGTAATGCACCGGCAATGGACACCACACTTTCCTGACCCGAATCCGATTTTCCTGACCACCTTATGGAGGAGATCAAGCGCTTCAAATCCGGTGATCGAAGGGGTTCTCCGATGCGGTGGTGGAGGAACATATCAAAACGTCCAAGTCTTGGCGATAGTGGTGAAACCATAGTACCTTTGAAGCTTTTCAGTTAAAGGCGTTTATGAAAATCGGATTCGGGTCACTCTCTTTTGAGAACTCCAACCTTTTCTTTGCATAATATTAGAATACCGGTTTATCGTGATTATCAGGAGTAGCCGCAGCATCCTGATAAGCACGGTAAAAGTGACTATTCCGGGAACACATCGTGGGGTGCGTAATTATAGTCGCAAATATCTAGTTTATGCACGTTGCAATTAAAATTTTAAGGTTGCTATACAATTGCTCGGCCCCACAGGGAAGTAATTGATAACAACAACTTTTTTGATTGGTATATAGTAGTAAGAGTGTACCCCGATTAATGAGTCTCCATGCCCACAGGTACGAGTTCTCATTGATCGTGATACATAATCTCACTAGCTATATAAATAAAGAAAACTTTATAAAAAATCCTATGCGATGGCTAGTGGTCTTTGCCCACAGGGAGACTGGATTTTTTATTATTCTTCTAATTAACAATTAATATGAGTTAATTGTTAAGTAAAGTTTATCTTTTTGATGCCACTCTGCGCCATTTCTTCTTGATTCATGTCGTTGCTTTCAAATAAATCGTAAGCATGGAATTTTTTCTTTTTTCCTACAGTTTTTAATACGGTGATCGACCCAACTCAATTCATCCCCACTCTCTCGGGGGACAACTATAAAATATGGAAAGATAAGGTGCTTCTAGCCTTAGGGTGTATGGACCTTGATTTAGCACTCCGCGTGGATGAGCCTGCTCTCCCCACGGCGGAGAGCACACCAGCTGACCGTACCTTATACGAGCGATGGGAGAGATCTAATCGTCTCAGTATAATGGTGATCAAGACCCACGTCAGTCAGAGCATTCGGGGATCTATCCCTGAGTGCAAAACTGCTAAAGAACTGATGGGGGCCATTGACGAACAGTTCGTCAGCTCCGATAAAGCACAAGCCAGCACCCTGATGGCAAAGCTCTGTTCCATGAAGCTTAAAGGGACAGAGAGCGTAAGAGGACATATCATGGAAATGAGAGACATAGCTGCTCAGCTGAAGACTTTGGACGTTGATTTTTCGGAGTCATTTCTGGTCCACTTCATCTTGACTTCTTTGCCTGCCGACTTCACTGCCTTCAAGGTGTCTTATATGACACATAAGGAAAAATGGTCAGTGAACGAGCTATTGAACATGTGCGTTCAAGAGCAAGGTAGGCTGAAGCAAGAGAAGCTGGAATCGGTGAACTTTGTGCACCACAAGAAAGGGCAATCCAGCAGGACAAAAGGTGACCCAAAAAGCAAGGGCAAGGGGATAGCTGTTCCCATAAAGAAACAGGAGAACATAAAGCTATCAACTTGTTTCTTTTGCAAAAAGAGTGGTCACATGAAGAAGGATTGCAACAAGTACAAAACTTGGCTCGCGAAAAGGGAAGGTATGACGTCTTTAGTTTGTTATGAATCAAATTTCGTAAATTCTCATGATTTTCATAACACATGGTGGATTGACTCAGGCTCTACAATCCATGTTTCTACTGTTATGCAGGGGTTTCAAAGCCTAAGGAAACCTAGTGATGGAGAACTATGCGTCTATTCAGGAAATAGGATGCCGTCTTCTGTTGAAGGTGTTGGGACATACAGGCTCGTTCTTCAAACCGGATACATTTTGGAGTTAGAGAAGACCTTCTTCATTCCTAGTTTTTCTAAAAATCTATTATCTGTATCAAGACTAACGCCTAAGGGCTTTAATTTTCAGTTTAATGACTTTTCAATTCTGATTATTAAAGATTCAGTCCCTATTGGCTCTGGTAGATTAATTGATGGTTTATATAGTCTTGATTTAGATTTAAAGTATATGCAATCATTCACTACAGTGCTTGATAACGGTAGTACTCATAATGTGAAAAACATCAATTCATCTAGTTTATGGCATAGGAGATTAGGACATATCTCCATAGAGCGCCTTAAAAGATTAGTGAAAGAAGGTGTCATTCAGGCACTCAACTTCACTGATTTTGGGACTTGTATACAATGCATAAAGGGAAAGCATACAAACAAGTCCAATAAAAAAGCTAGAAGAACTGATACTAAATTAACGATTATTCACACTGATATCTGTGGACCATTTAACACCCTCTGCATGAATGGTCAAAAGTATTTTATTACTTTCATTGACGATTTTACAAGATACATGTATCTTTACCTCTTGAATGACAAATCTGAAGCACTCGATGCTTTCAAAGTCTATAAGGCAGAGGTAGAGAAACAATCTGGTTTGAGTATCAAAATTGTAAGATCTGACAGAGGCGGTGAATATTATGGTAGGTTCATAGATGGAACTCAAAGACCATGTCCATTTGCTAGATTCCTTCAGGAACATGGAATCATAGCTCAATATACGACGCCCGGCACGCCACAACAAAATGGCGTAGCTGAAAGGAGGAATCGTACATTAATGGACATGGTAAGGAGCATGACTAGTGTCTCATCTCTCCCTCCTAACATATGGAGTGAAGCCTTGAAGACTGCCGTGTACATCTTGAACCGGGTTCCATCCAAATCTGTTCCTAAAACACCGTTTGAGTTATGGAATGGATGGAAGCCCAGTTTAAACCATGTGCACATATGGGGTTGTCCAGTAGAGGTTAGGATATACAACCCACATGAAAGGAAATTAGACCCGAGGACAATCAGTGGCTTTTTTATGGGTTATGCAGAAAAATCCAAGGGTTTTAGGTTTTATTGTCCCTCTCACACGCAAAAAATAGTTGAAGCAAGGAATGCCAAATTTCTTGAGGAAATTCACACTGGCGAGAATAGTTCTCATAAGCTTGTGATAGAAGAGATGCAGGAGACTGCACACTCTGGTAGTGGTGTTGACCCTGGTGGGCTCTTGCCCGCTATGGCTCAACACCTACCTATTCAGATCCCAACTTATGAAGGCGTGATCGATGATCCCCCTATCCAGAACTCTCATGAAGAAGTGGTCAGTGAAGCAGTCATCCAGGAACCACTACCAGTGGTTGAGACTGCACCACAACCACCTGATCAACCAGATTTGAGAAGATCTTCAAGAGCCAAAAGGTCGGCTATTCCATCAGATTATGTAGTGTACTTACAAGAGACCGACGACCTGTCTGGACTCAATCAAGACCCCCTCACCTTTTCAGAGGCCATGAGCCGTACTGATTCTGATAAATGGTATGAAGCTATGAAGGAAGAAATTAACTCAATGGCAGTCAATCAAGTATGGGTTCTAGTAGAGTTACCAGCAGGTTCGCGTGCGGTAGGTTGCAAATGGGTCTATAAGACCAAAGTTGACACCTCTGGTAACATCGAACGATATAAAGCAAGACTTGTAGCCAAAGGTTTCCTTCAAAGGGAGGGTATTGATTATCACGACACCTTCTCTCCAGTTTCTAAGAAGGATTCATTAAGGATAATCATGGCCCTAGTAGCTCATTTTAATCTGGAGCTACATCAAATGGATGTCAAAACGGCATTCTTAAATGGGGATCTTGAGGAGGAAGTATACATGATCCAACCCGAAGGCTTCGTTTCGGAGAAAGGCCATAAGCTTGTATGCAAATTATTAAGGTCACTATATGGGCTAAAACAGTCCGCACGACGATGGTATATAAAGTTTCACAATGTGATTATCTCATTCGGTTTCGAGGAAAACATTGTAGATGATTGCATATACATCAAGGTCTGTGGGAGCAAGTTTATGTTATTAGTCCTATATGTTGACGACATTTTGCTAGCAAGCAATGATTTGGGAATGATATGGGAGACTAAACAATTTCTCTCTAAGAATTTTGATATGAAAGATTTAGGGGAGGCTTCCTATATTATAGGAATCGAGATACATAGAGATAGATCTAGAAAGATCTTGGGGTTATCTCAGAAGGCCTATATCAACAAAATTCTAGAGAGATTCAATATGAAAACCTGTTCCAGTTCAATAGCTCCCATTGTAAAGGGTGACAAATTTAGTTTGTCACAATGTCCCAAAAATTCTCTGGAATTGGAATCCATGAAAAATATCTCGTTTGCATCTGCGGTTGGCAGTTTGGTCTACTTAGATGTTTGCACTAGACCGGACATTGCATTCGTTGTAGGGATGTTGGGAAGATACCAAAGTAATCCTGGAATGGAGCACTGGATAGCTGTCAAGAAAGTGTTGCGATATCTCCAGGGGACGAAAGATTACATGCTTACATATAAAGAATCCGACAATCTGGACCTGGTCGGATACACAGATGCAGACTTTGCAGGCTGCCAAGACTCGAGGAAATCCACATCGGGCTACATCTTTATGTTGGCTGGTGGTGCAGTAGCGTGGAAGAGTGTCAAACAGACCCTCATTGCATCCTCGACTATGGAGGCAGAGTTTATTGCATGCTATGAAGCAACGAAGCAGGCATTGTGGTTGAGGAATTTCTCCTCAGGTCTTAGGGTGATGAATACAGTTCCTAAGCCCATGAAGCTTTTTTGTGATAATGCTGCAGCAGTGTTCTTTGCCAAGAACAATAAAAGTGGGAGCCGCAGCAAACACATTGACATAAAGTTTTTGGTGGTTAGAGAGAACGAACAGGAAGGTAAAATCATCATCGAGCATATAGGCACACTGCTTATGATAGCAGATCCCATGACTAAAGGGCTCCCACCTAAGCTTTACAAAAGTCATGTAGAAAGAATGGGACTTGTGGAGTCGCTTGATGTTTGAAGTTGTCATGACATTTTTATGTTATTTTTCCTGTTGTGAGTGATTAATGCAATTTTTCAGGATACTATCTCTGTTGCGCATATTAAAGTATTATTAGAGATTTAATATTGCATTAAAGAGTGGGAGCTTCCACTCATAAAGGATTAATGCCGCGTAAAGCACTTGATAGGATTTAACGGCTACATTGTGATTGCGGAAGGGAAGTGCCTACTGCTTAAGGTACAACCGCTGCAGTCCATGTGGTGGTGACGTCCTATGCAGGTATGAAGACGTCACATAAAGTTTGGGCCAAGAGTCACTGGTTTTTTCTTTTATTATGTATGGCCATACGGAAATTTTCTTTATGTTCACTATCACCTTATGAGTCTAGTGTTATTTTACTCTTATAAAGCAAAATTATTATTTTCTAAATAATAGGAAGGATTTTCTCCGTGTCGAGCCAAGTGGGAGAATGTTAGATTATCTAATTTGATTCGACACGTAGGAGTCCGGTAGGGTGATAGTATAACGGGGTGACTCGATGAACCCATTTGTGGCGAGTGGTTCAAGTCTGATCGCGGTTTTTATGTCAAGATCCTCTAGATGGGAGGATGTACGGCCACGATCGATCAAGATTGCTTGAGGCCCTAGATTGGGGTATATATAGGAGTGTTAAACCCATCTTATTACTCCTCAACACTTCCGGTTCTCTCCCAACCCTAGAAGCCCGAGCAGTTCCGGCCCCATCGCGATCTTCGCGATTTTCTCCTGCGCGCCCCCTCGTCATCGCGATCCAGGTCCGGCGAGCCCCGGCGTTCCCGCCTCCCCTCTCCGGCGCAGCTCCTCTCATCGCGATCCAGGTCCGGCGAGCCCCGGCGTTCCCGCCTCCCCTCTCAGGCGCGCGGCGTTCCCGCCTCCCCTCTCAGGCGCGCGGCGTTCCCGCCTCCCCTCTCAGGCCCGCGGCGTTCCCGCCTCCCCTCTCCGGCGCGGCGCCTCTCCTCGAGATCCAGAGCCGGCGATCTCAAGCCGGGATCCAGTCGAAGTTTTCGGTGGTGCGTGATCCTAAAGGCTGAAATCGGGTGTCTACCCCGACACCGCTACTCCACCGGGATCAAGTTTTCCTGCTCTCATTTGGCCCCATGGCCGGAGGTATATCTTCACTCATCCCCTCTATGCGTGATCCTCAATGGTTTCGCCTAACAGGTTTTGGACCGAACAAAATCGCATCATACCAAAACTATGCAGTGTGATTTGACATTGGTGCGGTTTGGAGTTGGTTTTTACGGTACAGTTTCGATTTTTACACTATTATATAATGTATTTTCAATTGTACTCATACATTTTTCTGAAATAATTAAACTAACGTGTACTTATTGGCAATGATTGGAATATCGTGGCCTCTCGAAGAAAACGATGCAACACGGTTTTGTCGATTTTGCACCGCCAAAAACAGCACTACAAACTATGTTGTTTTTCAACCAACGAAACCACTCTACAACAAAACCATTATGTACAGTTTAAAATCGGCGTGGTTTAAGATCAGTGTGATATGGTACAATTTTGTGATTTTGTGATTTCAATTTTTAACTTTCATTGCTACTTACTATATTACACAAAAAAAGTAATCTCACTTGAAGTAAGGTAAAATTCCTACGCCCGGGCCCCGGACTTCGAAGTTCTTGTGAAAAAACTGAACAGATTTACATTTCTCCACCGGTTTTTTATTTTTGACCTCCCCAGTTCATTTCGCCAAATATAGTTTTGGTTCTACTTGAAACTGATTGGAACCGGACCGAACCGCATTGAACCAGACCGAACCGTTAACGGTCGGTTTGGTTTTGGTTCTTGTTGAACCGGAACCGGAACCGTTGACATGGCGGCTCTAAAAATTATTCTGGAACCGGAACCAGAACCGGAACCGGTCAGACCAAATAAGGTTTTGGTTCTAATTTAAAGAACTGTTACCTTAGCGGTTCGGTTCACGGTTTTAGTAGAACCGGAACCGAATCGGAACTGTGACAGCTCTATGCACGCCAGATGTCGGGGATACCCGACTGTATGTATGCGCCGCTGTCGCCTGAGGTATGCCACCGGGATGAAATTCGGCCTTGAGTCGCTTCGCTTGAAGCCGACTGGAACCACCGCCGCTGTCGCAGCCTGCTGTCGTCGCATCCACTAGGTGAACAGCCTGATATCACTTTCTCTCCTCTGAATGGATCTCTTGGATTACTTGTGAAGCATGGGGAAAACCAGTACCTATAAATACGTGTGAATCCTCATTTTTATTTGGAGATTACTCATAATAAGGAGATTGTACCAAAATAGTCCAGAATATTTAAGAAGGATTTTCCCAAAGTCTGATTCTATAATAGGATCTCTCCAAATTAGAATTTGCTTAGTAGAAAAAATCCTTGATTCCATAGATCGGTGAGGTGTCGTCAATCCAATAGCCGCAAAGTACACAATGAAGTCACAACAACAGATTTTAAAATTCATGTATAATCTTAATAATAACAATAATAATAAAATATAATAAAATAAAAAACAATGGTCAGCACAACACGTCTTCTGTTTTTTTCAAAATTTAATAATAATATTATTATTAAATATAATAAAACTAATTTTAAAAAAATTGTATAACAAAATTTAATACTTTTATAATTATATAACTAAAACATTAAAAAAATAATTACTAAAATTAAAAAAAAAACATAAATATCCCAATTCGCGGGTGGCATTGTGGGACTAATAGGTGAAAAATAAAGCTTTTTTTAGATGAAGAAAACTGAAAGCAGGGCCCCACCAAAGCCCAAACTAGTCCTACTTAGCGAAATAATAGCACTAGACTTATAAACACTTCGGGCATGTTTAAGTTTGGCAATATGGGGTAAAAAAAACTAGAGATAGGCGGATAACTTGATGTTCTCACTAGTCGTGGTCAAAAAGTTTGACCGGGTTGGGCTTAGCTCGGCTTGGCTCAGATCGGTCGGGCTCGGGCTTTCCAGTAATTGGGTTCGGACCAGGCCCACTTTGAACCGGGCCGGGCTCGGGCACCCTCTCAAAGGGAGAGCCCAGTTAGGCCTTCAGGGACGTCGTTTAATCCCGTCTTTTGAATTCAGGCCACCCCGGGTCCTGCCTGAAGGACTAACCTAACCAATTTCAAGGTTAGGCCTTCAGGCAGGGCCCGGGGCGGCCTAAATTCAAAAGGCGGGATTAAACGACGTCCCTAGCTAGCGTGACCCCTCACACATATTTCCAACACGGCAACCTTCCCTAAAATGATCACACCCTCGATCACCTTCCAACAAAGATATAATAAACCCATTTAGATTTGACTTTTTTTTTTGTATCGAGCGGGTCCAGGGGCGGATTCAGAGGGGGTGTCCGAGGGTGTGATTTGCAAAACAATTAGTAGATTTGGATTATTCTCGTCGAAGTAATGAATTTTGAGTACTTAAACACCAATTCAAAAAACGATGGCTTGACCAATTAAATTCATCTTAACTCAAAAGTCAACTGAATATCTTATATTAATAAGGGGTTTTGTAGAGGAGGCGTCGGTCACGGCAAGAATTCCCGAAAACCCCTCCCGCCGCTCCTCCCCTGCGTGCACGCGTCGCGGCTGAAATCCCGCAGCATCGCTCCCAAATCTCCTCTGCTCCTGCGTCCACGCGTCGACGGCGGCAAAAACCGCGGCAATGCTTCGCCGCGGCGTCCCACCACTCATCCGCCGCCGTATCCCGCGCACCGTGCCACGGCCCCTGGTTTCCGCGTGGCGCACCAGCCGCGTTCCGACCCCGCCGCGTGCCGGCCCCGCCACGTGCCCGCTCCGCCGCGTTTGTCGCCGCTTTGTGCACGGTATATGTTTCCCCCAATTTCTCCATTTTCTCCTCCGTCTCCGCTATCTATTCCTCCGCCATTTCCCCCGCCGCAAGCCTCTCCCCCGTTACCTCAGCTACGCCTCCGACCCGCTTCCGCCCACCCACGAACTCTCCTCTGCTGCTGCATCTGCCGTACCACCGCCACCGACGCTGCTCCCCTCCTGCGTGCACAGCTCCATCAGCCTTGGTCGGCGTCGATTTTCCTCTGCGATTCCTCTTCAGGTCTCTGCTCTAGAAATTTACCCACCCGCTAAATTACAAGGTTTTTTTTCTCATTGATGAAACTTTCTCTCCTTGATTTGGTGATTTCCATAAGCTTTGGTTGTGAAATAGTCTTATGTATCTAAGTTTATAACTATGAATCCGTTGTGCATAGTTAGTGTGAAAGCCATTGCTTGATCATTATGTACTGCTAAATTACAATGTTTTTTTTTTCATTGATGAAACTTTATCTCCTTGATTTGGTGATTTCCATAAGCTTTGGTTGTGAAATAGTCTTATGTACCTAAGTTTATAACTATGAATCCGTTGTGCATAGTTAGTGTGAAAGCCATTGCTTGATCATTATGTACTGATGAGGTTAGCTTCCCATTCATTGGCAATTGCCTTGGCCAGTAAAGTTTTGCCGCAGCCTGGAGTGCCGTAGAACAGCACTCCCTTTGAAGTTGACATTCCAAATTTCTCAAATTCTTCGTGATGCTCGACCGGATATTGTGCATTCTGCAAGATATCAAAATAACCCCATGAATTACTATTAAGGCCGGCAAATAAACAAAGTATTCCTCTCACGGTTTTCTTAGAGAAACACTGGCATTTTCATGTTATAAACCACAAGATTCTACAAAATTACCAGTAGAGGCTACACTACAGAATATATTTTTGTCTACTACACAGTTCACTAGCAAATTTTCACTCTATATGAATTAGGGGCTACACTTACTAAATTTCCCAAAAAATAGAATCTATACTGTTTAAATTATCTACATCTTTAAACATTAAGTGTTATATATTGGCATGAGACATTGATCAATACTATATTACAGCATTTGACAATGACTAACAGCATACTCCATCCATTACTGTCGATGTTTTAAAGTTTGAAATCAAATAAAAAAAACTGGGGTTTTCCATATAAACTTATTATTCCTAAACACACAGAACAAATTATTCCTTTAGGGTATACTATATACTGTTAGGTTAGCATCAACTAATGCGATTATTCTGTGGTAAAGAACTAAAAATCCATAAAATTAGGTAGAATTGCTGTGCTGTATTTCTCCATGATACCTCTTCCAGCTCCCTCTTCACATTATCAAGCCCACCAATATCCTCCCACCTAACATTGGGAGCTTCAGCAACCTGCCCACCAAAGCAACAAAGAGTAAATAAAAATGAGGTACATCCTCGACAAAACACGACAAGATTAAGAAGAAAAAACACAGTAATACCGTTTCTCGGAGTGCAGATGGATTGCTACATCCAACAGCTGTCTTCAAGTGTTCATTTGTTACTGACATAGAGTTGACAACTTCTGAGTTGTTTGTCTCTTATTCGTAGTACACATTGAATACGTTTGATAATTACGCAAAAAAACCCTGAACTTCTCCACCCAATAAAGTGAACGCCCAAAAAAATTACTCCTGCAATATCGCGCTTAAATAACCATACACATCGACCCTGATAATTTCACAAATCCAAATTCCCATAACCTCAGTTCGAATACCCAAAAACATGAAAGTGTAAGTGCTACGGCAATAGAGAACTGTAGATGAGACTGGGAAAAGGTACCAGTACAATCCTTCCAGTCCAGTGAGGATAGGCGGGGTGGCTGTGCGGCTCATGCCCTTGACTCCGCCACGGTGTCAGGACGATCAGGCTTCATCCAGTAATTGCGTCTTCTAATGAAGAACCACGTTGATGCATACTCTTGGGCGCGGGTTTCCCACTGGTAATTGCTTCTATTCATTATGTGTATGCGTGCGAACTCCAATCTTTCTACATGACATTGACTCTAACTACACCCAGAAAAAAACTTCAACATCTGCTCCGGAATAAGCTGTTACGCTCCAACAAAAAAGCAGTGGCAGAACCTCCGCCCCTCTCTCCCTGTATTTCACCGCCACAAGTTCCTTACTCCGTTTATCCCACATTAGCATTGAATCGTGCGACACTGACTGTCGGTCCGGCGACGGCCGTCCCGATATTGCACGACATTGACCTACTTTGAGTTCCATGACATCACCTTCACAGTCGCACTCCGATTTCAAGTTCTCTCTTTGAACAATTTGTCGTTTCAGTGCTGCTTGCCCAATCCAGTCAAAATTGACAAAGTTTGTTGCTCATTTGTGAACGAGAAACAGTTGCGCTATTTGAAAAATGTTTTTTTTACACATACTCCGTCAGAAGCCATAGTTTCGAAGACCCACAGACTCTTATTCAAGTGAATGGAGGCACATCTTCTCACGCCACAACGACGCATCATGCCCAATCTGATGTGGATTGAACTTCATTGCTATTGTAAACTCCTGAATACGTATTATGAAGCATTTCTTCTCCTGCACATTCACAGTACATCGAACTCTGAGAAAAAAACCTCCACTGAAGATATGGGATAGGTTGTTAAGCTCCAGAAAAAAAATCATTGACACAACCTTCTCCGCTCGCTCAATGTATTTGACCGTCACAAACACCTTCGTCTGCTTATCCCTCATTAGCCATGGATCGTGCGTCACTGACCGTCGGGCTCGCGACGGACACTCCAATAATGCACGAGAATGTTCTATTTTGAGGTTTAAAACATCAACTCCACATTTGCACACCAACCTCAATTTTATATGGCTGAAAAAACTGTCATTTCAATGTTGCTGCACCGATTGATCCAGTAAAAATTGACAATTTTGATTGCTCTTTCTTCAATGAAAAACGGTTGCGCCATTTTAGAAATGTTTTTCCTCGGGAATCGTTCATGTTGCGCTCACGATCAACCCCCTCACCAACTTCCTCGAGCGCAACACCTCAACATCGACTCCTCAATGTCAGCTCTTCGACGATGGAGCCCTTTCGGGATAGTGTTTTTTTATCTTTTTCCTTTGCCAATCTACCAATCGATCTTCTATTTTTATTACCCGCTCGAGCACAATTTCATTTTCATGGTTTCTTCTGCATGTTGTCAAAGACATCTGCTGCTTAAATCACGAATTAGTACACGCTGAATAAATAGAAATGTTATGTGACACTACTTACACACTGTTTTTGAGGGAAGCCGTTGGCTCATATATTTGTTCAATACCTGTACTGAAATGTACAGTCATATGAGCAAGTACTGTACTTTGTACAGATAAGAAGCTGCCCCCTGTAACGATGCTAACCCCCTTGGGAGATTTGGGTCATTACTATATGATACATCACTAGAAATGTTTTCGTACACTACTTCTAACATATATACAGAATTTAACATATATACAGAAGGACTACACAACAGCAACATCAATACATCTAATAAAAACTACCATTACAGTACACTACAAAATGCAGTTCCTCCTCTTCTACTTCAGAACTCACAAAAGTTAAAAGAACGCATGCTCACATGTGCGTAAGATTGTGTGATACATATTGCGGATAACGGAAATTTATTATACATTATACACTCACATTCTTCGTAGGCAGGTGTTTCCTCGGTCCTACCCACTTTCACTTCAAAGGAAAAAATGGAGATGTTCTCCTCAGAATCTTCGTCAACCATGCCTCAGAAGAAGAATGTTGTGCTCCTGCCCAATGAGAGCGAGTATACCGGAAATGTGCCACCCGAGATGCGCGATTACTACTACTTCTCACTGTTAATTGGGAACCTTAACCTTTCTACAACTACTAAGGTGTTAAAGTCTGCCTTTGAACTGCTCCCGGGATTTCTTCATGCCGCTGTACGAAAATGCAATTTTCATCGTGCATTATATGCTTACAATATTTCTCATACATCAATAGTACTACATATTTTTACTGCTGCAGGCTGACATGGACACAAAGGGACATTCAGTTGGCACGGGTGAGATCATTTTTTTCTGATGAGACAACTATGAGCAACGCCGCGATACAGATGTCCAACCACATCATTGACGGCCATCAGATCTCTGTTCGTGAACTGGCACTCTTTGATGTTAGACCGGAATTCTTTCATGTGAAGCCTTAAGCACCTACCTCACCTCTTTTGTCTATAATCTCCATCAGCGTTGATATTATGTTCTGTTAATCATATTATATGTGACTTTGCTGCTGTAACTATCGAAATATGTTTTTTACTACTCATGTATAATACACACACCTTCGAAAGACGTGTACATCATGTTACCTTTTAAAACATAGAACGCATCAACTGTACCCAGTAACCTCACCTTCTATAACAAGTGCGTGTGCCACGAGACAAATATTTCAAAGTCAGTTGTATGTCTGCGAAAAAATGTCTTATTTCTACTCATGTTGCCCGTGAAACAGCCTTCATTTTATGAGTGTCTACTTTCAATGGTACGTCTGCCAACGCACGCTCATTAATGCGTGCAAACATGAACAGTGCTTTCACTTTTTATCATCATCACAATGACGAGTGCAATCCTACATCATTACTATATGTGCCACGTCACAATTACTAACGCAAATTTCATGCACCGCTCTCAATTCCCATATCTCCTACATATAACCTCATAGGTTATAATAGTATGTTGTTTCAATACGTAAACACACATGTACATCAGATTCAACCTTGCACGCTTTCCTCATTTGTTGTCTCATTTATTGTCTCAGCCCTGCTCTTTCACCTCCTCCACTGCTCCTACTTAATGACTGCCATACATCTTACACATTCTCCGTGAATACTTAGCAGTGTACAACTAACGAAAACATATCGCATCTGACTTTTGAACTACCGTAATAAAAGCAAATATACATTGACTATTCATCATAGTACAATGTATGTTTGTCACACTGTGATTCGTTTGTTAATGATTACACTTCTAAAATTTGCATGTGCACATTTATAGATATGTAATTCAACAACAACATGGTGGGCATACATTCATATTCTCCATCTGATATTTGTTCTGCAGCTCTCTCTATGTCCGCTCACCAGCTTCAACGTCATGATCATAGTCTGTCTCCCTCACTTCACATTGAGGAAGTTGAATTCCATCAAATGCATAACTACTCAGACACATCATTACAGTGCGCATATGCCACATTCATAATGTGCTGCTGAACAATCTTCCAATAGAGAATGTTCACAGAGAAGAAGATATCTGATGTCAACTGGAGCCCGTGCGTCTCAACGACCCCACGATTCTTCTTACCAAAGGTAAAAACGTTCACATATGAAAGAAACACAAAGAGCACATGAACGCACGATGAAACGTGCTACGTCTAAAAGACGTCGCCATCAATTACCCCATCAATGTTCCATGTTGCCACATCAGCCATCGTCGATCCCAGTTCCCATATCTCCTACATATAACCTCATAGCTTATAATAGTACGTTGATTCAATACGTAAACACACATATAAAGCAACTTCAGCCTTGCACGCTTTCCTCATTTGTCCTCTCATTTATTGCCTCACCCCTGCTCTTTCACCTCCTCCACTGCTCCTACTTAATGACTGTCATAAATCTTCCACATTTGCCGTGAATACTTAGCACTGTAGAACTAACGAAAATATATCGCATCTTATTGTTAAAGTACCGTATTAAAAGCAAATATACATTGACTCTTCATCATAGTACAGTGTATGTTTTTCACCCTGTGATTCGTTTTGTAATGATTACACTTCTAAAATTTGCATGCACACATTTAAAGATATGTAATGCAACAGCAACATAATGGACATACATGCACCTGCTCCATCTGATGTTTTTGCTGCAGCTCTCTCTATGTCAGATCACCAGCTTCAACGTCATGGTCATAATCCGTCTCTCTCAATTCACATTGAAGAAGGTGAATTCGATGAAATGCATAACTACTCAGACACATCATTACGGAATGCTCATATGGCAGATTCAGAACGTGCTGCTGAACGAGCTTCCAATCGAGAACGTTCACAGAGAAGAAGATATCTAATGTCAACTGAAGCCCGTGCGTCTCAACGAGCACACGATCGTTCTTACCAAAGGGAAAGACGTTCACATATGATAGAAACACAAAGAGCACACGAACGCGCGATGAAATGTGCTGCTGCTCAAAGACGACGCCATCATTTACACCGTCAATGTTCCATGTTGCCACAGCAGCCACCGACGATCCATTGCAGTTCTGCATCGGTAAATCAAAGAATGACACATCACACATCTTCCCCCAGCAATGCTTCACATGCAACCATGAGTTGGGGTAACAATTACATTCTATATATTGTCGTTATGATATGCTCATCAATACATTTACATTATGTAACAGCAGCATGTTTTTTTTTATTTGAAAGTTACAAGTACAAATAACGATGTTGTACATAGATATTCATTGACATCAATACCATGTTACCCATCGCTTCATGCGGACCGATGCCCTCAAGTTGGAGAATCATCGACACTGCAACCATGCAGTGCACCCCTGGCTGCGGACAACCTCTTCGTCGTGCACTCTCACTCATCTGACCATGTTACTACTCCTATTACCGTTGAAACATCGTCGCATCTACCTGCTCCAACGACTGCAGCTATTAACATAGAGCACCGTGCAAGTTATTTACTGCAAGAAAATTCTGTTAATCACATGCATACACATGGTAAATATTATACTATTATAGTACCGACATATGTGAGCCGCACATTTTGCTATTACTGTAGATATCTGATAATATTACAATACTATTTGTCTTACAGAACATTCACCGTCTCTGAATTCACAACATGATCACACAAATGAAAGCTCCTCTGATGTTGCTGCTCCTGTGATGCCGCGCCGTCTTCGAAACCACAATGTTGCACGCATTTGTAACACACCGAACCAAATTCTATACCTACAATTAGCACTTCCTCGCTTCTGTCGATATTGCAATGCTAAGTTGTTCGATGGTGAAACACAAACGATGTGTTGCAATAATGGAAAGATTCAAATTCCACCTATACCTGTTCCAACAGAGCTCTATAGTTTATTCATTAATAACTCTGCTGAAAGCCGTCACTTCCGAAGATATATTCGATCATATAACCATGTTTTCTCTTTCACTTCTCTGGGCGTGCTTTTAGATGCGTCTTTGGCCTCTGACCAACATGTAGTATACACATTTCGCGCTCATGGATCAATATATCACAGAATTGGTTCTCTTTTGCCTGCTGCAAACTCGCGTCCTAGGTACATTCAGCTATATATATATAATACTGAACATGAGATAGATTATCGTTTGCAAGAGAATACCGAGCTAGACCGTGCATTGCTTCAGAAAATAAAAGACATTTTGGATACGTATAATCCATTCGTATTAATGTTCAGACATATTTCTCAACATGAGGATAAAAACAGATGCAGACTTATGATAAAGGACACGCCTGCTTTCGGCCCACAATATACATTACCATCTGCATCGCAGGTAGCTGCTATAATTGTTGGTTCGGAAAACTACTGCGAGGCAAATGAACGACATATCATTCTTGAAACAATTGAAGGTCATCTGGTTAATGTTCAAGAATATGCTGGTTACTATGACCCACTTCAATATCCGTTGCTCCTTTCATATGGTACATACGGTTGGTTAGCTGAGTACAAAGGCTTGAATAATTTGCATGACAGCTGTTGCGATTACTATTCGTACATACTTCAGGTTATATGTAAATACATATCATTATGTCAACAAATGCTGCTTCAGCTCTTATGATATTTGATCTCATAATGCTTCTACTGTAGGATCGTCAGCCACATTTATCATTACCGTTACATGGATGTCGTTTACTACAGCAATACGTTGTTGATAACTACATCAAAATTGAAACTCAAAAACTTCGTTGGATAAAAAATAACCAAAAACCATCCGCTCTGAACTGTACAGCGGCTTACAAGACTGTCTCAATGCCGGAGAACATAGTGCAGGTTTGTACACATTTTATTTGACTCTGCTATGCTTCGCATGTTTTTTTTTATTCCGATACATTTACACAATGTGCTCGCATTACAGCAAATATTGGTCAACGCGTCATATTGCCATCATCTTTCGTTGGAAGTCCTCGCGACATGTACCAGCGTTATCAGGACGCAATGTCCGTTGTTCAACATTACGGTAGACCCGATATATTCCTAACAATGACATGCAACACTTCTTGGCAAGAAATCACTGATGCGCTGTATGCTGGACAAACACCGCAAGACCGTCCAGATGTAGTATCTCGAATATTTCATGCTAAATATGAGAAATTAAAACAAGATATTTTCCACAAAAATGTTTTGGGCAGAACAGTTAGTCATGTTCACGTAATAGAATTCCAGAAAAGAGGTTTACCTCATGTTCATATGCTGGTTATATTTGATGCGCGTGATAAAGTGAACACTCCAGATGATTATGATAGAATTGTTCGAGCAGAGATTCCTCATATTGAGCATGAACCTGAATTATATAATGCAGTTGTGCGTCATATGATCCATGGCCCCTGTGCACCTGTAAATTGTCATGCCCCATGCATGAAACATGGTGTTTGCAAAAAAGGTTATCCAAAAAAATTTTCTGAGACAACTTTGTAAGGATTAGACTCATACCCAATATACATGCACCGTAATAATGGAAGATCATTTATACTCCGACGTGCAGAAGATTTTGCTATTGACAATCGATGGATTATTCCATATAACCCATGGCTTCTGCTGAAATATGATTGTCATATTAATATAGAAATATGCAGTAGTATCAAAAGTATCAAATATCTATATAAATATATCCATAAAGGTCCTGATTCAGTTGCATTTCAAGTTCAACCTTTATCAGATCATAATGAACTTGCTCAATATGTAAATGGTCGATGGATATGTCCCCAAGAAGCATTTTGGAAGATATTCAAGTTCTCAATGTACCAAACATATCCATCAGTTATTCGTTTACAACTTCATTTACCGAATAAGCATCATGTGCATTTTCGCACCACAGATTTAGTTGAGAATGTTCTAACAAATGAACGAAATTCTCGCACAATGTTGACTGAATTTTTCTGTGTTTACGCCACGGAACAAGAAGATCACAAGTATCTGTATACAGAGTTTCCAAAACATTACACCTGGAACAAGACATCAAAAACTTGGAGTCAACGAAGACGACGTCAAAAAGTTATTGCTCGAATGTACTCGGTACATCCTTCTGAAGGTGAAAGATTTTATTTACGAATTCTGTTGTATCATATTCGAGCTCCAAAATCCTTTAAACATCTACTCACAGTCAATGACATTATATACTCGACGTTTAAAGAAGCTGCTGAACACTATGGTCTGCTCGAACACGACAACAACCTACATAACTGTATGCGTGAAGCACGAGAATTTCAGCTACCTCAGGCATTACGGAATTTATTCACAACGATTTTGTTATACTGCAACCCAACTGAAGTTAGACAACTATGGAATGATAACCATACTGCGATGTCTGAAGATTACGTTTCTGCTGGTTTGATGAATGATATATATGTCATGAACAAACTACTTTATGAAATAGATTATACTCTCCAGCAACATAGCAAGAGTATTACACAATTTGATATTCCACAAATTTCCTCAATGTTCCAAAATGTTCACAATCTATCGAGCTTAGTTGAAGATGAACTGTCGATACCCATCTCATATACGGATTTAAACTCTGTGTCATTGTTAAATACTGATCAATGTTATGCTTTCCATACTGTTATGGAAGCTGTTAACCGTCGTAATGGAGGTATTTTCTTCATAGATGGTCCTGGAGGCAGTGGAAAAACTTTCCTATATAAAGTTTTAATTGCTCATTTACGTAATAATGGTCATATTGTGTTTGCAACTGCATCATCAGGAATTGCTGCAACTCTTCTTCCAGGTGGCACTACAGCACATTTACGATTTAAAATCCCAATTCCGGTGGAAGCTGGTTCATTTTGTAAATTTGGCAAACATTCTGAAATGCATAAACTGATACAACATTGCTCAGTTATTCTGTGGGATGAGGCTCCAATGTCACACAAACATGTATTTGAAGCTGTTGATCGATCATTTCGTGATGTTCTAAACAGCACACAACCTTTTGGTGGTAAAGTTATCATTATGGGAGGAGATTTTCGTCAAATTCCACCAGTTGTTGTGAATGGCACTAAATTCCAAACGATCAATGCCAGCATAGTTACATCACCTTTATGGTCAAATGTAAATTTACTTTCATTATCTGAAAATATGCGTGCTCTTGATGATCAGCAGTTCTCAGAATTCCTGCTTCGAATCGGAAATGGTGACGAAAAAACATATGATAATGATATGGTTAAGCTTCCGATGTCAATCATTATTCCATGGAAAGGAGAACATCCGGTCACTGTATTGACGAACAGTGTATTCTCTGATATTACGTCCGCAGCTACCAACTTTGCTTACTGGGAAGACAGAGCATTGCTCACTCCATTAAATGAGGATGTCTTTATGTTAAATGAGAAGTGCCTTAAATTACTTCATGAACGTGAAATGACATACTATTCTTTTGATTCCGTTGATGATGACAGATTGAATTTATACCCACAGGAATTTTTGAATAGCATATCACCGGGCACTCTACCACCACATAAACTATCTTTGAAAATAGGCGCCCCCATAATGCTGTTGCGCAATTTAAATCCACGAATCGGCCTATGCAATGGTTCACGTCTTCTTTGTCGTCATTTCTCAAAAAATATGATTGAAGCCGAAATCCTCAGTGGACATCATAAAGGAAAGTCAGTGTTCCTTCCCCGCATACCGCTGAAACATTCTGGTGATTTCAATATGCCTTTTGAGTTAACGCGAAAGCAGTTTCCAATTCGTTTGAGTTTTGCAATTACGATAAACAAATCTCAAGGACAAACAATTAAGCATATTGGTCTGTACTTGCCCTCTCCTGTTTTCACTCATGGTCTGCTTTATGTGGCTTTATCAAGAGGAGTCAATGCGACAAGTACCAAAGTTTTAGTAAAGGATGATTTTATAGCAAAACAGTCAGGTACATATACAAAAAATGTTGTTTTCAAGGAACTACTGTCCAAAGTCATTGTACATGTACATTTTTTTCCCCATCTCAAACTGTTTTTCCTGTTTTGTAGTATATAAACATTGTTTTTCATTAATATATTTTATTTGCTACACAGCCTCATGCAACTTATTGAACTACAGTTACAGACAACAACTTCTGTTACAACAAAGTTATGTGCTCTGTTCTTTGTACGCAATTGAAGGTAACTCTTCTTTACAATTAATCAGAGCGTTGTACTCATTTTATTTTTATGAACGTCATATGAATCCAAATAGGAATTACAAATAATTACGTATTACGTACATTGTACTTATACAATTGTTGCATAATAGCTCATATAGACCGAGACATACAATACAAATATCGTTTCTTACTACCTGTATACATATATCAATGTCCGTTAATAATATGATATATGATTTCATCTACATTTGAACAAGTAAAGCACCTATATGAATCTTATACATTCAAAACTCAATGAAATACTTTCGAACTTATAATTTGAATTCCTTATTCAACAACAATTTCATAAAATACCCACACTTCCTCCATTTCTTATAAGCCTCCCAAATATATTACATGTACTGTAAAAAATTGTTACATATGATGTTATGTACAGACTAACCACCGTCACGATATAGATATATATCGTCCGAATCTTTCAATATAGATTACAAAGACGTCAAAGCCGGCCGTACGACAAACCCACCCTTTGTACACTATTACTACTCATCATCACAAACCCTATATCAATTATGTACGTATCCCTTTGTAGTCCATGTTCATATTTGAATGCTATCACAACAAAGTTCTGTGCATTAAAATAGTGTATATAAAAAACAAATTAACAATGCTTCCCTGCGAAGAAAAAGAGAGTAAAGCGTGATTAAATAGCGTAACAAATATATAAAAGTATAAATGATATAACAAACATATGCGTACACAAATACTATGATATACATACGGAATATATATATATATCACCTGACTGACAGAGATTATAATATTTATACTGTATATATACTTCCTTTTTAGTCGTTTAGATATATATATTTGTAGATATCAACATAAAGATTTGTTTTTTTCTAATTTATGTACACATAAATATAGTTTTGTTATATATATAAATACTGTTATATATAATAATTTGCATTGTTCGTTAAAACGTCTGCTTCAAATACACAGCGCAAGAAATACCTCAAATTCACAAACAATTACATCTATTACAATTCCACTGTTGCACTACGTTTACGTACGAAATTTGTCGTTACTACCTTTGCTCATACTCTTACTGTGTTCTTTATGATTTCATTAATATTCAAATGTTATCTTCCTACATATATCTGTACAAACTGATATATTACATTATGAAAAATGGCGTAAATTATACATGTACTCCTCTACTCTGAAATTGCTGACATGCACCATATATCATCACTGATAAATATTATATTTCATCTCTAACAAATGCACTGTAGCGCCTCATATTTTGCTCGGCTGTTAATAACAAATAGAACATTTGTAAAATAGAACATACATTTCTCATGACTTTATGTATAATGCGCTTCTGTTATATACCGTCACAATATTATGATAATAACACATATATGTTATCAAATACTCCCTCATTTGTCATACATCGCTTATCTTTTTATCAATGTTGCCAATATGCAGATGGCAGATGAACATTCATCAGATCAACAATTAGAAATACAGAATAATCATCCCACAGTTCAACCCAGTAAGTCATTCATACTCTACATATCTACTTACGTATTATCATACAAACTTGAAAAATAAACTTCGCAATTTGCTTCGCAGCTACCCCTATCAGCACCAACATCACGCTTGACTCTGATGATAATTACTACGATGAGATTTGCCCGCCAACGACATCGGGATGGTCTGATGGACCACGAACTGAGATTCCAGGTTTTCGCCTACGCATACCACCTGTCCCAGCAGGCCTAACAGCACAAGAAGAATGGAACTACGTGTTCACAATGATTAGAAGGTACAACATAGCAAATAATGTTCATCACATAACGAATTGTACTACCATAACTCATCTAACATTTTTATATCACTAATATAGCTGTACATCTTCCTCCAATGCAGAGTCTCGAAAGGCCACTGAAGAAAATATGCCATCAACCACTGCTTACCCTTATGATATCTTCAAGCTACACTTGCTCTTTTGCTTGCACGTACCTTAGTTACATTAGCTCATTACCAGAGATTCTACGGTCATACAGTTTGATCGCCAATCACAGTGCCCTTTTTCTGTTGTTTACATATATATAAAAACTTATTGAATAATAAGTGTGTCGTATACTTTTCACATAGATAGAATTTCCTGCAATCATCTATGTGTTGTATGTTTTACGAACCATAACCTAATAATAATATGAACATTGTTACAATCTTCTGCTGTATACCCATGCTATTTGTAAATGACTTACAGAAACTTTCTATTGTTGTTAAATATAAACATCTTCACAGCATGTTAGCCCCTCATCGGTGCTCTAAGTCATCTACCGTTTCAAACACGCCCGACTTCCACCGAGCGTCTGCGAAAACACGTGCAAAATCGCAACAACCCCGCTTTGATGCGGCCGCAGGCCGCCCAAGAGCATCGAGCACGGGCGTAGCCCGTGCGAAGATGCTCGTAGTATATACGCACAATTAAATTAGAGTCGACATGAGATTTTTTGTATAAAAATCTTGTAAATAGAAAAAAAACACGTGGCTTGACCATATTCAAAAAAATTCACTACCAATACTATCATAGTGCACTATTATTTTAATGAGAGTAACATGTCATCACTTATTTTACAATTATAGCAAAAAGTGTTTTGATTATCTTTATATATAATTTAGTACTATACCAGACCAACCAATGAAATAATTGGGTTACCTTTTCATCTTTATCGCTAATATTTTTGTTGCTAGTCATCCGATTTTTTTCCGGTCCGAAAAATCAGATCGTCTTAATAGTATCAACTCGAATCGAGAGCGCAAACAGTTAAAGCAAACCATGCAATAATGACAGGAGGACGTTTTTAGGGTGAAAACTTTAAAAGGTTGAAAAATCACGTGACCGGATCAATGTCGAACAAATAATTTTGCAAATTTAAAACCATGCAATAATTTTTGTGCACCCATGTTATGGAATGCAACATACAGGAAAGGTTTTCTTTTTTTAATTTCAAAAGATAGAGGGCAAACCTATAATTTTGCAAATTTAAAATGGAGATGCCGGCAAACAATCCTATTGATAGGAATGAATCCTCATTTATAGGCTTGGATGTGCACTTAATCATCTTCCCCATGATCTCTCCTATTGGGGAGATCCTGGGTTTAACTGGTCAACCCACTCCCCCATGATTTACATCACAACAAGAGAGATTATGGAGGCCTCCCACTCAACAATTACCATCGTCCGATCGTTACTGAGCATCCGTCGCCGTCCGATCTACAGATAACCACCCACTAAGCCACTAAGTTAGTGGGGGGCCCGCCATAACCACCTCTTGGAGGCTATAAAAGGAGTCACAGGCCTCCTCATTTTTCACATTTTTGCTTCGGAGTTTTCTGCTTCCTCAAGTCAAAGCTCTGTCGAACTCCTCACTCGGGTCATCTTCAAAACGCCAACGAGCTAAAGGAACGCCCAAGTCCCCAAGTGTTCATTGAAAGGAAGAAGACGACTACCACCAACGCTCAAGCACACCAGCAACCAAGTTAGCATTCAGTACTCCTTCGGCGCAGCCTGTTGTCCGTTGTGAGTTAGAAATTCTCTCACCCCAAAGTTGTAACGAGTAGCGGTCTGTCGCCCTCGATTCTCCAAGCAAATTGTAACCGCAATCTGATAGTGGAATTTGACCGGCGTAGATCCGGTCACATAGTTTTTTATGCAGTTGAGGGATTTTTCCACGTCAGAACCTCTTGTGTCAACCCTCTCTCATTGACTGTATGCGCGCTCGATCGTCGCAAGAGCTAAAGCGGTCCAGTTTATTCTGATCCGACCGGAACGCCGAATTTGTCCGCAACGCCTATAATGATCATTTCTACTTGATGAGAGAGCATAAATAATGTTCGTGTAGACCATAATTAATCTACCAGTAGATCATTTTTGATAGCAGATCAATTATGATGTCCATGAGACCATTTTTGCTCTTTGAGAGATTATAAATGATCTCCTGGTACATCGAAAATGATCTCTGAATGCTCACCACATTCTTCCACAGCTCCATTTATGTCGCGCTACTTTTAAAAAAAAGATAGGACACGTGTTGGAATCATGTTTGACAATTCACATGCCCAAAAAATTATCCTCAAATATAGTGTCATTATTGGCGTGGCAAAAGGACAGCCATCATCAAATATGCGGGGTTTTAGGATGGAGGAAACTACACACACCTAAAATCCACCTAAAAACAACAAAAAGTGGGCCCCACATACTTTTATGCATACCTCTTCTGATTTATCTATATCATACCGTATTTTGGTGATACACACTAGCTAAAAACATGATTCCAACACCGCATATTTGATGATGGCTGTCATTTTGCCACGCCAATAATGAGTTAGCAGGCTCATAGGGGAGATCTTAGATGAAAGCATTTTGTTTCGAGAGGGGAAGAATAGCCTAGTTTCGTAGCCAAGTTCAAGACGTGCCAACTTTTCCTGCTCTTTCTTAAGCGCTGGTTCTGCTTTCACTAGATTCTCTTCTTTTTCAAGCATCCCTTTCTAGTGGACTGATTTCTAGGGCGCCTATAAAAGAAAGGCCTTTAGGGCCTTAGCAAGAAGCGCTCTAAAGGTTGAAGGGTGCAGAAAAGGCAAAGTGACACTCCCTCCGAGGTCATGAAGTTCAAGACCGCCACCATCGTGCCAAACAGGCCTGTGATTTGAGTATACAGGAGGTGAAGCACGATTCCTTGTAATTATATTCTCCCAACTCTGCCCAACAGGAGTAACTTTTTTTTCTCTCAAAAGCGGCAAATTATATCTCTCCCCAACAGTTGAATATGCTCTAAAAAACAATAGATGAGAAAATAGTAACAAGGGGCATTTACAGCGTTCCCAGCACAAAAAACTTCAATGGTGAAGAATATATACATATATACTATTTTATACTATTATTTATATTTATATATATACTATATTAAAAAAAAAAAGATAAAAGATCATTTCATTAAACATTCATTTTCCAATTTGTTCGCTCCTTCAATCTCATTAATTTATATATTTTTTAATTTTAAGATATGAGTTCTCATATAAGCAAAAACTTTTACCTATAATAAAAAATACACTCAGACCCGCAGGGAAAAACCGAGTGACAGTGTGGAGCCCCATGATTGACACGTCCGTGTGTGTGCGCCTGACACTCATGTGTGCGTGCACATGCGCATGCGCGTGCACATGCGCATGCGCCTGACAATGCCCCATGCGCCTGACAATGCCCCATGCGCGTGCACCTGACAATGCCCCATGCGCGTGCACCTGACAATGCCTCGTATGTGTGTGCCTGCCTGTCAATGCCCGTGTGTGTGCCTGAGGCGCGTGCGCGGTGTGTGTGCGTGTGCGCCCTCATTCCTTTTTTCACAAGGCTTTCCAGTGTGGATATTGGAAAGAATGATTGTGGATATTGGAAAGAATGATTCATTCAGATCCAACTCACTGCATTGTCAAAATTTATGTTTATATATTTGAAGCAATTAACCTCTCTCACTATACAGAGAGAGAGAGAGAGGGACGTGTGTGTCAGTGTGCGAAGACGTGTGTGTGTGTTTGTGTGTGTGTGTGTGTGTCTGTAGGCACGACAACCCGGAGCGAGAAGAAGGATTCTGCAAATAAGACATGTTTCATTGTTCATAAGATCAGTGTGCCATGTATAAAAAAAACTCCTCATGCTACTAATAATAAATAAAGCTGTTCAGGATGGGAGGAGAAATTAACACATGGGTCAGTGCTATAAGAAACTTGCCAGAAAAGAAAATGATATTTTTCGACGTTGTACCCTTGGGTGAGGCTGCCAAACAAGAATGAATTAGCGGACGAGGTGCCTTCTTCGACTTCAGAGAAATGCGTCCAACTTCTTTGATTTGGAGGAGGCACGCGGAGGCCTGAACTCTTCGAATTGGAGATTAGAGCTCATTTGGATCTCCTTCAAAACAGAATCGCCTTTCTCCATCTTTACAAACTCCAACACGCTCCCGAGGATCTCGGAGCCGAGCCCAGCTTCGATCAAGCTTCCGGGTATTTCGCCGCCTTTGAGGATCAACTCTCCTATATCCTTCAAGGGAACAAGATTCTCCGCAATTACTTTACCGAAGATGTGGCCCAGAAATTCTGCAGCTTTGGGAGCATCATTCACAGCATCCTCCAATGAGAAGAGAACAGACTCAAACCTGACAAAAGTAAAGTTAATGTGCACATAGAGTGAACAGCTCAGAAAAAAAAATAAAACTGGAAGAGTTCTAAAAATCTCAAGCCCAGGAATTCTGTGTGTACCCTTCGATCAACTGAGGTCGACTAATCAAGCTATTATGACCTTTGGTTAAGTTGACAAGAAGCTGTGCCAAGAGGCTTCTATCTGTGCTTTTCCTCTCAAAAGAATCCGAAACCCAAATCGATACCATTGAAGGACAGAAACTCGGAGTATTTAGTTCTCGGATGCATAGAACAACCTCATTTTCATCTTTGGCACTGGAAAGAGCAAAAAATATTCAAATCATCAAAAAATAATAAAAGGGTGCAGGCAAAAGATTAAGCAATTTGTGATTTTTTGAAAGTAATTTGATCAGCTTGTCTAATGCATTCTCGATCCTCATTATACACGTCTTCACCGCCTCCATGTACTTTGCACACTATACCATCTTCAATAGAAGTTTTTCCCACCATTTCTTTAATATAATACTTAATATATTATTGTCCCACATTCTCATTTGTAGCGTCACGCTCAGCATAGCATAGCTGTTTACTTGTGAAACATACAACAGGACGAGAGATGGTGATTTCGGCTGCGATTGGCGTAACCTTATTGCTATGGTAAGTTTGGACAGAAACGCTATTGTCATAAGTATATGTTTGGCGTGACAATGGTTTAGGGTTGCCGCCACCAAAAGAAAACTAGTCCTGATCATAAAAGTGAATGAAAATTCTTAAGTGAGGCCGGGCCAAATTCTACTTTTCACCACCTTATTTTACACGAGATACTATCATTGTCATTCAAATGTTATATTTTTTGCCATATCCCTTCCAAATCTCAGTATGCAGTCATCTTAACTTCTCATTCTATAATTGGAGTACTGTATTTGTCTTTGTTGACTGAGAAAAATGATATTAGCTTCATAAAGAGTGGTTCCTCTCTTATATATGAGGCGAATATAATAGATGTAAAAAACATAATTGGGAATGCAATAATTGGTAAATCTAACACTCTCCCTCAAGTTGGGCGTGGATATTGTGCATGCCCAACTTGCACATAATTTTTCCGAACGCGATTTTCATTCAATTGAGTTAGAGGTCATCCTTTGCAGGTAACACAGGAGAGCAAAACTCTTATAGAATTCATCTTCGCCACAAGAGCAAAGGTGTTATGGTAGTCAATCCCCATGGTCTGGGTGTAGACCCTAACCACCAACCGAGCCTTGTACCGCTCCACGACATTTTCAGAGCACTGCTTGACATAGAACACTCATTTACATCCAACCACAGTCTCGCCAGGTGGTAAAGGAACCAAGTCCCAAGTGTAATTCTTTTCCAGGGCCAACATCTCCTCACACATAGCATCATGCCACTTTGGGTGAGCAATAGCATCCTGCCAAGTTAAGGGGATATAAATATAGGAGAGAGAAGCAACAAAAAGCTTATGTGAAGGAGATAATGAGTTGTCGGACACAAAGTGGGACATCAGATGTTGGGTAGAGATATCTTGACTCCTTGAGAGCTCAAAGAAAGATCTGATGTTGGCGCGGGTAGCCTGAGAGATGTTGATGTACCTGGACCCATTTTTCGTCGAGTATACACCTGTAAAGCAGGAGCTGTCACAGAGTAGGCACAACAGCAATCACTGAAGGACAGGTAGAAGTGGGAATAGTCACGATAGGAGGAAGAGGAAGGGAACTCACTTCCATTGGGTAAAACTCTCCCTGAAATGAGAACTCCCCCTAAAAAGAGGACTCATGGTAGGCCTCGAATTTCCTAAAGGTGACCTTCATAGTAACGAAAAAAAATTGGGAATCTTGATGGAAACATTTTTATCTTTTCTGAGTTGGAGAATACTCAATAAAGATACACTTTAGGGCATGAGGATCAAGTTTGGATGTGGGATGAACATAGACAAAACACACACATCCAAAGATCTGAGGTAGAAGAGTGGAGGGGGTATGCCGCAGTAAGAACAACATCACCTCAAAAAAACTTAGGGAGATGCATCTTCAGGAGGAGACAGCGAGCAACCTCCAAGAGATGGTGATTCTTGCGCTCGGCAACCTCATTTTGAGTCGAAGTAGAGAAACAAGATGTTCGATGGATAATGTGACGCAGGACGAATCTATAGGTGGCGGAAAATCTGCGACCTAACCCTACATGCTATGCAAAGCCCGACGAATTAAATCACGATTGAATAATAAAATTTAACATCCCACACAAATAAGTCAAAAGCAAGCCAGAATAATTTATTTAGGCAAAAGCAAGATTAGGCTTTCCTCCGCGTGGAGGGCCAAAGCAAGAGCACGCGGCGAATAAACCTTTCCTGCAGTTAGAGATTTTCAAAGAGCAAATAGCATAATAAACATTAATGTCAAGCAAGTATCGAATAATCATACCATAACAATGTTTTACAATTGAATACCAGCACAAAAACACCACAAAATATGAGGGTTGCTGCCAATGAAATATATTTGAATATTGGAGGGCGTAAAGAGGAATTCCGGTGGTTGGTGGACCGAATCGGGTAAGGGGAGGGCTGGTTGGGGATTAGGAGGCTTGGATCGGGGCAGGGGGTGGCTGGAACCGGGCTAAAATACCCAGATCTGGACAAATTTAGTGTTGGCTGGCTGTCTTGAGGTGGATCCACGGGATGAGGGTGATGGAGGCAAAGTGGAATAGGTGTGGTGGCTGGATTTGGTTGGAACAGTCCAGATTTGGACTGTTTTGGGAGGAAAACAGCCAAGGGGCTGTAGGGGAGACGGCGGTAGGGAGAGAGGGGCTTTTACGGGGCTCTGGAGGGGATTGGGGCGGCTGGAGAGGGATGTTCGGTGGGTTGGCAACGGTGGACAGCAGGGAGAAAATTTCTGCAATTAGGGTGGCTGGAGGGGACAGCAAATTAGGAAAGTTGGAGCGGGGGAGGAGGAAAATACAAAGATAGAAGACTTTACCCAAAGAGTCGTCACCAAGGGGTTCCACAGAGTCGGCACCGCGAAGGAGATCACCGGAATGAAGGAAGACACTCTCTTCTCCAAACATTCAGCAATGAGAAATGACGGCAGCACTAAACCATCTATTTATAAGAAATAAAAATTAGGGCACCCGGAATCAACGGCTATGATTGGTCGTTGTTCTCGGGGCCAAAACTACATGAAATAGAATCTCAAAAGTACAAAGTTGTATATGAAATTGATTCGCAACGCGAATCCGGACGCATCCACGGAGTCAGATCGTCGATCCGAGCACGCCATATATGGTAAGTCTCCAAATCAGCCCCAAATGGGCCCAAAGCTCGACCTCGTCTCTGCTCCGCATCACTCTCTCCAGCTTGAAAGAATTCATCTCCCGATGAATAAGGATCAGAATTCTTTCGCTGCATCCCAGGTAAAGCTCGCAGAAGTCCTCCAGAGGTCACCCGAGTGTCGTTGTTGGAAAAGTGTCCTCGCCAATCAACTCCTCAAGACTGAAAAGCTTCCATCTCCAATGAATGGAGACGGTCGTACTGAAGGCAAAGTCCAGGGCGAGTCGATCAAGCTCCGCTGGTAGCATCCAGTTGTCGTCAATGAAGGGTCGTCCGCGCCCGCAACTCAGGTAGCGGCACACAAGACCGCCTGTAGAGGGGACAGACTCATGCGTAAAGATCTCAGTGATAATCTCATCTCTCAACATAGTAACAGAAGGATCCAGTGGGATCTGAGGTGCCAATGGTGGAACCGTTGGGGACATGATCCCGGGTAAGTGGGGGTCAGAAATGGGCTGAGCACGGGGCAATGAATGTGGTGGCAAGGGCTCGGGGGTAGACTGAGTAGTGGATGGTAAAAACGGTGGTAATGGCTCGGGAAGAACACCAAGATGTGGGCCCGAATACTCGTGAGGTGCAAAGTATGGCATCAGGTCCTCGACATTGAACACAGCATGTGTACCCATGCTCGCGGGGATGTCCAGCTCATAAGCATTTGTCCTGATGTGTCTTAGGACTGGGTAGGGACTCATTCGCCTAACGCTCAAGCTTTTATCAAGGCTCGCATGGAGCCTCACAACGCAAATTCTTACCATCACCTGCTCGCATTCATGAAGTACCTGCACTTGTCAATGAACATCCGCACATGATTTACAAGATTTATTACCAATATAGATTATTCGTCGGACTGACTCATGACACACATGCAAACGATGAACAGACAACACAACAGACTCATGCAAAAGATGACGAAACAACTCAACAGACTCATGCAAATGACACATGACCGACACAACGTACCTGCTACAGGAAAGTCTAATAATGGTAGGGACGTCTCTAAAATATGGTGGCCTATCAGGAGGCTCTCTCGGTGGAGTGTAGAAAAACTCATCTCGTGTGTGACGAGTGCTCAGATGATCGTGAGAGACAACTATACTCAAATACGGGCTCGTAAAGAGCCAAATGTCTCTTAGGGAACATGACGCATCAGGGGGCTCACCAGGAGGTGTGTACGAGAAGTCGTCGCGATTCGCGAATGAGGCAACCACCTGAATGAAGATCGTGCACACTAACTAGAAAACGTGACTCTCGAGTGTGGTGAGTGTCCCCGACAAGGAAGAACTCATCGGGTGAGTCAGCGGGTGGCGTGTCCCAAAACTTATCGAGGGTGCGATGTGCCCTAAGATAGGCCCTCAAAATATGTGTATGCTCAAGCGTACTCAAGGAAGGCTCTATATACGTTATGCTCCACGCAAGATCAATTCTCTGGGACAAGACTATAGATGATAGCGAAAGAGACGTCAATAACTCAAAGCTCATAAACGAGCGTCTCACCCGAATCGTACCCTCACCGGGATGTGGCGGCTCATCAGGAGGCTCAACATGGGGGGTCATCGAAAAACTCGTCACTAGGGTCATGATCCTCCATGTGAGTACCATCGTAAGGGGTAGTGTTCCCGTGAATGGGTGACATAGTCACTACAATATCAACATCAGGCTCTGGGCTTTCCGTCATGATGCGACTCCGGGTAATGACAATGGGAGAGCAACACAGACCTATACCCAAGAATGGATCCGTGGGTGCGGTGTCAGGAAATGGGTCTGTAGTTGTGGTGCTAACTAACTCAGTGTATGGCAGAGGAGGAGGTGTGTGTGAGGGACACAACACTACAGACTCAGTAGGTCGCTCAGGCTCGCTCTCAGTCGGGGTCACAAGAGGCGGATCAGAAACAAGAGATATGTCACTCATTGGGCTAAGCACCTCACTGTGGTGAGAGTAATCCGCATCCGGTATCACTTCTGTCGTGTTTGACAGGACAGTGGTAGGCGTCGTGGTGGCCTCAGTATGGGAAGGACTCGTACTGCAAAGGTCAAGGTGAGAATCCCATCGACCAGCTCTTGCGGATCTCAATGACCGTTCATAACGAAGGGCGAGCTGATATGTCTGCTCGAGGGACTCCGAGCTACGATAAACTACCTTAGTATGAATGTCAGATTGAATCCCAGACCGAAATCTAATAGTGGTCATGGCTGGGTCCTCTCGGATATCACTTCTCATAACTAACTCATCAAAGCGATCTTAGTACTCAGCGACAGACATGGATCCATGCTGAAGGGAAAATAATTGGTCGAGCAAGCGACTCTGATATGACAAAAGCAGATATCTCTGACACAATATACGCTTCATGTCTGCCCAACTAGTGATGAGACGAAGACGGTCTCGCTCGCGGGTCCTCTTAATGCTAGCCCAATAAGCTCTCGCCTGATCTAAAAGTCTAAGTTTCGCAAACTTGACGCGACGATCACCGAATAACTCAAAATGATCTAAATAATACTCCATGTCCACGAGCAAATAGCTGAAAGACTCGGGACTCGATGAGCCGTCAAAGGAAGGGGAAGCAGTACGAAACTGACTCTCAAGATCTCTCTCGGAACGACTATCCTCATAATAATCATCTCTAAGGTAACCGAGTTGTGTCGAAGAATCAACACGATTTGCTCGCGCGTACGGATAAGCACGACGACAATCATCATACTGATCGTCTCTGGCATAGTGGGGTCGTGTCGGTGGGTCAACACGATCTATGAAAGTGGTGCACTGTGATCGAGAATGATCGTCGTAATAATGTGACGATCTCCCTGATGGGGCTCTGTGAGAGCGGGTGCAAGTGGACTCAAGACCTCCAAAGTGAGGTGGGGACAAGTGGTGATACCTAGACATAATGAAAAACTTATAGAATCTACGACTGCGTATCGAAAAATGTGTGCAACCTCCCTCTGATACCAATTGACCCGGGATGAATCTATAGGCGGCGGGAAATCTGCGACCTAACCCTACATACTATGCAAAGCCCGACGGATTAAATCACAATTGAATAATAAAATTTAACATTTCACACAAATAAGTCAAAAGCAAGCCAGAATAATTTGTTAGGGCAAAAGCAAGATTAGGCTTTCCTCCGCGTGGAGGGCCAAAGCAGAGCACGTGGCGAATAAACCTTTCCTACAGTTAGAGATTTTCAAGGAGCAAATAGCATAATAAACATTAATCCCAAGCAAGTATCAAATAACCATACCATAACAATATTTTATAACTGAATACCCGCACAAAAACACCACAAAATATGAGGGTTGCTGCCAATGAAATAGATTTGAATATTGGAGGGCTCAAAGAGGGATTCCGGTGGTTGGTGGACCGAATCGGGTAAGGGGAGGGCTGGTTGGGGATTAGGAGGGTTGGATCGGGGCAGGGGGTGGCGGGAACCGGGCAAAAATACCCAGATCTGGACAAATTTAGCGTTGGGGGCTGTTTCGAGATGGATCCACGAGATGAGGGTGATGGAGGCAAAGAGGAATAGGCGTGGTGGCTGGATTTGGTTGGAACAGTCCAGATTTGGACAGTTTTGGAAGGAAAACAACCAAGGGGTTGTAGGGGAGACAGCGGTAGGGAGGGAGGGGCTTTTACGGGGCTCTGGAGGGGATTAGGGCGGCTGGAGGTGGGTGTTCGGTGGGTTGGCAACGGTGGACAGCAGGGAGAAAATTTCTGCAGTTAGGGTGGCTGGAGAGGACAATAAATTAGGAAAGTTGGAGGGTGGAGGGAGGAGGAAAATACAAAGATAGAAGACCTTACCCAAGGAGTCGTCACCAAGGGGTTCCACGGAGTCGGCACCGCGAAGGAGATCACAGGAATGAAGGAAGACACTCTCTTCTCCAAACATTCAACAATTAGAAATGACAGCAGCCCTAAACCATCTATTTATAAGAAATAAAAATTATGGCACCCGGAATCAACGACTATGATTGGTCATTGGTCTCGGTGTCAAAACTACATGAAATAGAATCTGAAAAGTACAAAGCTATATATGAAATTGATTCGCAACGCGAATTCGGATGCATCCACGGAGTCGGATCGTCGATCCGGGCACGCCATATATGGTAAGTATCCAAATCAGCCCCGAATGGGCCCAAAGCTCGTCCTCGTCTCTGCTCCGCATCATAATGGCATGATCACTAAGGTAACGCTCAAAGGAAGAGTCGACATACTCCCGACCATTATCACTCCACAAAACTTTGATAGTGGCATTAAAGTGAATAGCCACCATTTTATGGAACCGTTGAAATAATGGAAAAACCTCATTTTTATGTTTCATCAAGTAAACTCACGTACAACGAGAGAAACAATCGATAAAGGTAGCAAACCAATGAAAGCCAGAAATAGAGGTTACAGGGCAGGAGCCCCAAACATCTGTATGAACTATTAACCATAGCAAAAGGAGTAACACTAGGAGTAGATACATGAGTAAAAAAACACGATGATGTTTAGCACGAGCACACGCATCACATTTAAAATCTTGCAAAGATATATTTGACAAATGCGAAAAAAATGCATAGTAGGAGATGGATGGCCAAGGCGACAGTGCCAGGAGTCCAGAGAGAACTGGCAGAAAGAGCATGCAGGGCATCGACGGAGCCCGGGGGGGTCAAATAGGTAGAGGTCATCCCGCATTCTACCAGAGTCAATCATTTTCCCCGTCTTCAGGTCCTGAAAAACACACGAGATTGGAAAAAACGTTACAGAGCATGCATAGAATTAGTGAGGTGACTAATAGAAAGCAGGTTACAGGTAAACTTAGGCACATGGAGCACCGAAGTGAGAGTAAGAGAGGAGTAAGGAATGGACCCTTTCCTAACAATGGGAGACGGGGATCTATCAGCAATGCTCATTTTGCCCCGACTAGACAAAGGAGAATAAGAGGCAAAACCTGTAGCAGAACCTGTCATGTGGTCGGTGGCACCTGAATCAATGATGCATTGGGAAGAAGAGCATGCAGTGGCAGAGTGAGCGCCAGGAACTTCCTAGCAGACTCGGAGGAATGGCCAAGCATGAAGCGGTGGAATGCAAGAATCTCCTCGGCGGAAAGGGCAGAAGGAACTTCAGGTGCAGCAAGTCCACCAAAAGAAGCGGGATCATCACTGACATCAGAGAGATATGCCGAGCGAGAGGGAGGAGGTCGGCTCGAACTGGGACCAAAACCACGTCTACCACGAGGAGAAAGACCCCTGCGTGAAGAAGGAAATCCATGAAGCTTAAAACAAGCGTTCTGAGTATGTCAAGCTTACCCACAATAATCACATGTCACTTGGTCCTTGTCCACAAGCTTGCCCTTAGTGTCACGAAAAGAGCGGCCCCCGAGACTGAACCGAGAGGCAAAAGCGGAACCCTCAGTAACAGTGTCAGGCAAGCGAATCTGTCGGCGATCATATTTTTGCTGAACCAAATTATACACCTCAGGTAAGGAAGGTAAGGGAGAGCAGCCAAGAATCTGAACATTGATGGGATCAAGGTCGCGATGGAGACCATGAAGAAACTCAAAGATCTGCTTGCGTTCCTCCCGGGCACGAACCAACACCTCATCCTCAGCAGAGACAAGAGTAAGCGTGTCGAAATGATCATACTCTTGATAAAGCTGGGTAAACTACAAGTAGTAAGCAGCGGGAGGACGATCTCCTTGGCGTAAAAGCAAAATCCGTCGCCGCAACTGAAGGATCTGAGCCGCATTGCCCCGACATGAATAAGTAATCTCGGCACGCTTCCAAATATCAGATGCAGTATCCAGGAAGAGATATTTGCGGGTAATAGACTCCTGCATGGAGTTGGCGAGCCAAGACATAACCAAAGAGTTCTCGGAATCTCATTGTGGCCAATAAAGAGAGGTAGGCAAAGGCGCCCCGGTATCACCACTGAGGTAGTCAAACAGACGGCGGCTCTTGAGGGCCAAAGTGACAGAACAAGCCCACATAAGATAATTTGTTCCGTCCAACCGAATAGTAGTAATCTGAGGAATCCCGTGATCATGAGAGACACGAAGAGATCCACTAGGAGGCAGAGAATCCAGAGGAGCACTCCCACCAGAGGAGATATCCGGAGTTTCACCACTCCCATACATAATAGGCGAGGTAACCGAACAACACCGGGCTGCTGACAGAGGGATATCTCACTCATAGAAATAGGAGAGGCCCGGAGAAGAACAATCACGCCAAAAAATAAAGAGACATCCCTACAAGAAAGGGAAATAGACGCTGGAGAAGCGATCCCAGTATCAATCCGGCGTCGAAGAACTCAAACAGCCATGCGAAGGCTGAGGACGCTGACCGGCGCTGGAGGGAAGAAGAAGAAAAAACCAGAAACGAGCTTGAAGAAGAATAAGAAACGAAAGAAGAAGAAACAGAAGAAGAAGAAGAAACAGAAGAAGCGGAAGAAGAAGTTGAAGAAGAAGAAACAGAAGAAGAAGAAGAAGCGGAAGAAGAAGCAGAGCGGGAGGAAGAAAAGGAGCGGACGGAGCAGAACCGCGGGAGGAAGAAGCGGAGCGGAACGGGATCGGCGAGCGGAACTGGCGAGCGGAACTGAGCTCTGATAACATGTTGACCGAAAAAAATGATATTAGTTTCATAAAGAGAGGTTCCCCTAGGGAAATACAATAAAGATTAAAAAAAACAAAATTGCGAATGCAATAATTGGTAAATCTAACAGCCTTCAAATTTGAATGATACTCAATTACCATGAGGTAAACACCGGCATCCCCAATGTGATAAAAGTATAACAGCGCCCTCAAAAGCAGCTCATTATGATTAAATGAGCAGAACATCAGTAATTGTTTGTATATATTATACACGATCAACAACACAATTTCTTCTTGGAAACTGTATAGCTGCAAGGTACCTAGGATTCTGGGAACACCGCTGGATAGTTTGCTGATGGTTAATTTGTCTAGAATCATGTGCAACTGGGGGTTTCTCCATTTCGCCGGTGGATCCCTCTCGAAGGTTCTCTCATCAATGATGTAAACCGAGAGATCAAATTCGTGAGAACATTAAACGTTACTTAAGAGTGAACTTCTCAAAAATGTTTACGGATTTATCCTGAGGAGTCATCTTGACAACCACAAGCTTAATCGCAAAAACAATTTATAGAGAAAATGGTAAATAATGAGAACGTTCAAGGCAAGCTCTTTGATAACTAATTGGATCGCATAAGAAAAAATAATAGATGAGGGCGAAGTTCCCCAGGTCTTATGCAAAACTACGGCAAGGAACAGCCACTTCAAGTACAGGATCGCAAAGGTTCCAGAGAACAGCGGACGGGTTATCAAAACAGAGGCTTGTAGTCGACGACAACCGGCGGAAGATCGGCGGAGGGGAATCAGGTTGTCGAAATAGTGGCCCAAAGTACTTGAGCAATTGATCTTGGGAGGATGTTCAGCGGGGGATGCAGAAGGGGTCTCGGATGCCCCAGGTGAACACGACAAAGGTGGCTCTTCTTGACAAGGAGGCATGCGATTGTGGAGGCACCGGATCTGACGGGATTTACTGAACCCATAATGGCAGAAGATCGTAGGCGTGAATGGCTTCTCGGTGGCACGGTGCTGTTCCAGATACAGAGAGAACAAAACTTCTGTTTTCTCTGTATTTGCCGGCTTGACTTTTCCTTTCAATTGGGAGGGGGAGGTGGCTTTATGAGAAGTCCAAATGATGAAGGACTTTATAAAGCATTCAAATATTTCAATCCTAAACCTACATCCAGGCTCCAATTGATTTTTATTAATTGAGAACAATATAAGCAAAGAAATATTTCTTTCCTAGATCTACCTCCAATTGATTCTCATTAATTGAGAATAATATCTGAAATGAATCGACTCCCACTTAGCTTTGTGCGTTATTTATTATTTAGAGTTTGTCTTTCCGTCGCCGCTATTAAAAATTACCCGACCATTTATTCATAGTCTCAGACTCTCAGAAGGTAGTCAAATCGGTGAAAAAAAAATAACTGACGTGTGACACTTAGGATGCTACGACGGGTGCATCAATTCACCCAGGATTGACAGCACTCGACCCGGCGATAACTCGCAAAGACTAGCAACGAAAAGGTTGGGCCGTCGTCACTGCAACACTATAGGTGGACTCGGGCTGGTACTAGGTGGCTTTCCATAGAAAGGCGTCAGATTAACCACATTATAATCGGCAAAGTACCAAACTCAACGGGTAGATCTAGAAGGTAAGTGTTATCACATATATTGCAACTCGTCTGCATGAAGCCGGAATCGCTAGTAATCGTCGGTCAGCCATACGGAGGTGAATTCGTTCTTGGGCCTTGTACACAACGCCCGTCACACTATGGGAGCTGACCATGCCCAAAGTCATTACCTTAACCGTAAGACCAAGCCCACGAACTTTCAGTCGTAAGAAATATATTCACGAGATGACAAAGAATGGCGGTCAAGCAAATGTAGTATGGTAAACCAATAGACAAACTCAAAAGAAAATTTATTAGTAGAGCGATTTTTAAAATTATAAATTGCGAATTCAGTTTGTCGAAGTACAAAATCTCATTGCTTTGGATTCTTTCCAGTTAAACACCACAGAAGATCCCCCAAACCCATATTAATTACTTCGTTTTACCCATCGGTCTGAGAGTGATAAGCGCTATTGAATTCGAATTTGGTCCCTAATCCTCCCCACATTGTTTTCCAAAAATAACTCATAAAGCATGTATCTCTATTTGATGTGATTGCTCTAGGAATCCTATGCAGTTGCACCTCTGTAAAAAACAACTCAGCAGCATGCACGACATTGGAGGTCTTTCTACATGATACTAAATGTGCACCATCTTAGAAAACCTATCTATCGCTACAAAAATGAAGTTGGCTTTCCTCTCAGCGCGAGAAAGCCCTTCGACGAAATCCATTGAAATATCATATCACTCTCTCGAGAGGAATTGATAACGGGTATATAATCCAGTATTTTGGACGTGCCGTTTATATAGTTGACCTGTAGTGCAGTGCCTAATAAAGCTCGATGGCAACCTATTCCATTTTCGACCAATAGGACCTAGCATTGGCGAGATCTAACAGTTTAGATTTCCCCACGTTTCCTCTTGACGCAAGGTGAATCTATAAACGACGGACATGCTCTGCCCTAACCCTGGATAAGATGCAAGCAACCACGATGAATGTAAAGGAATCAGTGACAAACCCTAAATATGAAGATGCCAATGAACACACACACAAAATTCAATGAACCAACAAAGAATAACCTTAATTTGATGCACATGCAATTATTCAATCATGCAAGTATTTTTTTTCCAACACACAAGTAATTAAACAAATTAATTTTAAAATCATGTGCATGCGTCACAATTAATTACAAATATTACAATGAAAATAAACAAGCAACAATTATAGATAAATTGAGAGTGCGTTGAAAGTAAATGCAGGTTAATAGACAATGCACAATTAAGAGATCAATAAGTCTACGAGCTCAATAATTTCAAGGAATACAAATAGTTTTCCTATAATGCAGAGAAAATGAAATTATAAAGTAAAATTCACCAAGTACTTAATGTCGGAGGTGGTGGAGGCGATCCAATGGTGCTGGTGGCTGTATGGAGGTGTATATGCTGCTGTGTGGGGCTGACGGAGGGGAAAATCAGGCTTGGGGTGGCTTTCGGGCTGGTGGAGGCTGTGGAGGGTGCAGGGAGGTTGTGGGGTGGTTGTGGATGGACTAAAGGGGGGATAGGGATGGGGGAATAGTGAAATATGACGGCCGAAGGCCTGTTGGAGGGGAAAATCGGGCTTGGGGTGAGGAACTGACAACACCATCTCCTCCAGAGGGTTCCTTCAACTTATGAGATACATCCCTCTTATGTAACTACCTTCTCTTTTCTATTTATAATTTTGAAAATTCCACTGTATTTTTAATTATAATTGATCATGCCCTCAACTTTTCTCAAAGAAAAAAAAACTTAATTGATTTTTTGTGAGATATAACACAATAGCTTAGTTATTGCCTTGTTGGATTGTCAAATCTTAAAAGCTGACCAAATAAATAAAATTTCAAGAGGAGAAATATGTATCAACGATCTTGCAGGTGGTGATTAGGTTTCCGCGCTCTACTCTACCCATTCATGTTATACACGGATTTATTAGGATTTTGATTATCATATACTTATTCCCTATTCCATAATTTTCTCTAATTCATGCCCAGTAGGATTTGATAATTTTTGAAAGACATGGAAGAAGAATATAATGTTACCTGTAGAATTCTCGTATAGTTGATATCGACTTTCCTTTCAGGGTATCTTCAGATAATTGTTGGGGTTCTGAAATGCTCATCTTGCCACCTGAAGAACCAGGTCTCTTCCCTGAAGTAGCTACATCAGATCCATCAAAAGCCTGATCTATATGATGCATCTCTCTGATCCCAAAAGCAGAATTACGATCTTGAAAGCTTGTTTGATCATCTGTTGCCCCTGACGATCTATTAGGTACGTGCTTGGATATGCTTTCATCCCTAGAGGTTGATATTATTCGATCATGGGTCAAACTGACACCATTAGAACCTGATGCTAATCTTTGAGAATCACTTCTATAACCTATTTCAGTTGAAGGAACATTTGACATAAGTCCTGGTCCTCTGCTAGACATTCCCTTGGCAAGACCTCCTTGAGGGCCCAAAGTAATGATTGTGCCAACAGCAGGCCTATGGGGGAGAGGAACCGACGACACCTTCCCCTCCAGAGGATTCCTCTCATCCAAACGAAAATCTTGGCTACTAGAACCCCGAGACTGACCAGGAAGAGCACGAGAACTACCACTCAGCTGAGAACTCGGAGCATTCAGTGTTGTGGACCCTCTATGACCATAATCAACAGGCGGGCCTCGTTTTGAAGAAATAACAGGACCGCGTGACGATCTAGAAGTTTGAGCTTGCCTCTCTTGAGCGTGTCTCTCTTGAGCTGCATCTCTGTGAACATCCTCAATCTTCTTCGGACCTTCAACCTTCCTTCTTTGCTGCCATCTGTTCTTTCTAAGATCAATTGTGTCTTTAAGCATGAACCTAACCCGAGAAGAAAGACTTGGAATTTTTGAAAGTTTTTCCATCATTATAAAATAAGCATCCATACTTTCCTTAGATTGTTGATCGTCTATCATCTCTCCAATGGTGCTCATTAATTTGCACAAGGCCTCAATGTTCTCCTCATCTGGGTTCTGAAACTGCCCCAGCAGTTTCCTGATGCATTCATGCATAATCCTCGCTGTCAACATCTTCTTTTTGTACAGTTCTCCAATTAACCGAATATTTCCCAGCATGCGCCTTCGTGTCTGGATCCTACTAGCTTCCCTTTCCGCTTCAGATTGACAAGTTCCGCCTACTTCTTCAGCATGCTCAGCTTCAGCTTCCTCTCTCTCCCCTCTTTCAAATTCTTCCTGACATTTGTTCAAAAGCAATCTTCTAAATGTAATCTTCTGGTTGTCTTCAGTAAAATCAGGTAAGTCAACAGCAAGATGGTGGCAGAAATCAGCGTACATTTCACAGAAAGTTGGTTCCATCAATGCTTTGTCAAAAATCTGTGAGATAACCCCCGTAAGAGTCACTGTGTTGTCGATGTTGACCTCCTTCACTTGGGTAAATAGCTTCTCAAAATTCTGAGGTGTTAATTTGTTCAATATAGCTTTCAATCGTCTCTGTTTCTGCTCCTCTTCATCCGACACTCTGCCAATTTCATATCTGTTTGCGGATCTGTGAATTGTCTGCATAGATCCATGAGGAGGAGGCATCAAACCTCTTTGGGTGCCAGGAGCTCGCTGCCACCTGTCTGCATCAGAACTATTCCTTGCGATGCCTCCCTGGGATGCCAAAGACTGTGTGGGACCAGAAAGTATTCCACCATATAATTGGCTCGACGTCTGCAAACGTGGATTCCTGAGAACACCATGATTAACTCCTTGTACTGGACGAAAATTCATGGGAGTAAATTTCCACCTGTCTTCATCGGAAGCCATGCGTCGGTCAACCCGAGAAGAACCTGGAGATCTATCTATAACTCTTCCAGGACTCGGTAATGTATCCCGGTCAAAATCATGGGCCATACCAGAATGCACCCTGATTAAAATATCTGCTGCATCAGATCCATCAAAACCTTCTGGAAGATCTCTACAAAGTGCGCGAAGGCTAAATAGAGAATCTCTAGAATACATTATCTTTCCAGTGGACTCATTTCTACATTCAGCGTGCATCCCCTTTTCCACATGAATAAGCTTGTCATTATCCGATCTCAGATTTGGAGTAGATACATCAGCAGCAGACTCCCAATCCTCAAATTCAGGCTTAGACTGTTCATCAAATTGAACTGCAGCATGAACATCATCATGATTTTCAACGGTGTTCCTGTCTGAATCAACTGCTGAAGAAATTTCAACTGTTTCCAAGGTACTGATTGTGTCTAATTTTTCATCTGGAACTTTATATGCATCATACAAATCAGAAGTGGCAGCATCAGCCTTGGAAAAATGTTTACTTTTAATCTTTTTTTTGGTAATCCTATTAGGTCTATTTGGCTCTAAAGAAGACTTGCCACATGAAACTGGAGGAACTGATGGCGTTTCCCCAGAAGTAAGATCCACAGCTTCGACTTCTGGTTTATGTTTAATTTCGGAATCTGAAAGTATTGGTGACATCTCTGATGAAGAAATAGTAGGTTCAACTGCAGCAGCATTCTTCGAGGATGCAATTTCACATTTCAGGATGGTAGAATCAGTAGCTGAAATTTTACCATCACCATCAGTAGAGGGAACCAGAGCAGAAGGAGCAAGTTCTGGATCTTTTCTATCGGAAAATGTTGTTGCAGGCACATCTGACACTCCTGTTCCCACAATCTCAGAGTAGCTCCCATTATCCTTGTCACAGAGCTGAGAACCCGCTTTCTTTTCAACTTCCATGATTATCACAGCAGTCTCATCTATGCTAGTGGCAGTGAGGTTGGATTTAGCAGAAGTGCACCCTGATGAATTACCATAAGATTCAATCCCACCTTCTGATTCAGTCGAATTTTCTTGTATTTTTTCAAACTCTAATCCCTTGGAACTGTCGAGAGAAATATCAGAAGTTACCCATGTAAGCCCATCAACAGCAGTACTTGAGGAAGATACTTCTAAATAACTCGCCATAGAAACTTTGTCATCCGAGCAATTCAAACTAACAGCTTCTAATGGTTCCTCATTCAATGCTGCTCTGGATTCCAAGGATCCCACTGTATCTTTCTTCTGATCCAGTTCAGATGTTCTAGATTCTGCAATGGTGGGTAGTAAAGCAGTAGCAGAAGTGAATGAATCAGCTGCTGGAGCTGAATGAAAGCCTGCAGAATCAATGGACGGTGAATCTTTAGCAGTACATGCCATACTGTTGCCCCTGAGAGCCTCTGCAGTATATTCTAACGAATCTATCTGCATTAACCATTACACATCAATATTCTTTAAACAACTTTAATAAGCAAAGTAAGAAAACAGGAAAAATAGAGATCAGCATTAGTGAACAAAGATGATGAATGTGCTGCCCTACATACCTGTTGCTGAGAATGCTTAAGATCACTTTTATTTATCCTTTTTGGTTGATCCTTTGGGGATTCTGACCTTATAAAAACCTCATTCTTTCCTTTGTTGTTTTCTTTCACAGACGATGCAAGGCTTCCAGCAAGGGTAGGAACAAAAGAAGAGGATTCAGACTTATTTACATGCATCAAAGAAGCTCTTATTGAGTCCTTATCAGTTGAAGAGGAAGAAGATTCGGGTACAGTAGGCTCAAAACTTTTCTTCTGCACAGTAGTAGCAGTATTTTGTGAACCGACTTCATTATCCCTAACTTGTGGAGCAACAGAGACGTCCATGGGTAATTTGGACTTCTTCAATGATTCTGGCTTAGCGATGGGCATGCTAATTCTCACTGATGGTGTTCCGACTTTTTCTGAAGATGACAGTATGGGAGGCTTAATTGTCACTTGCGATGGAGCTGCCATTGAGGTGGAAACTGACAACACATCTGAGTTGACCGCTTCAGATAAACCATGAAACGTATTTGGAGGCCCAACTCTGCTGCCACTTGCTGGGTTGAGAGTTGATGAATTCAAAAATGAAATGGTTTGCCCATTTTGACCAACTGGAGAGCTATATCTTGAAGTCTGAGGACCTGCACTCCTCTGGGCACTCGACAGAGGATGCTGAGGAGCGAAATACATTGGGGAAGTGTTATAAGTTGGTTGAAAATAGCTATGACTATATGTTGGGTGAGACTGGGACTGGGAGGCAGCATTAGGAAGTTGCCTCTGCACAGAGGCACCGACATCCGTGTGACAATCCGTTCTTTTATCAAGTTTAAGTTCTTCATGTGTTTCTGGATGAGTTATCTTCACGGCCTTCCGCTGAGAGACATAATTCGTAGGTTGTTGCTGATGAAATTGTGGGCCAATGCCAACTCCGATGCCGCCTAACTGAGGCAGCTGGTGACCCAAATGAGACGCAAAGCTCATGCTTTGTCCCTGGTGCATGATCGCCGGAGGTTGCATCGAATGAGACGGAATGTTAGTAACAAACATCGGTTGAGGAACTTGGGGGATATTTCCTGTAGGCAATGCCATTGACATCTGCAAGGAACTCGGGACGATACCCTGTGTCGGTATCTGCATATCGGGACCTCTAAATTGTTGGGCGATTTGTGTCTGTTGAAAAGGGACGGCAACGGGCACATGCATGGGCATTCCGCCCATTGTAAGAACCGAAGATCTTACGGGTGTTGCATTAGGAGTGGAAGTAATGGACGGATGCATATCCCTATTGGGATTTGTAGGTGGATGGGGTTCCCTATTGCCAATTTGATTAGCACCACCGACATCTTTCACCCTATGCTGCTGCTTTGGTTGTTGAGTAGCCTGTTGTGGTTTTGGAGCAGAGGGTATAGGCACTGCATGGGCAGCCCTAGCTGAATCATGAACAGCCTGAATCCAAAAGCACCAGTTTAACAACAGCTTCTCTAGAATAATTTAATACCAAATTTTGCAACTTCCAGCTATCATTCCAATGTAAGTGAAACATATACTTGTGAAAAAAATGTTGTTTTCAAGAGGATCATTGAAATGCATAGAATGAAGTACAATTTCAGTCAGAATTAGGTCAAGACATGGTTAAAAAAAAGGAAGAGTGAAATGAAAAAGAAACTGAAAATCACAAAGCTTTGATAATAAACAGATCAGCAAACCTGGTGTCGCTTCTGCTCATCCAGATTTGGTGGAGCTGAGCAGGTTCTAGCAGGAATCTACAATCACAAAAAAAAAAAATTGCAAGCACATATTAGTTAACAAAAATAGACACCAACGAGCAAAAAAAGATCACACAAAATGACCAAATACCTGCATCCCATTCATAATTCCAGGATTTATCGTCCCAAACTGAAGCAATGGTCCAGACTCATCCCCTGGATGAAATGCCAGCTTACAGATCAAGCATGTGAAGATAAAACAGACATGAACTACATAAAATCATCCCTGAGAATATGAAGAAAAACCTGGAGTAGAAATTTCTGATTGAGCAGGCTCAGTTGGAATCGGGGCCTTAGGAACAGCTCTTGGAGCTTTCTTATTATTAAATGAATCTGGGGGTTTGGAACTACCTGATCCCAGGCCATCAGATGGCCCTGCAAGCAAAAATGCAGGAAAAAAAGGGGTTCATGAATCAGTTCGAAGTTTAATTTTAGATGCGCTTATCTAGTTCACAGGAGCATTTTCAGTACCGTGTGAGTTGATTATTGCATGAGATCCATTTGGTACAGCCCGGTTCCCTTCATCCGAGTCCGCAGTGCCCAGATTCGCCCTAGATTGCTCCCCTTGTCCATTAACAGATTTCTTGTTGCTAAACGAGGAAGAGAAGCGAGAAATGTATCAAGACTAGATCCAACAAACGAATCGATGAATAAAACAAACACAATGAAACCCTCGCCTTCGATTAGTGGAAAACTCATGAGACGCCGCCGACGAAGGGAGCGGAGCAGCGGAGGGCGAGAGAGCAGGACCAGGGGCGGAGGGTCCACTGCCCTTTACGCCGCCGCCGGAGAATCCCCTGTTCTGACCAAAATTTCCTGATCTACCAGGTCTTTTCAGATGCCCCTCCGTCTTCTCAGCTCTAAATTGATTGCGGGACATAAATCCGACTCTCACTTCCTCCTTTTGTCCTGTAAATGCCAAAAAAACACATAAAATAGAGGATCGGCGCCCAATCTTAATAGATTCGGAAGCGAATAGCTGGTGGGAGAAGCTTACCTGGGAATTCAGATTGAAGGAGACGGAACGTGCGGAGTTAGGGTTTCTTCAGGCGAAAACTGATACGATATCGCCTGGAATCATGACGCGTGCCGGAGAGGGAAGAAGAAGGAGACGGTGGTCTTTTAGGGAAAACCGAACGAGGGGTCTCTTCTCTCCCTGAGAAGAGATGTTGCATGTAAAAGCGGAGTGGGAAAATAAAGATTATAGAAGGGAAGAAGAATGGGGGTGGGGAAGGAGTTCTGGCAATGGGGAGATTAACCCGGCTGGTGCTCCACGTAAATTACCCCCATTACCCATGGGAAATTTATCACCGTGAATTTCGCATTTAACATTGGTTGTAAGAACATTTTGTAATCAGAATTTTTAATATTTATATTTACTATATATTAAAAGGCTAAACATTTAACATTGGTGCTCCATGTTCGTAGATCGCAGTTCGTAGCTTACAGTTCGTTATCGTCATTGTCAGAGTTGGTCCTGCCCAAATAGTCTGTACAGTTCAAATTGTTTGGGGGGTAAAATAGTCATATATGTAAAAATGATCATCTTTGTGATTTAGATCGGGGAATGTGATCCGTCTGTCGTAATTATCAAACCGTCTCTGTCAAAAGCTATAAAAGAAGTACATGGACTTTATTTCAAGGGTCATGACATTTAGCGCTTGAGAGGGCTCCTTTGAAGATCCATCAGTGCTCCATGTTCGCAGAACGTAGATAGCAGTTCGTAGCTTGCAGTTCGTTATCGTCATTGTCAGAGTTGGTCCTGCCCAAATAGTCTGAACTGTTCAAATCATTCGGGGGTAAAATAGTCATATCTGTAAAAAAAATGACGATCTGTGTGCTTTAGATCGGGGAATGTGATCCGTCCGCCGTAATTACCAAATTGTCTCTGTCGAAAGCTATAAAAGAAGTACAAGGACTTTATTTCAAGGGTCATGACATTTAGCGCTTGAGAGGGCTCCTTTGAAGATCTATCGGAGCTCTTTTTCGACATTCGAAGTTGCCCTTGAAGATCTCATTCGTCCTTTGAAGATCTCTCTCCCCTTCGAAGATCTCTTTCAAAGATGGCTTGGAGATCTCATTCAGCCCTCGAATACCTCTTCCCTCTTCGAAAGCAACTTGAAGTTCTCATTTCGCATTCTGTTAAATCTCATCGTAACAAGTGATGGCATGTTACCCTTGAGAATGTAGAAACTTGTAATACTCCCAAGAACTAGTGGAACCTGATCGGCACCGAACCGGCCCCGCCGTTTTTCACTTTTCCCAGATTTTTCATGTTAAAAAAGTTTCATTATCAATTGCCAGTGTCCTGCTGTGACTATTTGCACACTCGACCCGCTATCAAACTAAGACAGTTTGTTTTGACATATCAACAAATGCATCAAGTGAATCTTTACAGTAAAGGATTCATTAAAATTAATGCGAAGAAGGTGAAACCATATACGCATCTCTCATTATTTAGGTAAGCATTTTGCCATTATTTCAATTTAAATTATCCGTCTTATATCATGCAATCAATCTTTTGGAATTTGCTTGTAATGTTAAAGCATCATCACAAATATTGCATTATTTTCCAGCAAAATTGAGTTATTAACTATTAAGAGTCTAAATCAATATACATTTATTTAATTTAATCTACAGGTTGGCTTCCCAATGATGGGCTTTATAACATTTCCTCCCATTGGCCTGTATTTATTAGCTGTAGATATACGACGGACAATGTATGATGCCCCAAGCGGCTGCTATATTATACGAAACACGATAATATCCCAACCTCACACACATTTGTTGGAATGCACTATTTCGGTCACCCGGATCACGAACTTTAGGAATATGATGACTGAGCCCCATGAACGGTTTAGGCAATTCGAGCAGTCTGGTCAAATTCGTCGGAGAGACGACGATGGCGGTGCCGCGCAAGGGCATTCGTGGGCTCGCACACGCACCACCGCGGTCGTTCATGAGCACATTGGGGAGCCCTAGCGCTCCCTTTCGAGGGGTACGTGTTGCGCCTATTTGGATGTGGTGGGCCCTTGCACACCCATTACAATGTAGAGTCATTACAAAGAGTAAGGTTGCATATTTTTAATTAAAAAAATGATTTTATCATTTTTCATCCATATTCCTACCATGAGGGGTATTTTTATAAACAAAGAAAACTTAAAGAGGAAGGTAAATGTAATTTCAAAAGATACAGGGGTGCAACCTGTAATTATGCAAACTCTCAAATGAGGTCCCAGTAATTAACCCTGACAATTTAAGGAAAATAACTTTGCAAGTTGGCATATGATTCTCCTCGGAGAATCAACAACTTAGGCTCTATTAGGCACAGCGGTAGTGGCACATTAAGGTTGCGTTTAGCGTGATTTATCGCGGCTTATTTATTCCGATGAGATTGGACAAAAATGACATTGTCATGTCAAAATCTTATGCCTCAAACTAGTTTTTTTTTGTAACGGTAGTAACATTTATCATACCAAACATACAATGATGTTTTTGTCCAACCTTACCGGAGCAAATAAATTGCGGTAAGTCGCGCCAAACGCAGCCTAAGTTGTCCAAAAGTTATTTTGAAAAAAAAAACTAGTCTCTTTGAAAACTTTTCATTTAAGTGCTTTTCAAAAAAAGTGTTTTAAATTTTTATGTTTGGAAGAACTTTGTGAATAGCATTCTCATTTCTCTCACAAATTGCTCCTTTTCAACACCATAAACAAAAAAAAATCAACTTATAACAAAAAACTTTGAGACATTAATTGTTTAGGGTTAGAAAAAGAAAAAAGAATCTACATGTAACAAAAATATTTGAGACATATTTATTTTTTCAGTTACCACTCTTTATCCAGCATTAAGGCTCTATTTATTTTGGCATTTTGGTGCTCCATTTTTGGCAAATGAAGCCGGAAGGCGGGTAAACAAATGAACCTTTGGTGATGTTTGCTCCGTTTCCACCCTCCCGCCTTGAGAAACGCCCCAAAAAGCTCTGTTTGGAGCAGCCACCTCCCCCCTCTGTTTCGAACACTCCGTTTCCACCCGCTGGATCGACCCGCCACCGCCGAAACAAATGAAGCCTAAGATAAAGAAAAAAGAAATTAGAAAGGGAATCTTTAGTGTTTAGGGTTAGAAAAAGGTCCTCTAGACACTATAAAACCTACTTATACAAAACAAACCTTATAACATTTTGGAGTGACATTTAAAATGAAAGTCAATGAAGGCAATTATAGCAAAAATAGTGTAAGTGCTACACTATTCAAATAACCTAAATGTTTATGTTTCAGCAACAATAGTAAAATAGAAGAGCATCCAAGCTCAGTAGCAACCAAAAATATCATTGAAATGTGCAGAAACGACTAAAGCGAAAAATGGGAACATTCAACATTAAGGCTCCGTTTGGACGGACTTATTTTCACCAGTCAAGCGGTTACGACCGCATCAACCAGACCTTGATTGAAAATAAGTCCTCCCAAACGGAGCCTAAACATGCAATCAAAACCTTTCTTTCTAGTTCACAGCTCAACTCTTGGGGTAACCAAAGAAAGATAAAAAAAAACCTTCAACTGAAAATCATTTAGAAAAAAAAGGAATGAATGCTCACCATTAGAGTGCTTGTTCCTCGAGGGCAGCTGCAGCGAGGTGGTCCAGCTGCTTTCGAAGGGAGATAGAAGGCATTACAAAATGCTTGTTCGCCTTGTCGTTAAGCCCTCGGGATATCACCGGCGAAGGCTTGTCGGGGAACTTGCGGGTACATCGTTGATCCATTTCCGAACGAGCGATCCGATTTCAGCCATGGACCAGCCCACCCCTCCTGTTCTGTGATCCCTTTGCATCTCCAGCTGCCACTTTGATCTCCCGGCCTACTTTCTTGTCGGCGGGGTGAATGAAGGGGAGGGGAAAGGCGGAGAGCTCCGATTTGCACACATTGTGTTTAAAACGTTGTTCATCACTTGTTGTAAACATGTGCTCGATGCTCTTTTGTGGGCTGCGCCCGCATGCTCTAAATGTTATAATATGCAACTAGAGAAGATTGTGTGGGGAGAAGAACCCTTTGACAAACAATTTTAAATCAAATTCAAAAAAAAACATTATAAATATAACAAAGCCTCATCACTGCCTGACAAAACACAAACATTTCTGAAACTAAAATGAATCCAAAAACTAAGATGAATTCACGACGTGGCCTAAGAACAAAATAGCTCCAGCGTTTATCTTCACCAACAACAAAGATAAACAGATGCTCAGCCACAAAATCCATCGGCAGAGTGCTGCACAATAGTGATGCAGTTAACACAATCGAAGCCGGACACAAACAACCACAGTGCGGAGTGCGCTCCACTGTCTCCTTGCTCGCACGAAAGCTCCTCTTTGACACCTTCATCATCTCCTACCACCGCCGAATGTCTCGCACCTGTGGAAGATGATAGCTTTCTCTGGCTATAACAAAATAAAAAATTAAGGGGTCTCTGCATGAACTGTTGCACCAGGTTAAATTTTGTTGCTATGATCCACATTTTCTACCGAAGAATCAACTGAAAATGGAAGGAACCAAGAAACTAAACTTTCCATCTCGCCGTGGTGACCATCTTTGGAAGGTGGGAAAGCTAAAATAGCTACTTTCAATCCATTGAAAGAGAGATCCTCTACAAATAAAAAGTAAATTCAACTTCCCGCGAGGTCAAGAAGGGCACAGAGAGTTGGTTCCCATTCTATCAAAATTGCTAGCAAGAAGATTCTTCTACTTCACCATTTCCCTAGATGCTTTGGAAGTCATTGTGTAGCACTCTCATCTGTCACGTAAAATTTAACAGAAAGTCCGGTCGGGGCCCCACGTCATATTCCACGGACAGACAGTGGAGTTACGCATTGAAACCAAATCATTAGCACGTCCTAACTCAGAGTTGCATTTTAGTGGAGACATTTAAAATTACTTAGAACTCAACACAACATTGTACACTAACAACACTATAGAAATGATATATAAAATACACAAAGTGTTTTGGTCTTAAGGTCTTACAATATTTTCTTCACAAAAGTGTTTTACATACATCGACACACAGGTCAGACACACATGACAATAAGTAAACACTTTGCTTAGCCTTCGAGGTCCGGCATAGCACCAAGGGCTTCAGCCCGCTACTTCCCGCTCGGCTCTTCAGTGTTTGCACGAGAACAATTCCCCAAGACGTGGCAAACAAGACAACGGTCAGCTTTAGCTGACCAATTTATAACGACCTCACTCCTCACCTAGGGCGACGTTGCTCCTTTCATGCAGGTATGCAGCGTGTATATATATAATGGCATCAGAACGTGCAATTTAAGAACTATTCACCACAGACGTTGACACGTACGGACACACGCCCAGTGCACTTATGCCACATTTTCGGTGTACTGGATTCCCAGTCTCACCATCATACTCAGTGATTGTCCAACATTTGAGCAATACTAGTCTTTCCGGCCCGAAGCCTTAGACTCTCTCCTATGACTATGACAAAGTCAAAGACGCTCTTTATGATTCAAGTCAGTGACTCACGCCAAGTCGATCGGCATAGGGTGGGTACAGTTCATCCACAGCCCAGTGGCTCAAATCATCGGACGCAACAAACCACGACGCGGGTCAGCCTCCCCTTGCTCATTCATAAAATACATAATCACGTTATGTTCCAAAGTTGGTACTCACGGCCACCATAACTGGGCAATTTAAGCTCACAACTCAACATATTGGTCTCCTAGTCTCCAAGGGATAGGCCTCACAAACATAACTGTCTGGGAGCTACCGCCCGAGGAGCACTACTGCTGGGAGGTATCTGACAGAACTACAATCCTGCCTCAAATCTAGGTGTTTTCCTAGAGCATGCCTCCAGTACTACCTGCAGCAAGCTGCTCACCCCAAAACTTCGTAAAACTACGCATTTACCCACAGAGGCTTCTCCGGCATGCAAACAAAAATATAACCATCATCAATCTAGACCAACCTGTCCGGATGGATTTCTCACGACATGCATATTCCGTACTTCGATTCCAAATTCTTTATGCAATTTCTACCGGGGATACTTTGTGTCGACCCGTCGGAAATCTCTTCGCTCTCCACCAATTAGTGGGGGATTTCATGCAACTATGCCAAATTAAGGATTTCACATGTCCAAGAAGGAAGATCGTTACTCTTGTAGATCGCTTAGAAGTCATGAAATCACAGGAGACCCGGATAGAAGCGCTCATAACACCTTCCTCTCCACAGATCCAACTTTGGCTCGCGAATACGATCACAAGAACGCCTTCAAACTCTTCTCAAATGGCCGGTCAAGCTTCTCCTTCCTCTTCTTCCTTCTCTTCTTCTCCCTTCTTTCTTCTTTTCTCAAAAAGCAAGAGAGAGAATCCTTTCTCAAAATGAAGAAGAAAGAATACGAGGGAGAGAATATGAAGTTTAAGTCCTTCCATAGCCTCTTAACAATCCAGGTTGCACTCTCAGCCACAGGATCTCCACCTCCTAAGTAGTGAATGACCATGATTCATTGAGCTTACGTTTTAAATAGGTACTTCTGCGTGGTAGCTTAGGCGGTGGTGGTGGTCTCATTTAGCACCGCTTTGCCACTCAACGATCGCCTTAACACGTCATGACACGTGCCACACTACCGCCGCGGTACTTCTACTGTTGGGCGGTACCTTCCAGAAATAATGGTATTTTAAATCAGCTGGATACTGTCAGCGCTACCTCTACTGCCTGACAGTAACCTCCGGTGACCAACTTCATGTTATTTTCAGAAAATTTTGGGCATTACACATCGTCACAGCCCAACTCTATTACAGTATTCGAGTCAAAACCATACATCATATATGTTTCTAGATAAAGTCGAAGTAACTCGGATTAACTATTCAAACGTTCGTAAAAATAGTTGCAACGTAAAAGAGATTTAGATTTCAACGGGCTCTAACATTTCGGCCCCGTTCGTTTGCATGTTTTTGTTTTGTCCCAAAACAAAAAATCATGCGTTTTCGTTTTGGGGCAAAATAAAATCTAATGTTCGTTTGCAGAATATTTTTCAAGTCCGTTTTATGGCATAACAAAAACTTGTATTAGTTTTTGCATTCTCAGCTTCTTCTCCAAAACCCATACAAGCCTCAACAAGGATGCTTGTATTGCAAAAATGAACAAATATGGCGAAAAATCAGAACCAATCAGAGTGTGAAGGGAGACTGATAGATAAAATAACACGTGATATGGTTCGGAATTGTGATGAGAAGGGGAGAAGAAGTGGGGAGCCCGATAAAAACCCTAGGAAAAGCAAGCAGCATGGCGGAGAAGAAATGCAATTTAAAAAAATAAATGATAATGTTATCAAAATGATCTAACCCCAATCCGCGGAGAGTGGAGGCACCAGTACGAATTCGAATCCTAGCACGGCGGCGTTCGGGAGAGTAGAGCTGAGAACACATACAACATGCTGGGAGAGAAGAAAGACTAGCACACCAAAAATCTTGTGTGGTTCGCCCGTTCCGTCCCCAACAGGACTAAAAGTGCCGACCTCAATCAAAACAGTGACGATGAGGCAAAAAGGGAACGTCGGCGATGTGGGAGGTGTAGCTTGGGGGAGGCCGAGACAAACAGGGAAGACCCATATATTCTTAAAATCAACCAAAACAGATCTCGTTAGGTCTGTTTTCGTTACACATATTAATGTGTTACATTAATTTGGGGGGTGAGCTGGCATCTTTGTACCAGACCTCTCCCCAACGGTCTACTATTTACTCTCTCCAACGGTCATCTATTCACTCTATAAATATTGTGCTAGCTGTAATAGAACTTTTTGGCTAAATTTATAATTATGTTGTCTTGCTCTCATTTAATATTCTGTCTTGCTCTCCGCAAGGCCGATAAGTCCCTTCCCTAAATGAATCCAGATCCGCAACAAATGGTGCTCTCGTCGAGTTCGCCCTCCATGGAGGTGCCACCATTACCTTCCGCCGATCATCCTCCACCTTCTTCTTCGTCGACCACGGCGGTAACATGACACAAAATCGATATGAGGCATGCCGCTTATGTTGATAAGTACTTTGCCCTTTGTGAATCTTTACAGTCAACCCAACATCGTTTCGCAACTGATGTCCAACAGATCCAACATTCCTTGGCCCAAACACAGCAACAACAAGAGCGTCTCCAACAACATCAAGATCGGGCACAAGAATCTCTGGCAGCTTTGTACAAAGAATTCCAGGAACTGCGGGGAGAACTGCAATCTTTCATGTGTACCATGACTTTGGCCTCGTTCCATCCGGTCGGTTCAGTACAACATATTTCCGACAATAGCAGCTCATAAATATCGTCTATACCATGTTCATTTGGCCTACCATCGGCTCAATTCGTGGACGGACCCAATCGACATCGCGTTCAGATAATCGAACCCAATGGGTCTGATTTGTCACAACCAAGCCTGCTCGGAAGTCTCCCCTCACACGCTTGCCCGTGTGTTCTTCCACCACTTCTGCTTGTTTTTCCCCCACCTCCAACACCATACTGCCCACCGTCGTCCATAATTTCAATTTCACCCTTATATTCGCCTCCCCGTTCTCAATAACTCTTTTTCTTCCTCCAATTTCCCAACATACTCTACGCAGCACCCCCAAACTCCCAATATGCTGCCCCAACAGATCACCAAAATCTTTATCCCAACCACGGTCAATCTGGATTTTCCGCCGCCAAGATACATTGTCCACGCTTCAACTCAGAAGATTCGACTCATTAGATATTTAAAATGGAATTATATTTCATGTATAATAATATCAATTATGTCGATTATATTTTAATTGCATCCTTTTATTTGGACAGGCCAGCATCAACATGATTTCAAGGTCTTCTACGAGATGGATTATGCGCTGAGTGGCATTTTTTCAAGTTAGCTATTCAAGATCGCTTTGGACCTCCTGACTATGACGATCTGCAAGGTAAATTGATGAAACTTACTCAAACCACTACAGTCGTAGCTTATCAAGAAACTTTTGAATTACTTTCTTCTCAAAATCATGGTTTTTCGCACGATACATTACGTCACAGTTTTATTTCAAGCCTAAAACCTCATATATGTCAGGTAGTTATTGCTCAGTCACCAGACAACATTTATCATACTTTTAAAATGGTGTGTCTTTTTGAAGATCAATTTTTAGAAGATTCTATGCCACGTAGGTCCTAGCCATATAAACCAATCTCAAATATATCACTAATTCCCGTCAAGATCAAGTTGCGGTTAAACGCATGCCTCCAGCAGAAGTCCAAGCTAGATGAGAAAAAGGATTATGTTTCACGTGCGAGGAGTGTTACTTTCAAGGGCATAAATGTAAAAATAAATCAGGACTATATTATTTTGTCAGAGATTACGACAATGATGAAGAATTTCCACCTTTCGATGAATTGACAGACCATCCTGTCGACACTATAGCTGATTCGGAAAGGAGTTTCCATGCCTCAATGGGTACATTCCCCACTAATTATTTGTGTGTCCAAGGGAAAATTGGTCAATCAGTCGTACACATTTTCCTTGATAACAGATCCACTCATAATTTTAGGGCGCTAATATTTGCAGATCCATAATCGATATTTGCAGCCCCTGTATATTTACAACCCTCAAATAGATATTTGCAACCCCAATGGATATTTGCAGTCCTTTTTTAAAAATTTTAATTTTGATATTCTTTATCTTTTTTTCTGCTAAAAATAATATAAAGAAATTGATAGCGTCATTCCTAACACTCTGGAATTTGGGGAGAATTGGTATACATCATTTCTAACATGAAGACCGTCGCTCAACAAGGATACATCTTAATGAGTTAGCATTTTCAAAGATTAAATCTATTTTAATATTACAAATTTGCAATCATTAAAATAAAACTAATTACTCTAGACAATTGACATTCTACAGATCATTCATCGGGAAGAGAATGGGAAGACGGTTATGCTACTTTCTTCAAAATCTCAGGCTCAATAGACAATGAATAGAGAGGCGCAATGAACAGAGAGGAGCAATGACAGTGAAATTCTAAAAAAGGAAAAAAAGGAGATGAGGGCGGCAATGAACAGAGTGGTGCGTCGTAGGAGAGAAGCGTAGGGGAGCGAATACAGGCAGCGAGCAGAAAATAGTACTCCAGGCGACGGCGAAGAGCACTCCAGGCGGCGGCGGCGGCAAGGAGGCAGTGGAGGGGAATCGGTGGCGTTTCTGAGCACTACAGGCGGCGGGAATTTCGATCGCAGTGCAAAAGCGAGATCGTGAAAATAGGGTTGGGCGCTGAGGGGGCTGCAATTAGGATATTTTTATTATGTTATAAATAAGATAATTTTTTTAAAAATGAACCTGCAAATATCTATTATAGACCTGCAAATATCAGCGCCCTAATTTTATTACAAAATGTGTTGTCCATTTTCTTAAATTGTCAATTTCCTCTATTACACTCTTTCAAATATGTGTAGGGAATGGGAATACTATGTACTGCAGAGAAAAATGTTCTAAAGTTAAATTACATATTCAAGACATAATTTTTATTGTAGACCTATTCATTGTCGATGTTCATGGAGCAGATGTCATTCTGGGTTTTCAATGCTTTAAAACATTAGGTCCAATCACAATAGACTACGTTACTCCCGAAATGACATTCACTTAAATAATGTACCATGAAAAATCAACAACGGTCGTCCTTTGACTTTCAACATCGTGTCACCAGCACAACTTCATAAACTTATTGTTCAGGATTCTATCGAGTCAACTCTACTTTGTTTCCAAACAGCTCCTCTAACCGATCTTCATAATCATAATTCTATCTCGACATCAACTGTTCCCCGTCCCGTAACTATTTCAACAACTAGCTGGCCTACGTCCTTCAAGACCCATATATCATACAATTCCTCTAATTGATGAATCCAAAATCGCTAAAGTCAAGCCATATAGAATTCCGGTTTATCAAAAAAATGAAATTGAAAAATTAATCACGGAAATGTTACGTGATGGATTAATTCACCTAAGCATTTCCTCTTTCAGTTCACCAATAATTCTAATTAAAAAAATAGATGGATTATGGCGCTTTTGCGTCGATATCGTGCTTTAAATACAATAACAATTAAAGATAGTTTTCCAATACCAACAATTGACGAATTATTAGATGAATTGCACATTTGCACATAGCCCACTATCTTTTTTCAAATTAGACATTCACTCCGGATATCACCAAGTGCTCATGAACCCAAAAGATATTCATTAAACCGCTTTTCAGACACATCTTTTCTTGTATGAATTCCTCATCATGCCTTTCGGCCTAACAAACGCTCTGGCGACCTTTCAAGCTTTAATGAATACTCTTTTCAGACCTTTTTTTGCATCGATTCGTCGTAATATTTTTTGATAATATTTTAATCTATAGCTCTACTTCAGCGGACCATTGTAGGCATTTATGACAAGTCATTCAAACCTATTGAAATCGGGAAAATCCTTACTTCAAAATATTCGGATCAATACAACATATAAGCACACCCCAGGTTACTGATTCTGCGGTCCAACGCCACAATTCGGATGACTAACGTAGGAAAGAAAAAACTGTCTATAAGCACACCCGGAGTGCTCCAGCAGGGAGGTCTCACCACTTACCCGGAAGTTTGAGAGAAATTTTCCCTTCGCAATCAAAAACTGAGTGAGGTACGATAAAGGCATGGGCTTGGCGAGTATCCAACTTGGGGGGACCACAACCTCTTCCAAAAGTGTCATTTCTAGTACCCTTGGGGGTCTATTTCTTGAGAAATCTCGGGAGGGGGGATTGGCGAGTATCCAGCCTCTGCTAGCGAGTTGCAAGGGCTACTCGCCCATATTCGTGAGGTACTCGCCCATACTCGCGAGGTACTCGCCTAAGCTTGCATCTACTTGCTCAAGCTCGTCTCTGCTCGCCCAAGCTTGTCTCGAGGTCTGCAAATAAATGTCTTCTTAGATTTCTGATCAAGACGAATTGCGGTCATGCAAAACACTTCTCTAACATTCCCTATTTTTAAAAACATCCAAATGTATGTTTGATGTTCCGTAAATTGAATTTTTAGGACATGATTTCAACTTCCGGCATTCAACCAACCGCTAGCAAAATAGAGGCAATCCAACTGTGGCCCAGACCACAAACTATTAAACAATTGTGTGTTTTTTTAGGCCTCGCCGGCTATTATCGTCGCTTTATTCGACAATATACGACCATTACGGCTCGCCTCACCAATCTATTGGCTAAAGACAACTTTAACTGGACTCCAGCGGTTGATCATGCTTTCTCTCATATTGAACAATTTCGTACTCCAACCCCGTTGCTAGCTTTACCGGATTTTCACCTTTCTTTTGCAATCTAATGTGACACGTCCAGGGTTGGAATTGGTGTTGTCCTTTCACAAAACGGAAGTTTTCTCGCATTTTTTAGCAAAAAATTATCCACAAAGGAAAAGCGAAATCAACATATATGCATTGTACAACCTCATATTCGCTGAGTAAGACCAAGATCCTCCATGACCAGGATTGGGCTTGATTTGGACTTATAATTGGATAAAGTAAGAAAGCGCGCGAGAGTGCTCTCGCCGTAAGTAGCCGGGAGGGCTCTCGTCCAGGGGTTGAGTCGTGTCATTTCGTCAAACACCAGTACGTCAAGCTCAACTCGTCGAGTTGGGCCTTCGGCTTAAGGTTATGATCGTCGAACGCGGATCCAAGGATCAGACCACGGCGGAATCAGGGCGGGCGGGAAGGCTCCCGCCCCGGGCAAGTGCTGGGGCTCGTGCCTCGGGATGGTGAAAGCTTGTGGGCCCTTGGCGTTGAGTGATGCTTCTCCACTCAATGCTCCCGCCAGCTCTTGGCGTTGAGTGATGTTTCTCCACTCAACGCTCCTGCCAGCTCTTGGCGTTGAGTGATGTTTCCCCCATCAACGCCCCAAGCAGCCTTTGGCATTGAGTGATGCTTCTCGACTCAACGCCCCCAACAGCCTTTGGCGTTGAGTGATGCTTCTCCACTCAACGCTCCCGCCAGCCTCTTGGCATTGAGTGATGTTTCTCCACTCAACGCCCCCAGCAGCTTTTGGCGTTGAGTGATGCTTCTCCACTAAACGCTCCCAGCAGCTTTTGGCGTTGAGTGATGCTTCTACAATCAACGCTCCCGCCGGCCTTTGACGTTGAGTGATGCTTCTCCACTCAATGCCCCCAACAGTCTTTGGCGTTGAGTGATGCTTTTCCACTCAACGCTCCCGCCAGCCCTCGGCGTTGAGTGAGGCTTCTTCACTCAACGCTCTAGCAGCCTTTGGCGTTGAGTGATGCTTCTCCACTCAACCCTCCTGTCAGCATTTGGCTCCCACCTGGGGTAGGCGTGAAGGCTTGCGCTCGGGGCAAGCCGGGTTCCAACAGAGCTCAGCAGGAGGAGCTTCTGCCAGGTGGGACCCAGACCTGAAATTACCTAAATACCTTTGGTCTGCATTTAGCTCCTCAGAACAACGGAGTTTGGATATTGACAGACCAGTCTAGGGGCATTTTAGTAATTTTAAGCTAGCAGAAGTATGTTTTTTGCAGACCAGATATTGAAATTCTATAAATAGACCCACAGGATACCTCAGAAGGCAGATTTTCTCATAATCTCATTTTGACTTCTAGAGCTTTCTGAGGTACTCCTACCCCAGCAATTAACTTTGTAGGGGAAGCGCTCAGAGAACTTTCGGGTTAGTGGAGGGACCTCCCAGCTAAGGCTTAGGATCAATTTCCAGTTTTTGTGGCCAGTCTTGGGTCGAGATTTAGGAGAAGTAGGTGTCGGCCACACCCCGAGGTCCGAACTCTCGTTGAGGCCAGTTTTTGGCTTCAACATTTCTGGTGCGGTGAGCGTGAACTGTGGCGGGTACAAGAAAATCTCAAGTCAAGTCACATGGCTGGAGGTGAAGGAGAAGGAGCTGGCTCGGGAGGTTCTCCCTCTCGGGGAAGTGGGGTGACGGTGGGGATGTTGGAGGACTTCAAGCGAGAAGTCTTGCAGACCATCCACTTGGTCTTCTCGGCAAGAGGCGAGTGGGAGACTCCACAGGTCCCGGTGGCGGCTGCTCCATCATTGGGCAAGAATGCTCCCGATCAGCGCCCCGGGAAGGAGGTTCCGGCAGAGGCGGCGGAAAGGGATGTCCCCAGGCGGGAGCTGTTCCCTGGACAGACCAGCGCGGACAGGGTGAGCGAGCCGAGGTTGCGCGAAGAGCCCTCTCGGCAGGCAGGGGGCAGGAGCCCCTTCAGTGAGCTCATCATCTCAGCTCCGGTTCCTGAGGGGTTCCGGGAGCCAAACATGACCTACTACACAGGGAGGGACGACCCCACGCAGCATGTGCAGTGGTTTGAAGATGTCGTCTCCATCAGGCAAATGTCGGATGCATTCAAGTGCAGGCTCTTTGCAATCACTCTGAAGGAGAAGACCAGGGACTGGTTCCACCAGTTGCCCGCAAGTTCGATTTATTGCTTCGAAGATCTGCGACGTAGTTTCTTGCTGAGGTTCTCAACATCCAAGAAGAGAAAGAAGAGAGCAGAGTGCTTGTTCTCCATGAAGCAAAGGTCGGAGGAGACGCTGAGACACTATGTCGACAGGTTTCAGGAGGAGATCCTGCAGGTGCAGGAGATACGGGGTACACGGTGATGCTTGCCTTCACCTTGGGGTTGAGGCCCGGCTTCTTTAGCATGGAGCTTAAGAGAGTCTCCCCCCCCCCTCTCCTTCGAGGAGTTGATGGAGAGGGCGGCGAAGGAGATCGAGATCGAGGCGGCCAATCCGGCGTTTGCGAGGAGGTTGGCCAAGTTGGCAGAGGAGGATGGGAAAAAGCCGGGAGCAGGGAGGCAGAGAGAGCAGAGGGAGCAGATGGAAGAGAGAAGGATAGAGGAACCCCGAGGATAGGGGCAGCAGCAAGGTTGGGGGCCAAGAGATCCGAACAACAGGTTGGGCTGGAGGCCCCGGGAGGGTCACCCTCAGGGGCAGGGAGGTGGTTTCCAAGATAGGGACAACCACCGCGAGCAAAGGAGGTTCAACCAGTCGGCATGGAGGCAGGGACAGAGGGTCCCTCTCCCGCCGCAGCAGGAAGAGATGGAGATAGTGAGCGGAAGAGGAGGAAGGAGAGGAGCTCGGGGAGGAGCAAGGAGGTGAGAAGGCAGGGTGGCGTTGCCCTTCTGTGACTTTCACCAGGAGGAGGGTCATGCAACGGCCACCTGCCCGGAGTTTCTGGAAATGAGGGGGGCAAGGGAGCAGCAGGCCCAACAGCAACCCCTCGAGAGGATTGAGGAAGTTCTGCCAGAAGGAGGAGAGGATAGGTGTGAGGACCGGGTGGACGTGGGGGTCCGGGGAGGGATCAGGGTGATCCATGGGGGTGTGGGGATCGAAGCCACCCGTAAGGGGGCTTTCAGACCATGTTTCGAAGGAGCATTGCCTCGACCTCCCAGACCCCCCCCCCCCCCCACACACACACACACATGAGGAAAAGATCACGTTCTCGGTGAAAGACATGTCAGACTATGAAGACCCGGTCTGCGATGCCTTGGTGATCCAGACGGCGGTGGAGAATTTCACGGTCTCCCGAATTCTAGTGGACAACGGGAGCTCGGTAATCGTAATCTTCAAGAAGGCCTTTGATGAGATGAAGGTGGAGGCTCGGAGGGTCCTAGCCTCGGATGGACCGTTGTTTGGGTTCTCGGGGGAGCGGAAGGAAGTTGAAGGAGGGGTAGGGCTGCATGTGACGTTGGGGGGTATCGAGGAACTGTCGGTTCGTCATCGTTGACGTTCCGAGCAGCTACAACGAAATATTTGGGCGTCCTCTCATTAGCATTTTTCGTTGCGTCCCCTCCTCGTTTCATCAGTGCCTAAAGTTCAGCAGCGGAGGAGTGCAGGTCAGGATCAGGGGGGATCCGAAGGTGGCGAGGCAGTGCTACGTGACTGCGGTTAATACCATATCTTGGATGGCGAAGGCGGAGAAGCTAGGAAAGGAGATGGAGAGGGAAGAAGAAGCTGCAGGGGAAGGAGAGATGGGCCTAGGTGAGGTCGGGGAGAAGATTGGAGAGGAAGCTGCGAGGAAGGGAGTAGAGAGCCTGGATAAGGCTGGGTATGAGGTCGAGGAGGAGGTTGTGGAGAAAGAAGGGGCGAGCCTAAGTGAGGCGCTGGCAAAGGCAGCAGGGGAGCAAGGGGTAGAGGGAGAAGCGGAGGGGGAGTCCCAAAGGGGAGAAGGAGTGGAGTTGTCTGGAGGAGGTCTGTTGGAGGCAATGGAGGTTGAGGTGGTAGAACGTGAGGGGAAGCTGGGAAGAGAGGAGGAGAGGGTCGGCAGGGAGCAGTCTCGACTGGAGCCGGCGGAGGAAGTCGTGGAGATGGAGGTCATCAACAAGGCAGGGAAGGTAGAGAAGGTGAGGATCAGCGGGGGCTTGCATCCCGAAGACCAGGCAAGGATGTAGGAGTGCATCCAAAAGAATGTTGACATCTTTGCCTGGAGCGTGGCGGATATGCCGGGCATTGACGCTGACGTGACCTGCCACTGCCTGAACCTGGACCCGAAGACGCGCCCCATTCGCCAGAAGATGGGGACCATCGCCACCAAGCTGGAGGATCTCATCCGTGAGGAGGTGAAGAAACTTCTCGACGTTGGTTTCATTTCGTAGATCCAGTACCCAGGCTGGGTCTCCAATGTGGTAATGGTAAAAAAAGGGTGATGGAAAGTGGCACATGTATGTAGACTTTTCTTTATTAAATAAATCATGTCCTAAGCATCGATATCCCCTGCCTCGGATTGACGCGCTGGTTGATTCATCCGTCGGTTTTTCCATTATGAGTTTTTTGGATACTTTTTCAGGTTATCAACAGATCCGTATGCATCCCCTCGACGTCAAGGATGTCTCCTTCATCACGAGAGAGGGATGCTTCAGCTATAAAATGATGCCCTTCGGGCTAAAGAATGCGGGGGATACGTACCAGTGAATGATTGATCGGGTGTTTAGAAACCAGAGGGGAAGGAACCTGGAGGTCTACGTCGATGACCTCATGATAACGAGCAGGGATGTGGAGTCACACTTGCTTGACTTAGAGGATACGTTTGAGACCCTGCGGAAGTTCAAGATGAGATTAAACCCCCAAAAGTGTGTCTTCGGGGCAAGCTGGGGCAAGTTCCTCGGGCACCTTCTAATCCCGGCGGGGGTCGAGCCTAACCTGGATAAGGTGAAGGTCATCGTGAAGCTGGAGTCGCCTCGCAACGCCAAGGAGGTTCAACGCTTGACGGGAAAGCTGGCCGAGTTGAGTCGATTTCTCTCTCGTGTCGGGGAGAAGTGCTCGTCTTTCTTCAAAACGCTTCGGGGGAACAAACAGTTTGAGTGGACGGAGGAATGTGAGTAGGCATTCCGGGTGTTGAAGGCTCAGCTGTCCCAAGCGCCACTCTTGTAGAGCCCGAAGGAGGGAGAGGACTTAGCCTTGTACCTTGGGGTAGGGGCTGAGGCTGTGAGCTCTGTGTTGGTAAGAGAATATGGGAAGAGGCAGTTACTCATCTATTATGTTAGTAGGATCTTGAAGAAGGCTGAGCTATGCTACCCCATCCTGGAAAAATTTGTTTTCTCCTTAATCGTCTCGGTCAGGAAGCTCAGGCCATACTTCCAGGCCCACTCGATCAAGGTGGTGACCGACCACCCACTGCGCAAGATCTTTGAAGGGTTGGAGCACTCGGGACGGTTGGCCAAGTGGTCCATCGAGCTCAACGAGTTCGACGTCTCTTTCGTGCCGAGGCTCTCCATCAAGGCAAAGGCGGTGGCAGACTTCTTGGCCGACTACGCCATAGAGCTGGAAGGGGAGGAAGCGTTGTCAAGGGAAGCATAGAGGATGTACGTTGACGGAGCTTCGGGGAAACATTCCCTTGGAGGAGGGGTAGTGTTGGTGAGCCCCCGGGGGGTCACCATAGAGAAAGCAGTGGCGCTGCACTTCCCGGTCACCAACAACCAGGCGGAGTATGAGGCTGTCATAGCCGGGTTGCGGTTGGCTAAGTAGCTCGGGATTCACGATGTGGAAGCGTTCACAGATTCACTGGTGGTGGCGTCCCAGATCAGGGGGGGAATATGAAGCTCGGGAGCCGACCTTCCAGAGGTACTTGGTCAAGGCGAGGGTGATCATTGGTGGGTTCCGAGCATTCTCAATTCAGCATGTCCCTAGGGAAGAGAATGAAGCAGCGGACCGATTGGCCAAGCTTGGACCCCGAGGAGGGGAACCTTGACCGAGCTATTTCATCCGTGGCCAAAATTTTCTATAAATTTAGGGGATCCTCATATGCAAATAAATTTTTTTACCAAATAATCACAAAGTATTCATGATAGTATTTTTACATTTATTTTAAGTACCAAATTATCTATATCCTGATAATTTTTAAAAATAATTTTATCAAAAATCATGCATTCCAATAGGATTGACATGCACTATAAAATCATGCACCTTTTAATGTCATATTATATTTCAATAAAAATTTATGATTTTTTATCAAATTATTTTCAAAAATAATCCAAATATAAATAATTTGATACTTATTCTAAACATATCCACATATAACACATAATTGATTTTACGAACCAAATTATTTTCTCACAGATCTCCATGGAAATAAAAAAATCATTTGTCATTTAAATTTTAACTGAAGATTGTCCGTGTTGCTCAAAAGTCAAAATTACTCTCCACGAAAACTAATTATTATTTTTAAAAAAACATTTACACGTGGAGCAAATTAGCACATCCCGATTTCCTTATTCTGAGACTGGGTCCTACACTCCCAAAAAAGATTCCCTAAAAATATTAGTCCAATATATTTAATGCATTTCCTTCTTAAGAGGCAGGATTAAGAAGCTGCGAAGGTGGCAAATAAGGCAATGACATCAATTGCAAAATTGGTCAATAAATTCATGTATAAAATATTATATATATTAGGCTTTATAAAACATAAATTATTTAATGAGATATTAAGAGTTCATTTGGGAGGCTTATTTTCAGCGGTTATGATTGCATGAATCGGACTACATGAGAGTTTAGAGTTTCGAGTTCAGAGTTAAGGTCTGATTCATGCGATCGTAACCGCATAACCGGTGAAAATAAGTACTCTCAAACAGAGCCTAAAGTTCTGTTCAGCACGGTGGCCGCGTCATGAACATAAGGGTTAAATTGTCATTCACTAATATTCATTGAGAAACTTCACCCCCTGCAATGTTCAAACGGATAATGTTTGTTAGGTGATTTTTAACGATGACGATTTAATCTCATGAGTTTACAACTGCTATCACTATTCCAAAAGGAGCATAAGGCTCCCCTTGTGAGTTTGGACAAAAACTTTGTAGCCATAAAATATGATTTTTGGGCACTTTGCACGTCTCACTTATCTTATTTTGACACTTTGCATCTCATTTTTTTAAAATTGACATTTTGCACCTCTAATTACATAATTTTGATACATTGCCCCCGGAGACTAAAATTTCATGAGTATTTAGGTCTGGGCACCATCCAAAATACTCATTTTTGTCACTTTGCAAATAGTCAAAATTCAATAGTTCGAAATGCAAAGTGTCAAAATGAGCATTTTGGATGATACTCGAACTTAAATACTCCAGAAATTTCAGCATGGGCGTGTAAAGTGCCAAAAATATATAATTAAGGGATGCAAAATATCAATTTTAAAAATTCAAAGTAGGAAATGTCAAATTAGGATAATTCGGGAATACAAAATGTCAAAAAGCCCACAGAATAATTTAGATTTGTACTTACCTTTCATTTGGTTCGGCGTTTGGAGCACACGTTTGAGGCAAACGTCGGCACGCTGCGTGTAACCAAATGCCCGACGACGATATTTGCTGTGTTTGAGCCCGCAGCAGCATAGAAAATGGAGGAAAATGGATATATTCGAACCGCAGCCGCCCCCCTCTATTTTGAACTGCAGCCCCTTCCTCCCCGGGCTGCTACAAATACCGAACCAAACGAAACCTTAACCCCGGCACCAAATAAAAAAAAAATTGCATGATTTAATTAATATTATCATAAATCAGTAGAGAGTAATCAATTTAAGAGCAGATGTGCCCATAATTAAAAAAGAAATGATAAATTAGAAAGACAATTTGTAGCGATTGAAAGTGTAGTCTCCGAATTATACGATAACAGTATTTTTTTTTTCTATTAATATTAATTTCACTTCACAAGTTCACATTACATTTCAAAATTTAAAATAATGGCATAAAACACTTTAAAAACATAAAATAATATGGCCAATTTTGCCCTACAGAATCCTAAAATAATTACCTTCCCTAATCCGCCTTTTCCGTCCCAAGGACAAAGCGTCGCCTCCGGCAGGCCGGAGGGGCAGAAAAAAATTCTCTGCTCGCCTCCGGCGACGAAGCCCTTCTTCTTCGGCGGCCTACCTCCCGGTGCAGATTCTGGCTTGGATTATATAAACTTCATCGCGCCTCCAATGGCAGAGCGAACTCGGGCTTCTCTTCCGCTTTCTTCCGCGGCCGGCCTCGGCCCCGCTTCACTGAATCTCCCAGCGGAGCAAAGATAAACGACAATCGAGGCATCTGAAATTCAACTTGAATCCTCTTGGGCGGACGGCCCCGGCCGCGCTTCACTAGATTTCCCTTCCGAGCAGAATCACGCGACAATGGAGGCATCTGGATGAATCCCCCTTGATCCCTCTTTGGCGGACGGCCTCGGCGCCTCGCCGTTTTCTGTTCCAGTTCACGATTTATCGTCGGCTGACGCTTTAGGGTTTCGGCTAGCGGTTTTAGGTCTCCGTGATATTGGACGAAATGCGGAGGCTCGTCGTCGCTTCCTGGATCTGCGATGACAAACCGTCCGGGGAAGATCTCCGCGAAAACTTTCATGTCCGCAGGTTTCCGGAGGAAGAAGGGGAAGAGCTTGTGGTGAGCAGGCGGAAGGCCGTTGAAATTGGAGGTTATGTAATCGGAAATGGCTGAAGGCGCCGCGCCGCCTGGATCTGATAACACCTCGATCGCCTCTCCGATCATCTGCATTCACAAATTAATGGCGCGGTTAAGGAACACAAAGGAGATAGATGGAGAGAGGAAGGATCGCACGAGCAAGGTTGAGAGAGAGAGAGACCAAAGCGTAGGGAGGGTGATCGGGGGAGCGCCATGGATGTTCTTCCATGAGATGTTCATTCGGGGCCATGGAGAAGGCGAGATAGTGTTCGGTGAAGGAGGAACGGCCGACCCGCCTTCTGTATAAATCTCTCGAAGGTTTTTTGGGGGAATTGTTAGAGGAACCGTTTTTTTAGGAATTAGGGTATATGATTTATGACATCACTTTTTTAGAATTATTAAATGCATTCTTGATTATTATTGTTTCGAAGAAATGTTAAAAGCACCGAATATAATTTATTCATTAAAATGTGGAATCACAGAAGTACGACATGTTTGATAGTAAAAAAAGGCAAAATATTGAAAATAAAAAGTTTTTTAGTATTATCTTAATTGATTTTATTTTATTCTGTTTTCATATTCTTACAAAACATAAGCATAGTGTAAACATACAATTAAATATGAAATGCATAAATGAAAAACAAAAGCAAAGTAATGCGTGCTCAGTTTGTTTAAAAATCCTGCAAAGCGATAATTGAACTGCTCATTATTTTCCAGTGAAAGAGTAATATGTGACATGTATATATAAATGCTCATGTGTTGTGCAATTTTTTCATATAACATTTTCAATAATGGTGACAGTAGATAACTTTCACTTAAAAGTAGTTGTTGAACGAAAAAACCGGCCTTATCGAGAGTTCGGATCTTGGAGTGCAGTCGATACCTATTTCTCTCAAACTCAGACCCCAGACTAGTAACAAAGAATCAAGAACCGACTCTAAGCATCAGCTGGGAGGTCCCTCCACTAACCCGGAAGATCTCTGAGCGTTTCCCCTCCTTAGGCAATTGTTGGGCTAGGAGTACCTGAGAAAGCACTACGGATTTGAGAAAATGTGAAAGCTCTGGCTTCTGAGGAACCATGTGGGTCATATTTATAGGCTCTCAGTATCTGGTCTGTCAACAACATAACTCCGCTGTTCTGAGAGGATATTTGCAGCCCAACTTGGTCTGCCAACAACGTAACTCTGCTGTTCTGAGAGGATAGTTGCAGCCAACTTGATCTACCAACAGTGTAACTCCTCTGTTCTGAGCAGCTAAATGCAGACCCGAGGGCATCCTGATAATTTACCTTCGGACCCTACTGGGCGGAAGCCCTTCCGCTACTCTGTAAGTTTTTTTCTTAGCCTATGCGAAACTTAGGGGAAAGCCGCAAAGCGCTGAGAGCGCTGAGTGGCGGAACAGGACTCGACGCCAAGAGCAAAAGGGCGTTGAGTGACAAAACTTCACTCAACGACAAAGGCGAAAGGGCATTGAGTGGCAAATCTTCACTCAACGCCAAAGGCGAAAGGGCGATGAGTGGCAAGCCTCACTCAACGCCAAAGGCGAAGGGGCGTTGAGTGGCAAAGCCCGACTCAATGCCAAGAACTGTAGGGCGTTAAGTGGCAAATCCTCACTCAACGCCAAAGGCGAAGGGGGGTTGAGTAGCAAAACCTCACTCAACGCCAAGAACTGTAGGGCGTTGAGTGGCAAAGCCTCACTCAACGCCAAAGGCGAAGGGGCGTTGAGTGGCATAGCCTCGCTCAACGCCAAGAACTGTAGGGCGTTGAGTGGCGAAGCCTCACTCAACGCCAAAGGCGAGCAGGCGTTGAGTGCCAAAGCCTCGCTCAACGCCAAAGGCGAAAGGGCCTTGAGTGGCAAAGTCTCGCTCACGCCAAGGCAAAGGGAGTTGAGTGGCAAAGCCCCCTCAACGCCAAAGGCGAAAGGGCGTTGAGTGGCAAAGCCTCCCTCAACGCCAAAGGCGAAAGGGCGTTGAGTGGCAAAGCCTCCCTCAACGCCAAAGGCGAAAGGGCGTTGAGTGGCAAAGCCTCACTCAACGCTAATCCTGAGGGCATCTCGCTTACCCAGGCGCAAGCCTTCTCACATGCCCCAGGCGGGAACCTGTTATAAAAATTGGGACCGGATCCGCGACTACGGTGGTTCGCCGCGGATCTTGCAACGGAAGATGAGCTTGAGCAAATTATAGCAATAAAATTTAAATCCACGCACAAGGCACCACAGACGACGAAGAATTTACGTGGTTCGGAGTTAGGGGACTCCTACATCCGCGAGTAGAGCGCGCCGGTAAATCCACTATAATCTGGCGCCGGCCAATCCACTATAATCACGAGGGGGTACAAAAATACACAGAGACCAAAAAGGTCGTACAAAACAGAGAACAAGTAAATCGAGCTGTCGCCGGGCGATAGCGCCGTATCTTCTTCCTGGCTATGTCGCGCCGCGTCTACACTCCTGAGACCGATCACGCCTGGATCGACCGCGTGCGGTCGCTGCCGCCTGTGCTGAACCGCCTGATGTCATCGGCCGCCGGGAAGAAGCCCGGCCGGTGTAGCTCCGGTGAATACCGCTGTTGTAGAGGCTCGGCACAAAAGGAAAGCTTTTGATCTCGCTGGATCCAAGCTGATGTCGCCTCCGCTGCGAGGCTACTGTTGCCGTCGCCTAAAGAGAAGAGGCCCTCCACTATTGCGCTGCTGTCGCCGCCGCCTGAGGAGGAGAAGCCCTCCACCGTTGTGCTGTTGTTGCCGCCGCCTGAGGAGAGAAGACCTCCCCTGTTTTTCTCTCGCTAGGTTCTTCTCTCTGTGGATGATGGTAGTGATCCGAAGAATGGTTATCATTGTAGCATCCCCCCCCCCCCCCCGAACATATATACGGAGAACACCACCCCTCTCCTAACAAGGAAGAAGCGTCATCATGGTTCCCATTGATGGCGCCGGCCAAACAGAGAAAGAGCCAGCCGCCATGGCGGTGCATGGGAAGGAGCCAGCCGACCATTAAATGGCTCTTGCCAAAACGGGTGAAGGCCAGCCGAAACCTTCCAAAATCGGGATCCCCAAGATAATGAGTTTCCTAATTAACGATAAGCTTAGATT
>CM077152.1:31286616-31479865 GCA_039583875.1 Platanthera guangdongensis | reverse complement strand
ATTGGCGCTAGCACACTTGTTGCAGTTGTACCCACGGTCTTTGGTGATCCCTTGGGCTTGCCTTATCTCGACCCATCCAACCATATCGTATAGCTTCACTCAGACATCACATCTATTTCATCGCTTAGCACTGATACTACGTGAACAAAATGCGGGATCTAGCACTTAATGCCCGAGATGTTGGTTAGCGGCGTCATTCAACCTACCTCGAGCCCTTCTTCAGCGCAATCCTTCTCATTTGTAAGAAGAATGGTAGTTGGTGATTTTCGTGGACTACATGCAGATTAATCTAGCTAACATCTTGGTTAGATATCTGATTCTCGATGTTCATGAGCTACTAGACAAGCTTCAGGGAGTGGTGGAGACCAACCCAGATCAGGTCGAAGCAAAAGTACCTGACGTCGCACCCGACCGGACCTCTACCAGTCTTGAGCTTTGCATGTTTTATTAGTGTCATTTTTGCATTTTTGTTGTTTTCAATTGTGCCCGACGAATTTTGGGCTTGGTTTTGACAACTTCCAGCTGCTCCATCCCCGATCTCATCGCATCACGCTAGCAGGCCTCCCGCACGTCGCATGACTTCCTCCCCTGCAACTGCCGTTAGTTTTCCCCGACGGTTTCGAACGTGGGAAACGTTTCATCTGCCTGCAACAGCTCTCTCTCGTGGTTTCTTGAACTACTGGCCATGCCACGAATCGCAGGTGCCGAACGTGGAAGTTTGTGTTTATTTGGTCGTTTATTTCTCCATTACTGTTTTTTTTTCTTTTCATGGAGACCTTATAAATGGGGGCTCTGTACCTGTATTAGGAGATGATGTTGTTGATGAATATTTTGAATGTTGTTGTGTATCCGTTGGTGAAAAATGTTGATGAAACCCCGGTTTGTTGAATCGAGTCCTGTTGTAGATGGTTGTTTTGTTTTAGATTGATTTGATGTTGGAGTGGAAATTAATATTACTGTGCGTGAGGAGTTGTTCCGTGAGATTTAATGAACTTATGCTTGGAATTGTTTACTTGTTGATGTGACTAATAGAGAATTGATTAGCTTGCTGTGAGATAGGAGATAGAAAAAGTTGTGCTTGTTTTGTTTTTGCTGCCGTGAATAGTGAAGGAGATTGTGAAATTCAATTTTGTGGTTTCCTTACACAATTGAGTGACTGAGATTTCGTGGATCCTCTAACGCGTGAGACTGAGTTATATTTGTGATGCTTGTGTGCGACAGCGGCCGACCTCGGAGCGGAAGATCGAAGGTCAGGCGTGGCGCGCCATCACACAGGCTCGAAGACGTGATCTTCAGGAAGAGCTTGAGGTCGCAACGTGTAGGGTTGGTGAGAGCTCTTATGTAGAGAGGTCGCACGCAGATCGACGAGTTTGAAGACGAGACAAAACTTTCTCGGGATGGATGATCACAGATGCACGCAGAGATCAGACAGGAGTTCGCAACTGGATGCTTGTGGCTCTCTGTTTGTAGGATATCTACGCGCGGGGCCGCTACCATCCGTGATAGGTCGCAGCATCAATTGAAGGCCGCAGGTAGCACAATTCTAGTGTAGCGGCGAGTGTGAAGGGATCGACGAGCACACAATGGCAGGGATTGTTTAGTTTTGTCGGGCGGAAGATGTGAACCATGGGTAGCGAGATTGACATCGTCCAACAAAAATTTATATTCACACCAACTCTCATACTCACACATATAAATATACTTATACATACACACTAACACATATATGTATATATTTATACGCACATCCTGACACATGATCGCAGGCATGCACACGCAAATTATTAAAACCTGCATGCCTACAACACGCGCTATGCCCTAAATGCGCAAACATGAAAAATACGCTCGCACAAATGACGACTCACTAACTAGCGACCGTCGAAAAGGCGCGGAAACTAACGCTCTCGGATTCCGACCAAATCCGCACCGTAGCTAAACACTCGGGCTACGAAAACATCGGCGAAGTCGACACAACCTCCGACGACCACACACTTGGGCAAAACTCGCCCGAAGCCAAAGTACAGGGATTCCCTAAGGGCCCAGCCGGGCCTCCAAAACAGACGCCGGCTAGCTGGGGAAACCATACCACAGGCTAAAAACTCTAACGAACACCCAACGAGGTACTCTAACAACGGCACGAGCCGGGAATGCGCCAACGTAACGCCAAACGAGGACTTAAATAATTGCCGAAAATTTGGGGGCGTTACAGTCACTCCCCTAAAAGAAAGTTTCGTCCCGAAACTTTACGTACACTACTACTACTAAAGAGGGAAGTAACAATATAAAAGTTACTAGAAATAGAACATACCCAACGATCAGGAGAACAGGCGAGGGTAAGCCTCCCTCATCGCCGACTCTAGCTCCCAAGTCGCGCTTTCCAAATCTTGATTCTTCCAAAGAATCTTCACCATCGGGATAGACTTCGACCGCAGCACCCGGTCCTGAGTATCCAAGATGCGGATCGACACCTCAACATACGAGAGATTGGGTTCCAACTGGGGCACGACATCCAAGACTTGCCCTCTGCTCCGCACACACTTTCGCAGCTGGCTCACGTGAAAGACATTATGCACGCCAGGGAAGTCGGCGGGTAGATCCAACCTATATGCTGCCACACCAATACGCTCCAAAATTCTGAATGGCCCCACATACCTCGGATCCAGCTTACGGTTCTTGCCGAACCTCTTCACTCCAACCATCGGAGACACCTTCAAGAAAACCAAATCCTCTACCGAAAATTCCAAATCAGACCTACGCCGGTTGGCGTTTTTCTCATATCTTTCCTGAGGTAACCGAAGCTTTTCCCGGATGAGTTTCACAGCAACCTCCATTTCCTCTAGAGCATCAGGACCCAACAACGGCCTCTCACCGGCCTCAGTCCAAACAACGGAGTTCTGCAGCGCCTCCCAGACAATGCCTCGAAGGGAGCCATTTGCAAGCTCTCTTGGTAACTGTTGTTGTAGGCAAACTCCATGAGCCGCAAACGCTCATCCCATGCTCCACCGTGATCTAGAATGTAGCACCTGATCATATCCTCCACAATGCGGTTCACCCTCTCGGTCTGCCCATTTGTCTGAGGTGGTAAGCGGTAGAATATCTCAAGTCTGTGCCCAACCCTCCTGCAAACTCTTCCAGAAACGGGAAGTAAATCTGGAGTCTCGGTCTGAAATGATGCTTACGGGAACTCCATGCATCGGATGACCTCACTCAAATACAGCACTGCTATCTTCTTCATCGGGTAGTCGATCTTATAAGGTACGAAGTGCGCACACTTCGTCAATCGGTCTACGATCACCAAACTGAGTCAAATCCTCTTGGAGATCTTGGTAAGCCCGTGATGAAGTCCATAGAGATACTTTCCACTCCAAGTCGGGATTTCCAAAGAGTCAGCTTTCCACCAGGCCTCCCATATCGGCCTTCACCCGCTTGCAAGTGTAACATTCAGAAACATACCGAGCTATATCCCCTTTCATACCTTGCCACCAGGCGATCTGCTTCAAATCATGATACATCTTCGTGGATCCCGGGTGGTAGGCAACACTGGATCCATGAGCCTCTTTGCATACCGTGCTCCTGATGTCTCCAACCGCGGGGATGCAAAACCTGCCGCGATACTTCAAGGTACCCGATCGTCGATGGAGAAATCCGGCAACTCCCTCTCTCAGCCCTGAGGTACAGGTGTAACAAATCGGGATCGTCCTTCTGGTGCACCTGGTGAGCGAAATCCAGGATGGCTCTGCCACTGCCAAACTGCTTTGCAAATCACAGCCTCCCACAGAGATGTCCATCAACAAGAACTCTTCCACTAAACGGTCCGCCGTGAGGTTGAACATCTTCCCTGTCTTGCGGCTCAGGGCGTCGGCCACCACATTGGCCTTGCCTGGATGGTACTGGATCTCCACGTCATAATCGGCCACGAACTCTAGCCACCGCCGCTGGCGCAGATTTAGCTCCTTCTGAGTAAACACGTACTTCAGACTCTTATGATCTGTGAAAATCTTGCACTGAGCCCCATAAAGTAGATGCCTCCACAGCTTCAACGCAAAGATCACCGCCGCAAACTCGAGGTCATGCGTAGGATAATTCCGCTCGTGAGTCTTCAACTGCCGCGACCCATACGCGATCACCTTCCCCTCTTGCATCACACGCCTCCGAGCCAAACATGCGAGCATCCACATAAACATCATAGTCCTTGCCCTCCGTAGGCAATGTCAAAACAGGAGCAGTGCACAATCTCCTCTTTAGCTCCAGAAAGGCCTCCTCGCACTGCTCACTCCAGATGAACGCCGCATGCTTCTGCGTCAACTTAGTCAAGGGCGCTGCCAAGGTAGAAAGCCCTCAAAAACCTTCTATAATAGCCGGCCAACCCCAAGAAGCTCCTAATCTCCTTGGGTGTGCTCGGCCTATGCCAATCCATCACTGCAGAAATCTTCACCGGTCCACTGAAATGCCATCCTTGTTCACCACATGACCCAAGAAGGATACCTGAGGCAACCAGAACTCACATTTGCTCAACTTGGCGTACAACTGATGATCTCTCAAGGCAGATAACACCAACCGCAAGTGCTGATCATGCTCCGCAGCATTCCGTGAGTAATCAGAACGTCGTCTATGAATACGACGCAAACTTGTCCAGAAAATCCTTGAACACTCGGTTCATCATGTCATGAATGCTGATGGGGCGTTGGTCAACCCAAAAGACATAACTAGGAATTCGAAATGTCCATGCCTCGATCGAAACGCCGTCCGTGGAATGTCCGACTCCCGGATTCTGAGCTGATGATATCCTGATCGAAGGTCAATCTTGGAGAACACAGAACTGCCACGTAACTGATCGAATAAGTCGTCGATTCTGGGCAGGGGTACCTGTTCTTGATGGTGACTTTGTTCAACTCCCTATAGTCGATGCAAAGGCACATCGAACCATCTTTCTTCTTCACAAAAAAACGGTGCACCCCAGGGCGACGAGCTCTGCCTTATGAAACCCTTCTCCAATAACTCATCCAACTGGGTACGCAGCTCCTCCAGCTCTCGCGGGGCCATCCGGTACGACGCCTTAGCAATAGGACGCGTACCCGGCTCCAAGTCAATCACAAACTCGACATCTCTGGCAGGGGGAAGACCGGGAAGGTCGCTAGGAACACATCAGAAAACTCACGGACAACAGGAATCTCATCCAACAACGGCACACTGCTAACAGTCCCCAGCACCGAGACTAAGCAAGCAAAACAATCGGAACTGAATAACCTCTGAGCACATACCGCAGAAATCGCCGGAGAGGCCTGACACGGATCGCCATAAATACTCCCAGCTGACCGTTGTCCTTCTTGAAGTCCAAGCGCTTACCCCTGCACTGGATCACCGCATCGTATCTGGACAACCATCCATACCCAGGATGACGTCGAAATCTTCCAAGTCTAAAACCTTCAGATCCGCCTTGGCTGGGAAATCCCCCAACATAATAGGACAATCCAGAATGCCCTGATCTGATATCACAGAGTCACCCGAGGGGAATTTGACGCAAAAGGCATCACCGACACGATCAAGAACCAGCTGGCACCGCTCTACAAAGGCCCTAGCCACAAAGGAGTGGGTAGCACCTGAGTCAAAGAGAACGCGCGCCAGCGGTTCTTTACCTTAAAACTCCCTATATAAATATCAACGGGGAATTGCACAGTCAATACAGAAAACAAAAGCCAAACTAAACTGCAATGAAAGTAAAAGACTAGTAAGAAGGTTTACCTGAAATGACTTGCGTCGAAGTTTGAGCCTCCGCTGAAGATATCACGTTCAGCTTCCCTTTGCCTCTATCCATAGACTGAGGCAACGCCTAAAGAGGAACTGGTCGGTGCACAGACTGGAGCTGCGGGCATCGGGCCTTGGTATGACCTTTCTGTCCGCACTGATAGCAGACCTTGTCCTTCAACCAGCAACGGGCAACATCATGCCCCTCTTTCTTGCATAAAGTACACACCGCATTCTGCCTGGGAGCATCCTGTATAGCATGCACATGCACCTTCTGCGCCGCAACCCTCTTGAAACATCTCTCAGCAGGATGGCCCGACCGGCCGCAAAAACTACAAACTCCTTGCTCCTCTTCCCCGAAGGAGCACCAGGCACTTGGGGGCTCCTTGCTTCAGCAGCTTTCCTCTTCTCATTCCTCGCCTGCTGTCCTCTATGCTTCGCGTTTTCGATGGCCTCTACCTTCAAAGCGGCCTCCACTGCCCCAGCATAACTCACTGCTCCATGAGCCACCGCTAGCTGCTGTACCTCGCTCCGCAGGCCACCGAGGAACCGCTTTGCTCTATCCTCCTCTGAGCTCACCAAACTGGGGGCAAAGCGACTGAGTTTGCTGAACTCAATCTCATACTCGCTGACTGAGAGCTGCCTCTGCTTCAGATGTAAGAGTCATTCATCAGCCTGTCTCGCTCCACTGACGGTAGAAATTTCCGCATCAAGATCTCCTTGAAGGAAGCCCAAGTGCTTCTCCTACCATTCCTCCTTCTCCCTCATCCACCAGCTCTTCGCTAACCCCTTCAGCTGATAGGCGGCCAGCATCACCTTCTGATCATCAGACACTCCTGAGTAGTGAAACATCTCTTCTATGGTGATCAACCAGTCATCCAATATCATGAAGTCCGTCTTACCATCGTAGGTAGGGGGACGCAGTCGCTGGAACTGAGTGATGAAAGCCATCTCCGGGGCACCACCACTGGAGGCACCAAAGGGGCTGGAGGTGCAGGAGTTGCGGGAACAGCTAAACCCGCAGCAGGGTCCTGCGCTCTCGGGGCTAGTCCTGCCACCACAGACAACAGGGACTGGATCTGAGACTGAACGTCCACCATCTGCCTCGATAGAGCCTCATTGCTCTGCCTCAGACTTTCCATAACTGTACCGCTTTGAGTACCAGAAGACCCGCCCTCATATTGGGGAGTCGATCTCGCCACTCTACGCTTAGGCGCCATCCTAAAAAGATCAACAAACAAACATCAGAACCTAGTTCAACTACTAGGACAAAACAACAGGTACAGACAAACCTACATAAGTACTTGCTTTCACTGCCAACTTGCTCTGGGGTTTTTTTGTGTGTAAATATATATTTATACAGGGGAAATAATGTCATACTTAACCTAAGATGGTTCACCACCATCACACTAACTCTTGTGCCTAAGTCGAGCATGCATGAATTTATAATCTCTTTTTGACTCAAAACCATGTGTGTACATATGTCATCCCGCAAAGTCTTTAGCTTGGCACGTTGTGCTTATGCAATGTTATGATATGCATGATTGTGCTATGCATTCTAAAAAGGCCCTAATGCATGTTATGAGCGGCGTACACATGAAAATGTTATGCATCCCATACTACATAACATTTTCATGCAACGAAAAAGAAAACGTGCTAGTCGCATTCATGTGGTGAGGTTATGCATCCCATACTACATAACCCTCACATGTTGCCTCCTATGGTGGATCCATATACGAACACATATTATGCATCCCATACTACATAATATGCCCCGTATACTTCATGTTATGCTATGAGTGTAGTGTTCGTGCTTCAGCCAAGACGTGCCGATGACATATCGGTGTGTGTATAACATGATGCTAAACTTCTAATACTCACAAGGAAAGGTTGCCCGACAATTTGTCAAGCAACCTCCCTCTGATACCAACTGTCACAACCCGCATTTTCTCCGAAATTTTAGAAGTATCAGAGTAGAAGAAAACGCGCGTAGTGGTCGCCTGAGCGTCGACAGTTATCCCCTGTCCGACGTGGCATCACAACGCGTTTTCTTCTACTCTGATACTTCTAAAATTTCGGAGAAAAGCGGGTTGTGACATATGCCCAAGTCTGCGATGCCATAACTCCATAGAGTCGCCCTCTGCCGCATTCACACTTGGACCACAGATCATGACTTCAGTACGATAAAGGCCACAACACTTCCTTCCTCTGGCTACTACCAAAGAACCCTTCAACAACCTCCAGATCCCTCCACCTTCAATGCTCGTGAAACCACCATCATCAAGCCTACCAATGGAAATCAGATTCATTCTCAAGTCAGGAATATGCCTGACGCCCTTGAGAATAATCTTCCCAATTCAGTCTCCAGATGGACATCACCTGCCAACAATCAACGACTCACCGGAATTTGTCATCCGGATCACACCAAGATCTCCCTCAGAATAGGTGTAGAAGTAATCTCTGTGAGGAGTGCAATGATAGGATGCACCTCGTCCACAATCCAGTCTGTGTCAACGCAGTCCTGGCAAGACGATCCACTGCACTGCAAGCATAACGGCTCAGCCTCCACAATCGAAGTCGTCGCATCACCACTGGATTCTCCAACCTCCTTGGTCTTTCCCTTCAGGTCTCTTTTCATTTGGAAGCAATCCTTCTTGAAATGATCCTTCTTCTTACAATAGTAGCACTCGATATCCTTCTTAGACTTGCCCCTGGACTTACTCCTGAAACTGTCCCTGTGCTTCACATCCTTCTTCACAGACCGGCCTCTTCCTTCATGAGAAAAACACCCGAAGTGGAAGATCCAGAATCCTTCCTTCTCAGTTCTTCGTTCAAGAGACAACCAGACACCATCTCCATGGTTACCACGCCATCAGGTGCTGAGTTGCTCAACGATACTACTAGAGTCTCCCAACTCTCGGGTAAAAAACTAAGGATCATCAGAGCTTGGAGTTCATCTTCCAAAGTATTTTCATGGACTCCAACTGATTGATAATACTTTGAGCAAGGTTCAGATGCTCAGTCATCTGTGAACCTTCCCGATACTTCAAGTTGACAAGCTTCCTAATCAGAAATGCCTTGTTACCTGCAGTCTTCCGCTCATACAAAGCTTCAAGCTTTTTCCATAAGGCCTGAGCCGAGGTCTCCGTGGAAAACATGATGAAAGAACAGAGTCATCGAGCCACTGTCTAATGAACCCTACTGCCTTTCGATCCATTTTCTTCCACTCTTCATCATCCTTAACTGAAGCAGGTCTCCCCGTCAACGGAGCATGAAGATCTTTACAATATAAGAGATTCTCCATCCGAGGCTTCCAGATGCTCCAATTCTCGCCATTCATACTGACCATCCTTGTGTTCTGTTCCATTGCTTTCTCAAACAACTCTATTACGGTCCACAAGTCGATTTATTTCAAGGAATTAACAAGAGAGGATAGGGAGCGGACCGATGGTCGTCACCTACCGCACCAGTTAGAAACCGAGAAATAACAACGACTAGCCAAGAACCTCCCTCTGATACCACTTGTTAGGGAACGGGGGTCCGAAGATAACGGCAACCCCCACCGATCAATAGAGTCCAAGCAATAAGAAACAAAACAAAACAACACCACAAATGAACACAGAGATTTACGTGGAAAACCTTCACCACTTGAAGGTCAAAAACCACGGGCACGACACAACGAAAATCCACTATAATAATAAGAATTACAAAATTTTTCTAGGTTTGCCCAAAACCTAGAACGCCCTCCGGATTTGACACACAAATCCACTCCTCTCTACCACCAAGATCAAGCCACAACTTCTCTACAACAAGGATAAAAACCTACTCTCTTTTCAAGCAAAATAGCAAACGAAGACAAGAAGGGTACACCTGAAACCGTAGACGAAGAAGCCCTTGAAACGGTAGAGAAATCTCCTTCAATAGCACCGATGAAACACCTCCTTCAAGCGGCGAAGAACCGCCTATAGCAGCGGCAAAACTTCCTTGCAGCAGCGGGAATGGCGGCCGAGGACGGCGCGGGCGCGGCGATGGCGGCCGGCGGTCGGCGCTGGCGCTCGGTGACGGCTGACGGCGTGCGCTGGGAGGGGGCTGCGGCTTCCGCTGCGTCCAAAAATACCTAGCCTTCTTTAATCGGAGAGGTGCAGAAGTTTTAAGTCCCGCAGCAGTTTTTATAAAGAAAAACTGCACACAGTTTTTTTAATAAAAAGCTGTCCATTCAGCCCAAAAGCAAACACTAAAAAGGTTGTCACCTCAAAATCCAGGTTGCAACTCCTGAAAATCTGCACACACTTCTCCTTAAATTCTGCACACACATCACCTTAGGGGCTGAACCCAACATGAACTGTGGGTTGCTCAAATGTTGAATGCTTTGGTTCTAATAATGATGGGAGATGCTCGATTACTTTGCGACATTTGGAGACACATGAAGTGCAAATTTGGGTGCCAAGCATGGATCCAGATTCTCTTCGTTTGAGACCCCAAATGAAATCCCATTTCATGGATTAGATTCACTCTCACTCGATCTAATAACAAAGTAGAGTTTTTTTAAATAAACAAAAATATTTTTGGATAAGTTGTAAATCAGTTAGATCACCAGAAATAAATTTGAACCTGAAATAAATACTAATGGATGAAGGTCAGCTGAAAACTCACATTTTTTTCCCGCTAGTTGTCCCCATTTTGACTGAAGCGACCGTTTTTGTTTTTAGGGTTTGTATTGTTCACACCTTCCCCTCTTGGAGAATCGCGCCATGTTCAAAGAAAATGCACGGCCGCCGCCTGAAGACAGGACAACGGTGGCGGCCATCACCGACGACCAAAGAGCACGGATTACTCGCAATTTCCGCGCTGCCAAAGCCCTCCTAGCCCGAAAAAGGCCACTCGACTTCTCCCCCCCTCTTCCTTCACCCAAGTTCGCGCCTCATCTTCTCTTCTTCATGTCACGTTTGCATTTCCCCCTCCCTTTTTCCATTTCTCTACTCGCCGGCCATTTATCTCTCTTTTTTTTTCAGATGCAGCGTCATCGATGCATCAAATCCTCGCAGCATCAGAGTGCCGCTTTCAGATATCCACAACGGATCAGTACTTCAACACGGGTTCTCCACTCCCGTGAAGCCCTTGGGCATATGCACATTTCAAGCGAAGGTTGCAACACCATCGTCTAGCATTCTTGACGACGAGCTGGATGACTCGTTCCTGGAGGAAATCGATACTATTTGCGAGAAACTTCCGTCCGCACAGAAGTATAAGCCAAATTCAGAGGAGGAGAGAAATGGCGGGGACTTGAATTTTGATTCCATGCCAAAAAAGTATTATGATTACCTGCAATCGCTGAATGATGCTCAGAGGGAGGCAGCATGCAGCAATATCTCGATTCCATTGATGATCGTAGCAGGCCCAGGAAGTGGAAAGGCATGATTTTTTCTTCCTCAATCATCAATGATCACATCACTGTTAAATCAATCTGATTTTTTTGGCTCTTACTCTCTTAGGCAGACATCCACCATGGTTGGGCGTGTGCTGACTCTTTTGAAGGAGGTATTGATTCTGATACTGCCTGCATCCACACTTTAAAACTTCTAACTTTTGTGAATTATCTCCACCAGGAATGTCATATTGTTTTGTCGCAGGGAATTGGACCTGCTAATATACTAGCCATGACTTTCACAACTGCTGCTGCATCTGAAATGAGAGATAGGATTGGAGCTGTTGTGGGCAAGGCAGTTGCAAAGGATCTGGCGGTTGGCACATTTCACTCATTCTGCTTACAGCTCTGTCGTTTGCATGCTGAAAAGTATACCTCCAACGAGCTTAAAGTTTTTTTTAACCCTTTTCTTAAGGCAATCATTTTGTTTTAGTTTATACTTTATACACTAGCAGCCATGCACGAGGTCCCCCTTTGCTTAGTGCGTGACGACCAGATTACTGGATCTCCATGAGGGACATTTTCACAAAATTTTATGCTACCATATGTGTCATAAGAAACCATGCATTCCATAAGATCATGAAGATTAAAATCTTAGGGATTAGATTTATTTGATGGTCATATTTTAGGACCATCACCACTCCAAGTTTTTCTTTTTAATATAGTATAGACGAGCTGCATATTAAGATTGCGTCCATGCCAACCTACCAGTGTGTCTGCATTAGAGTAGTACTAGGGTGGATCATCTCCTCTAAAGTTTATGTGCATTCACTCCTTTTAATTTTAGGGTAGGCCGAGTCATTGCTAGATTGGCTCCATTTTAAATTACCAGTCATATATTCAAAATTAGCCTCTTAAGAGTACAATGGCAAGGTTGCATCATCAATTATTTGTAGATCTTGCATTGGTGGTTCATCATGCACAAAGTAGACTAATATTATATGCTTCTTTTCTAGGTAGATAAATATGATTGAAGAGAGCATAATATAGTCACACCTATATTTCTTGAAGCACTTTTGTTTGAAGTTCTTTGCAAATTTCTCTTCAGTATACTGTTAAATGCAAAATTGCACCACTTTTTGCAATGAGATACATATATAATATTTTTCCATTATCATCATCGTCGTTAATCATTGTCCGACCATTTGGGGTTAATTATATGAATCCTGATTTTCTATCCATTCCTGTTGAGCATGTGGTGGCAAATCTATTATTTGCAAGCCATTTTGAACAACTTTTATCCTTGTTACCATACTGTCCATTCTCTTCCTTAATCCTATGACACTAGTTTTATATGCTTTTCTAGTGAGTTCATTTCCTTCCATTTATTTTACATGTTCAAACAACATAAATCTTTTTTCACTTATGCTCGTTTTGGCACGGTGTTTGTGCTCCGGTGAGTTTGGACAAAAACGCTACCATCATAGAATGCATGCTTGACATGACAGTTAGTTTTGATCCCCCAAAAGGAAAGATGTTTTTGACATAAAATGAATGAAATTCATTTGGTGAGGTCGGACGTTCACGGACGGTTCATAACCACCATGTTCACAACCGCTACCGCCATGCCAAATAGAGGCTTACTGACGCATGATGAATCTATAGGTGGCGGTTGTAATGTTGCCCTAACCCTACATTCAATGCAAAACTCGACAAATAATTCAAATTTAGCAATAAATAATTTAATGCACACACATGATTATAGCAAAAACATAATAATTCGTTAAGCAAGATGATTAGGCTTTACTCCACGTGGAGGGTCAAAGTAAAAGCGTGCGGCGAATAAATCTTGCAAATCACAAAATAATCTAAAAGCAAGCAACTACAATACAAGCGATCCAAACAAGTATAAGATCCAACTGATAATAATAATATTGAAAAATAATTGTCCAATACAACAAAAGATTCACCAAGTAGTGGATTGTACAAGGCAATGGGGATTTCGGAGCTGGAGGTGTTTTGACAGCCATCCAATGTGGAACTGGAGGCGGTGGACGATGTAGGTGGCTGAACTTTGGCGGCGGAAGGCGGAAACGAGCCGAAAATGAGTAGATTCAGCTATGGAGGGTTGGATTTGGGCGAGGTAGGTTGGGTCCGATGGTTTGGGAAGGGATCCGGGCTATTGAATGAGGTGATGGTTTGTGGAATTGGCGGATCGAGGCTGGACTGTCCAGATCTGGGCTGATCCGGAAGGGGGGAGGCTGTGGGAGGTGGTGGCCAAAATCGGCAGCTGGGAGTACAAGGGAGGGGCGTCAGTGGCTTGGGAGGGGCAGCGGGCTGGCGATGGCTTCAGGTATTGAAGCAGACGACTATAGGGAGGGGAGGATAGAGGCGACAACACTGTTTTGGACTTGGAGGAGGCGTTACGGTTGTGGAGGATGGGGGGGGGCTAGACAGTTTTCTGGGAGGAGGTAATGGGAGGGGCGAGGGTGGCTGAAACAAAATGGGGGGATCAGATGCTGTTGGGATACAAAAAACAGGGCAGCCGACTGGGAGGAGGTGTTCTGAGCGGCAGTAAAAGGTTTGGGGGAGGAAAAAGATGGCTTAGGGTTTGGTAATACCTTGGTGAGGGAGATACATGCCTTGAAGTCGGCTCCTAGGGTTTCACAGAGTCCGCACCGTGAGAGGATTTCGGGATTCCGGGAATCAACTCACCAAAATTTGCAATGCCTCAAATCAACCCACTAACATTCTATTTATAATAATAAAAGAACTAAGACATTCCACCAACGACTATGATTGGCCGAAGGTTGCGCCACTCAGATACATCAAATAAAATGCAAAAATAATAAAGTAATATATGAAATTGATTCACAACATGCATGCGGATGCATCCGCGGAGTCGAATCATCGATCTGAGCACGCCATATATGGTAAGTCGCTAATCGTTCCGAACATGCCCAAAACTTGTCCTCTGCTGCACGTCTATGACTCCGCTCTGTATCATTCTCCCCAGATGGAAATAATTTATCTCCTGATGAATAGAGATTGAAATTATTTCGATACATGTCAGGTAAGACTCGACGAGGCCCCACCATAGGTCGTTCAAGTGTCGTCGATGAGAAAGTATCCTCACCAATCAACTCCTCCCGACTGAAAAGCTTCCATCTCCGATGAATGGAGACGGCTGTACAGAATTTGAAGTTCAGGGGTGAATCAATCAAGCTCTACTGCTAGTATCCATGTGTCTTCCACGTCTGTGGTAGGAACGTGCTAGTGGAATATGGTCTCCGTAATGCTCTCAACGCTCAACTCACGAGTTGTGGATCCCGGTGCAATCGGCGGTGCCGTAAGTGAAACCAAAGAAGACGTGTCCTCAGGTGGGTGGGTGTTAGAAATGGGTCAACTGTGGTGGCCATCAGACGTGGGTGAAGCATGAGGGTGGTAAGGCAACATGAGTGTAGGTGTGGGCGGCTGGGAGTCCCCACTGCTTGGGTTCACATACTCGGGTGGTTCGTAGTATGGCGTCCGATTTTCAACATTAAATATCAGGTGGATACCCATACTTGCAGGAATATCAACATCATAAATATTTGCTTCGATTCATCTCATGATTATATACATATCCAAACGCTCAAACTTTTAGCAGGCTTCGCACGGAGCCTCACAATGCAGATTCTCACCATCACCTGCTCATCTTCATGAATTACCTGCTCTTGCCAATGAACATCCATATGTGATTTATAGAATTTATTACCAATATTGATTTTTCGTCGGACCGATTCATGTAACACATGCAAATGCTGAATATATAACTCAACAAACACATGCAAGCGATGAAGAAACGACGCAACCGACTCATGCCGATGATGTAAATGAAACACGACAGACACAACATGCTTTTTATGAGAAAATTTAATAATGACTGAGGTGTTTTTAAGATGTCGTGGCCTATTAGAAGGCTCTCTCGGTAAAGCGTAGAAAAACTCATCCAGTGTACGATAAGTGTCCAAATGTCCGGGTGAGACATCAATATTCAAAGATCAGCTCATAAGATGTCAGATGCCTCTTTGAGATTGTGACGCATTAGAGGGCTTAGCTGGAGGTATGTATACAAATTCATCCCGAATGCGACAATCACCTGAGTGGGTACCAGTGACACCGACAATATGATGCGACTCAAGAGTGCAGTGAGTTCCCCTCAAAATAAAGAGCTCATATGGTGGGTCAGCTGGTGGGGTGTCCTAAAACTCATCAAGAGTGCGATGTGTTATATAGTAGGTCCTCAAAGTATCAGGAGTATGCTTAAGTTTACTCAAGGATGAACCTACATGCGTAATGCTCCACGTAAGATCCATTCCTTGGGGCAAGACCAAAAATGATAAAGAAAGCGACGCCAGTAACTCGAAGTTCCTAGACAAGCGACTCACCTGAATCTCATCCTCACCAGGATGTGGAGGCTCATAAGGAGGCTTAACTGGGGACTCGTCATATAACTCGTCAATGAGGTCATAATCCTCCAGATGAGTACCAACGTAAGGAGTAATGCCCCCATAAATAGATGAGATAGCCACTATGAGATCAACACTAGGCTCTAGGCTCTCCGTCGTGACATGACTTGGAACAATGAGAAGGGGAGAGGGACATAGTCCTACTCTCAAGAATGAGTCTGTACATGCAATGTCATTAAATGGGTCTATGGTAGGGGTGCCAACCAACCCAATGCATGACAGAAGAAAATATGTAGGTGAGGGACACACTACTACAAAATCAATATGTCGCTCTGACTCACTCTCAGGCGGGGTCACCAGAAAAAAATCAGACACAAAAGATAAACCACTCACCAGACTAAGCACCTCACTGGGATAAGAAAAATCTGTATCAGGTATCGTGGTGACCTCGGTATGGGAGGGATTCGTACTGCGGTGGTCAGGGTGTGAATCCAATCGATCAGCTCCTGCGGATCTCAGAGACTGTTCATAAGGAAGGACAAACTAATATATCTGCTTAAGGGACTTTAATCTGTAATAGGCTAACTCTGTATGTATGTCAGATCAAAGTGTAGACCGAAATCGGGAAGTGGTCATAACTGGCTCACTCGGATATCACTTTTTACAACTAACTCATCAAAACGATCCTTGTACTCAACGACAAACATGAGTCTATGCTGAAGGGAAAATAATTGCTCGAGCAAGCGACTTTGATACGACGAAGACAGATACCTCTGACACAATATACGCTTCATATCCACCCAACTAGTGATGCAATGAAGATCTCGCTCGCGGGTCCTCTCAATGCTAAACCAATACGCTCTCTCCTGATCTAAAAGCGTAAGTTTCATAAACTTGATGCGATGCTCACCGAATAACTCAAAATGATCTTGATAATACTCCATATCCACGAGCCAATAACTGAAAGACTCGAGATTCGATGAGCTGTTAAAAGAAGGGGCAACAGTACGGAACTGATTTTCGAGATCTTTCTCAAAACGGTAATTCTCATAATAATCATCCCTAAGATAATCGAGTCATGTTGAAGGATCAACACACTCTGCTCGCATGCCAGGATGTGAACGACAACAATCATCATACTAATCGTCCCTAGTATAGCGAGGTCGTGTTAGTGGATCAACACGATTTCTGAAAGTATTGTGCTGCGATCGAGAATAGTCGCCATAGTAACGTGAGGATCTCCCCGACGGGCCTCTAGAGTGTGGGTGTAAGTGGACTCGAAACCTCCAAGTAGATGAGAGGAATATTGGTGATACCTAGCCATGAAGGAACCTATAGACTCTAACTGCGTATCAAAGAGTGCTCGCAACTACCTCTGATACTAATTGATATATGACGAATTTATATGTGGAGGTGTAATGTTGCCCTAACCCTACATGCAATGCAAAACCCGACAGATAATTTAAATTCAACAATAAATAATTTAATCGCACGCACATGATTACAACAAAGACATAATAATTCGTTTAAGCTAGCGGATTAGACTTTTCTTAGCGTGGAAGGACAAAGTAAAAGCGTGCGGCGAAGAAATCTTGCAAATCACAAAATAATCTAAAAACAAACAACTACAATACAATAAATCCAAACAAGTAGAAGATCCAACAAATAATAATAATGCTTAAAAATAATTGTCCAATTCAACAAAAGACTCACCAAGTAGTGGGCTGTACAAGACAATGGGGATTTCAAAGCTGAAGATAGCGTTCCAATCACAACACGACAGTAGGTGACGTCGATCGAAAGTAGATCAATGTAATTGCGGAACGATCAGAGTTTGCGGGCATCCAGACGATGTAGAATGTGACTAGGTGAGGATCCAGATCGCTCGGAAGGAGGCGGAAGGCGGAATTGGGTCGAAAATGAGTAGATACAACTATGTAGGGGTGGATCTGGGCAAGCGAGGTTGGGTCCGATGGTTTGGGAGCGGATCCGGGCTGTTGGATGATGGGAGGGTGAGGGTAATTGGAGGATCAAGGCTGAACTATCCAGATTTTTCGGCGTGGGCTGATTCGGAAGTAGGAGGCTCACGTGGAGGTGGTTCCACGATGGGTGGGGGGGGGGCCATCGCGGGTGGGTGGGGGGAGGTGGCCAAAACCGGTGTGCGGTGGGGGGTGGGGAAAAATGGCCGGCTGTTGCCTGTTGGGAGGACAAGGGAGGGACGTCAGTTGCTTGGGGGGAAGGAGCAGTGGGCTGGCGGTGGCTTCATGTATTAAACATGAGGCTATAGGGAGGGGAGGGTAGCGGCGGCAGAATTGTTTTGAACTTGGAGAAGGGGCGGAGGTTGTGGAGGATGGGGGGGCTAGGTGGTTTGCTGGGAGGAGGGAATAAGAAGAGTGATGGTGGCCAAAACAAAAGGGGGGATCAGCTGCTGTTGGGATAGGAAAAAACAGGGTAGCCGGTTGGGAGAGGGTGTTTGGGCGGAGGTAGAAGGTTTGGGGGAGGAAAAAGATGGCTTAGTATTTGGTAATACCTTGGGGAGAGAGATACACGCCTAGGAGTTGTCACATAGGGTTTCACAGAGTCGACACCGTGGGAGGATCGCGGGATTTCGAGAATCAACTCACCAAAATCTGCAATATCTCAAATCAGCCCACTAACATTCTATTTATAACAATAAGAGAACAAGATATCCCACCATCGACGAATATGATTTGACTGAAGGTGGGGCCACTCAAATACATCAAATAAAATTGAAAAATAATAAAGCAATATATGAAATCGATTTGCAACACGCATCCAGATGTATTCGCGTAGTCAGATCATCGATCCGGGCCCGTCATATATGGTAAGTCGCCAATCGGCCCTGAACGGGCCCAAAACCCGTCCTCCTTTATGGGTCCATGTCTCCGCTCCGCTCCGCATCTCTTACTCTTTGATAGATTTTGCTTGAACAATCCATTTAATATAGTTGTTTCTTAGTTTATCCTTTTCTGTTGTTCCCACAAAACAATCTAAAAACTCTTTCATTTATGCCATGCTATATTTTCATATGACAAACTTTTTAATGAGCAGCACCAGTTATCTTAATTGTGGTTTAATATTTTTTTTAAAAAAGTCTTCATGATATCTTCGTTCTAAGATTGTTGATGAATATGTGAATTTGATTAGTATTTCAAAATTTTAATTTTTTTATTAAGTAGTTTCAAAAATGTAGCCTCATACATTATTAAACATATCCTTGAGGTCACGGGTTCGAGTCCTGGAAGCAACCTGATGTAGGGTAGGCTACGGGGTGCACCAAAACCTACGACTCTAGATGGAGGTGCGAGAGTGACACACTAATCCGAATCTAAATGCAATGCAACCGTCAGTGACGACGACAACTAAACTTGAGCAATGAAAATATTAGCGTCATGCGAATAATTAAAGAGCAAAATAAACATTCAATTTGACGATTTAATATGACGTTCCTCCGCTCGGAGGGCCATGATCAAGCGCGTGACGAATAACTCTTGCAAGTTAGTGGTGTATCAAAACAATTCTCCACTAGCAAGAATCAAAGCGATGTATATTAATTCACCAATGAAAAGTGTCAAATCACATAAACCAATACCACAAGGGAACTCACAAAGTAGATGGCTGAAACAAAGCACTGAAGATTATGGATCCGGACGTCTAGATCGGCGATCGAAGATGGACCCAACGACGAGAAAATGGTGGCGGTGGCTGTCCTCAGCGGCGAGTGGGGAGATCGGGCCGGAAATGGAAAGATTCGGCCACTAGAATGGAGTTCCGGGTGGGGGAGACTAGATTCGATATTTTGGGATCGAATCTGGTGGAGGGGTGATGAACGAAAGGTGGAAATAACAGACCGGGGCTGAAATTGCTAGATCTAAATTGATCTAAGAAATTAGGGCTAAAGGGGAGTGGATCCACAGGAGGGAAGAAGTAGAGGGTCGACATGAACAGTGACCAGTGTGAACAGGGCTGGCGTGAACAGGGCTGGCGTGAACAGTAACCGACGAACTGTAACCGATGAACAGTAATCGGTGAACGGTTACCGGCAAACAGTAGCCAGTGAACAGTAGTCGGGTTTCCTGGGCAACAGTATCAGGTTGGGATTTGGGGGCTGCGGTTTAGGGTTTCGGAGGGGGAAGAAGAAGGCTATGGATGAGTAGTACCTTGGGGGGAAGTTTGACCGCCTAGGAGTAGTCACATAGGGTTCCACGACATCGACACCGAGGGGTAATTGCAGAGTTCCGAGAATAATCTCTCCAAAACCTGCAATGCCCCATTCAGCTCCCTAACACTCATATTTATAAGAAAACAAAGATAGAGTTTCCCCATCAATGACTATGATTGGCCGGTGGGTTCGGCCACTAAAATACATAAATAATAAACCCAAAAATATAAATTAAAATATGTTTTTGACTCGCGGCGACGTGTCGGACGCAACCGCGGAGTCGGATCGGCGATCCGATTAAGCCTTCCTGCGCGAATAAATGAACGTGGGTCCGCCTTGCGGCGAATCCCTCCAGGTGCACGATCTGATGGCTCCCCATCACAACCCCTTGCAAAAATGCAGCGTAAGGTTTGACTACATTTCACCCTTATTGTGGGACCCTTCCCCGGACCCTTGCTCCGCGGGGATTCTTTGTACACCGGGTTGCCCTTTTTTATGCCGAGTAGTTTCGGGATATGTTTCATTTGTAAAACCCATTATATTCAATAATAATCATCAATGAACATAATAAAATACTTAAATCCAAATTAACAAAACCTTTATAGGGCTCCGATTGTCTAAATGAACCAACTAAAATTGAAAAGTAACTTGTTTTTCTTGTCAAGACTTACACATAAAACTGCAATGTTACCTTATCTTACAAGCTTTACAATTCAATTAGGAAATAGGAGAAATGTAAGAAAACATTTTCTTAAAAAGGGCTAAGCCTGAATCCAAAACTTCACATGTAATTTACATTGTTGGTCGTGATTGAGAAAACATGAGCATCATATAAAACATTGTAATACAAATCAATAGATTTACACCCTCTACGATCTATTATTGTGTTTGCAGGTCTTGTATCCTATAACAAAATTGAAAGAAAGTTCTTAAGCATTTTCAACATTACATTACTTTTCTAGCAGACAGATTAAAGGAATATTTATGTGCAAAGAGAACAAAAGGTAAAGTAACTTTTGGGTCAAGGTAATCTGACCTCGTTACTACAGAAGAGGCAATAACATCAACTAATAAACACGCCTTTAAACAATGGATGTAGGCTCTGTTTGTTTGAGTTGTGGGAATGTGAGTGGTGATGGAGGGAGCGGTGGGAATAGGAGCTCTCAGCCTGGAGTGGGAATGATGGCTAGCATGGAGTATTTGACCTTCCCCATCATTGTTACGTTGTGAGTGAAGGTTCACTACGATAGAGCTAAAATCTCCAAATAAACAAAGCCGTAGTGTCAATAAAACATTATATCAGGTGATATGATCCACATCTCCAAAGACAATAATCAAGGAAGAAACAATGTCTTTATCTTGTTGTGCAAAGTGGCATTGCTATGAGGCAAAATTAAAACGAGCGTATTATTCTCCAAAGAGCTCATCCTTAAGAGTATACATAGCCCGATAAGCATATGATGGATGTCTAAGTAAATCATATATTGTTTGAATAATATGTCCAACATCTGCAATAAAAATAGCAGTGTCTTTGTTCTCGATTAGTACCGTTTCCATAAAAGGTGCTAATATTCACGTTATCATGATTTCCTTATTCACTTAAAGTGGGTGGTAGTAGTATTCTCACCCTAATGAGAACATGGTGACAAACTGAGAATATCACCCAATTATTCAACATAAAATATGTTCAATTCTCACTTTTCTATACAAATGACTAATTGTAATGACCAATCTCCATAATATCAGAGGTATTGTCTGCATTAGTTCAACCCACCTCATATTAAGCTAAACCCCCTATGTTTATCCCATTTCATAAGCGGTCTATGAGCATTTCTCAGGAGGTCACTAATCGTGGGTCTCGTAGGCCGCCTATGGACGAGGATAAAATCGTACAGTTCAGCTTAATATAGAATGAGTTGAACCAAAACAGTCAATACCTTTGATATTATGAGGATTGAGTCCTTACGCCAGCCACATCATATGTTGTTCTAGGTATCTAAATAACTTGATGGTCTTGCATTTCATGATTATGAAGTATGAACTAATGGGCTTCTGTTAGTAGCTCTATGATAGTACAATTACAATAGGGATTCTGAAAATGTTGTTCCATTATCTATTACCCTGTTGAACTCTTCATCAATTGATTCTTAGCACCGGACAAGCATATATTATTATTTGTTTATAAAAATGCTTTAAGTATAAAAAACTTGTATTTCCTAATTACTTGCGTGTTTTAAAATATGCTTGTGTAGCACAGGTTGGGGCGCACAACTGAATTTCTTATATATGGGCATGGGCATCAAAGACGAGCTGTAATAGAAGCAATGCGGTTGATGAGTAATGAAGAGAAAAAAATGCAAGAACTTGAAGACCGTGAGGAACTTAATAACGATGATATTGCACAATCTCTAAAAGTAAATTCAAAAAAATGGCTAAAAGTTGTGATACAGGTACCATTACATTATCTACTTTTTTTTGCTTTTATAATAAAATTTATGCGCTACAAGCGTACATAACTATTTAAATATTAAAATTTTCTTTGAAATATTTTATTTTAATAATATTCTAAATTTCCGTTAAATGTAAAGAATTGTTTTTGACAAATACTTAAATGTCCGTCTTATTTGACATGACGTGACCCTTTTTAGAGCAGTATACCAACATAAGATACATGTATTGAGGATCTACTCAAGCTGACATTTAAACCACATGACTCAATATATGCTTGTGAACTATTAGAACCATAATGGGGTAGTGACGGGTGAGGTGTAAGTCCTAACAATGATAAAATGCACACAAGAATCCTTACGGACATCAGTAAGAAACAATTAAGATATCTCAACGCTACCACAGTTAAGAGCAATAATTTTAAAGATAATTTGCATGTTAAAAGTGTGTGTGACTTAGTCCCCAAAAATCATAAGGGTTCACGAGAGATAATCACAAATAAGCATAACCAAAATCTAAGATAAATCCATACAATGAAAAGAAATAAGATACTCTAAATGTAAACGACTCACACATGCATAATGGCTTTGAAGGATATGGAGGTGACAGTGGAATTCTGGTGTTGGGCAACAATGGAAGACAATGACAACTTGATGAAGTTATATGAGACACTCGGTAGTTGGTGAGGCAAGAGGGGTGGTGTGGTTGTAACACCCCATCTCTTAATAGGGTCACATGGACCCTAGTTGACGCAATTAAGGTAATCAATTCCCTCTAAGTACCTTAGGATCTAGCCGTGTTGTTAAAGGCGCGTCTCTTGCGCGCCTAAGGCTCAAAGCTCACCAGGCTTAGAGTTTGCGTCTTTGTGTGTTTTTTTGCGCATTTGGAGCATAAAAGATGCGTGTGAGTGCAATTTTTATTGTAAGTTTTCTTTTTCAAAATAAAAAAAGAAACAATGTATGAACTCTATAATTTTAGCACGGTTTAGTGTTTGTGAAACATAATCAAGCGTTGAGATTTAGATATGATGCAAGTGACCACATTGATTCTTTTTTTAATAGATATAAATAATATTGATGAATAATTAATGAGTAGAAATATAAAATATATGAAGATTCTGATTAAGAAAATGAAGTGATGTTAGATGCTTATTATTTAAAATGAATGTGGTCGCGCCTTGTTGTCGTCAGGCACGCGCCTACGCCTAGGCTCCAAGACCCCTTTGCGCCTTGATGCACCTTGCGCCTTTAATAACTAAGAGAGCTAATATATCTCTCCATTGTGCCCTGACCCAATGGTGTCTCTACTAGACCAAGTTGTTTACCTTGGCCTAATTAGATCATGTTTGACCCAGTTGGACCAAGGTGACACTCAATTAGGTCATGGTTGACTCTGTGTGATCTCAGTGGACTCAGGGCAGCACCTACTGTCCTATTGACTTGTGTTTGATTTGTTTGACCCTCTTTGGGCCTATTATGTCATGTGAGCTCATTCTCATCTGGTGGATGTAATCATGACATGTGGTGCATGTGAGGCCCACCCCCACTTGGATTGACTCGGTCAAACCTATCCTAATGTAACTCTATTAGGTTCATTTCACCAAACCAGCCCCACGACATCCACCTAACCCTTACCTTTGTGAACCCTGCCTGATCCACCATGGCAGGTTGACTGGTCAACATCTTAAGGTCGGGTTTGACCCATTTGGACCCAACCATCCAAACTAATCCCAAACTCCACTCATCTCCACTCACCTCCCCCCACTAGGAGCTAACCCTGACTCCCCAAGGACACAAGGACTGTTAGGTGCCCCAAATAACCCTAACCTTAGTTATTTCAAAATTATCGTGGTTGTTTTGCGTGAGTTGTGCTTTTACAAAATCCAAATCCCTAAATTATGCTTAATTGTGCTTGTCTTTTGCTCCTTGGTAAACCACTGTTTATAGACTCCTATTTCCTCTATCTCCAGGATGAAAAAAGTCCACCTTAAGGCAGAGAACCCAAGGTTTAAGTTACATCAAGTTTGGAGTTCATTTGGAGAAGTTACTCATTTCCAAGTTAGTCTTAAATTACTTAGCCTCCATAAACTAACATGTTGTGCTCTATTACCCTAACTATAGAGCCCCAAATCCTCTGTGCCCAAGTTGGAAGTTGTTCATCTTGGGACAGAGAGCCCATGATTTTAATTTCATCTAATTTGGGTAAAAAGTGAGAGTTATGGGTAATCAAATTTGGCTATTTAATGTTAACCATAATTAGGCCAAGTCATTTGAACCTAAGTTAACAATAGGTTGTGGGCACCAAATTAATCTGTGCCCAAGATGGAAGTTGTCCATCTTGGTTTAGAAGAATTAAGTATTAAATTTCAATGCAATCAAAAATAACTTTGTGCAAGGTATATCAATTATCGAGAAACCAAATGATTGTCACAAACCCCTGTATCATTCCTTAAAATCTTATGCGCGATTAGACAATTATTATAATAGAAATGCCTTATACTCACTGTTGAATAACCTGTAAAGACGTCCCATTTAATATGCCCATGTAAAGCCCTCTTAGGGATTAGTCCCACACCTTATGATGATGTTTATGCTCTCCTCTCTCCTCTTATGTATATACAAATACTTGTGTTGTATTCATGGAAGATTTTTGAGAAATTAATAAAATATTATTTTTCTCTCTTCTCTTGCATTTTCTACATGATATCAGTGAGACCTGATCCTCAAATTTCACACGTCTCTTGTGTTTTTGATCTTTCTCAAAGTTCTCGTCTCTGCGGTCAGCTTTTTCTAATCGTAGATCTGCTCTGTGTGGACCCTCCTGCTCCCTCTGCACTTCTCTTCCCCGGTTTTATAGTCTTTCCCTGCTGACATCCGGGCCCCACCTGAAGGGTTATTACCACAGTCTCTTCCTTCTAACCGCTCGACTGCTCTTCTACGGTATCCACATCGCTGGACTCGCTTCCCTCTTGTGCTTGCTGGTCTTCACATCACTCGGCTCGCGTTGCCCTTTGTTTGCTTCCACCTCTTGCTCGCGTCGTCAAGATCGCGCCGCCAGACCGCCAACGCCGCTAGACCGCTCACGCTGCCAGACCGCTCACGCTGCCAGCTCACTGCCAGACCGCTAACGCTGCTAGACCGCTCACGCTGCCAGACCGCTCACGCCGCCAGCCCTCGCCTCGACTCTCTTGCTGGTTTTGGCCGTTGTCGATCCCTTTCTTCTGTAACCACCGTATCTAGGCATTGCCGAGCTTTGCTCGTGTCCTGGCTGTTTAGCCGCTCAGATCGCTGCTTCCCTGCCCGACAGTTCTGACCGCTACTCCTCCTATTTAGCCACTCAGATTGGTGCTTTCCTGTTCGACAGTTATGTCCGTTTCTCCTCCTGACCAACAGCTCTCCACGCTTGCCGCGTCTGCCCGCCAGTCCGCAACCTTTCTCTCAATCACCTATTCGCCGCTCCCCTCTGCACTTGTTGCGCTCTTCGGCAGTATCAGATCTCCTGACCGCCCTTGCCTCGCTCCTCTTCTTGGTCTTTTATTTCGACGGTCTTGACCTTGAATAATGTCACGTCTCTTCTAGCTCGTGCAACGACTATTCCTTCTGAAGTTCGGGATGAGCTCCGGATCACCACTATCTCTCTTAGTGGTCAAAAAAATTTGTGAAGTGGGTCCACTCGGTGCGTCATGTCCTCCAAATCAAAGGGCTTTTTCATCACATGTGAAGAAGCAGGTATGTTTGATATTGCTATTTGAAATTGTGTTCTTCATTTTGTGCTCAAAGTTCAATATTTAATTGGCTGGATTTGAGATATTCGGCGACACATATTTTACATATGGGTGGCTATTTTTTTGCGAACGGTGCTCTTGATTGCAAGTAATATGGTTTCCTGGCGACTTCTTACATCACGTTTATTCAGTGACATTTTACTAGAAATTTATTTCTTCATCATTATTGCATTATCCATGTTTGTGAATATGTGGCACATTAAATTTGATGTCAGTTACTCCATTGGTTCCTTAGTTAAAGAATTATTTGACATGCTTTTTTATCATGTGTCCACTCTCTCAGGATTCTATGATTAAAATTTGTCTTTGAGGTGCATACTGTTATGAATTCTCATAACGATCTGCTTGCCGGACAACAACACCAAAGATGGCGGAAGGATGCGGCATCAAACAGGGATGAACCATCTGATTTAGCCCTCCCTAATCAAAACACGACGGCATTTGGGGGTTGAACCATACAGGTTTTAGCCCCTATGGGAGGGGTCGGCCAACCCCTCTATGGTCTGAGGGGTATAAATACCCCTAAGGTTTCCTGGCAGGAGACAAGCAAGTAATTCCATGTATTTCCTCTTCCCTCTCTAGATCCCTCATTTTTCTCCCAAATCTCTATCTTGTTCGTATCATTTGGTATCAGAGGCACTTCCTCCAACCGCAACCCTATTCCGACATCAAAAAATAATAATAAACTTCGATCGGATCGTTGCTTCACCCCGACGAACGCTGCATCCTTCGATCGGCCGCATCATTGAGAAACGCCGATCTCGTCGCCTGCATCATCGATCACCAGCATCATCCACGGGATTGACGAACGCCAATTCGCTCGCACCTGCTTCGCCAGCATCATCCACGGCTCGACGAACGTCGCTTCGTTCGCACCCGCTTCTTTCCGCCTACTTCATCGATGGGTTCTACGAACGAACGCAGCCTCCGTCTGCTTCGTCTCCACCCAGATTGCATCCTGACACGCCGTTGTTTTCGCTCACGACAACTGCGGCGTCTCTTCCACAGCTTGCCCTTTACTTGCTTCTTCTCTGCAACATGCTTCTTCTCCACTGTTTCAGCATACTCCGACGCCGGCTTCGTCCACCTTCAGCGTGCATACTCCGAGTTCTCTTGGCCGACTGCCTCGTCCAATTTCTGCAACGCCACCATGATGACTCGCTCCCAGGAAGAATCCAATCGGTTGGCAACTCTCGAAGAGAATTACATCGGGCTGGCAGACACAGTGACGGCCATCAAAGAAAAGTTGAAGGCATCAACAAAACGACTGGAAGAAAAGTTGGATGCACGCACAGACGAGATACAAAATTTGCTGACTCAACACCTCAAGGGTAAAGTTGTTGCGGAAGAGACCAACACAATCCCGATTCTCCCTCCGGCCTCAACAACGGGATACAAAGACTGTGTGGGTAGGTTGGGTAATGATCGGTCCTCCAGCGTCAATAGGGGGCTTGATATCGATAACAAAAGGGCAGGAGGCTCACGACGACCACCAACAAGGCCCGAGGCAACTCAAACAGGCAGAATCGACACGGCTACCTTGGATTTTCCTCCTTACCGAAAAGGGCGCTAGGAGGACCGACCTCCCAGAGGGATGGGGTATCCACTTCGGGATGGACTCCTTCCTATTCCAGGAATGTCGGGACACACCGATGGCAGCAAAGGAGGAGGCAGATGGGAGTTTAGGCCGCCAGTAGTGGTTAGAAACCCATACAAAGGGGATTGGGGGTACCCACACGTGGCCGCTGATCGACGAGGACCGCAAGGACTCGAGCAAGAGTACGAAGGACTCTGGAAACCGCAACCGAGGGCATACATGCCGCCAAAAGTGACACGCATGAGCTACTCCAAATTCAAAGGAGCAGATGCTTTGGAATGGGTCCAAAAGGCAGAGTTGTTCTGCAATTATCAGGGAATTCCAGAAGAACAGTTGGTAAAGTTAGCATTGTTTCACCTTGAGGAGGAAACATACCAATAGACCCACGCGCCATGGTACGAATTTGTTGACGGATTCACAGCCCGCTTTGGCCCACTAGAGTACGAAGATTTCGAGGCTCTTCTTCAGAAACTGCGACAAAAAGAGACAATAATGAAATACCGAGCAGAGTTTGAAAGGTTAGCCAACAGAGTGCAGCCTGGCGAGAAGACATCAATGAGTTGCTTCATTTCAGGGTTGAAGGAGACATCAAGGATGAGGTACATGTCTATATGCCGCGCAGTTTAACACATGCTATCAATTTGCCCCAGATTCAAGAAGAGCGACTCAACCGACAAAAATCCAGTGGACATACAAAGAACACTGCAAATCCGCCAGACACAAAAAAAATCAAGGAGCTACAAAAAGAGCGACGATGAAGAAATTGACATGGTTAGAGCTACAAGCAAGAATGGAAAAAGGATCGTGCTTCAATTGTGATGAGAAATTCACCCCGGACTACAAATGTCAGATGATCCGGGTGTACATGTTGCAGGAAGAAGGCGAGATGCCAAATGCAAAAGGAGGGAAACATAGGCACATTCCAGAGACAATCGAGTTCGGGGTGTCCAGCCTGGCCATGGAGGGAGAGTCCACGCTGCCCACTATGAGTATTGCGGGGTGGATTGGTCAACAGAAGGTGACCATTTGGTTGACAATGGGAGTACATATAACTTCATTAACCCTGTTGTGGCACAGAAACTGGGGCAAGAGATCAACAAGGAAGTCGCGTCCCAGGTTATGGTGGTAGATGAAAATAAGCTACAGTGCGAAGAGGTGCTGAAGGGAGTGGGGGTCAGGGTGCAAGGATACACCTGCAAGATGTATGTCTACCTGTTGCCCATCCAGGGGTCAGATATGGTTCCCGCGGTCCAGTGGTTGCGACTATTGGGTAAAGTAACCCTGAATTGGGACAACTTGATCATGGAGTTTGCGTAGGATGGGAGAGAGCACGACTTGCACTGGATCAGACTCTCACCGGTGAAAGGGGTCTCTCTTCGCTGCTTTGAGAGACTGCGAGAACAAGGGAACGACATAGCTGCGCTGAGCCTGAAGGAAGGGATTGAGCATACCAAACTCGACCCTACCGTTACCCAGATCACCACCTTGGGGACAAGCTGATTCTTAAAGGAGAGGGGAATGTTATGAATCCTCATAACGATCTGCTCGCGGGTCAACAACACCAAAGACGGCAGAAGGATGCGACATCAAACGGGGTTGAACCATCTGGTTCAACCCTCCCTAATTAAAGCATGACGGCGGTTGGGGGCTGAACCAGACAGGTTCAGCCCCTATGGGAGGGGTCAGCCAACCACTCCATGGCTCGAGGGGTATAAATACCCCTAGGGTTTCCTGGCAGGAGACAATCAAATAATTTCAAGTATTTACTCTTCTCTCTCTAAACCCTAGATCCCTCCTTTTTCTCCCAAATCTCTATTTTGTCCGTACCACACACTCTCTGCCTTTTTTTTTCTTTGATATTTTTAGAATTCAAAATAGGATTTGGCTCATCGGCCATCATTGTAAATGATGACAACAATTAATGCACTTGTCAACTGGCTTTTCCTACTTCATTTCTAACTTAGTGATCGGTTGTGGCAACCACTTTTTTTGCAATGGAACTGAATAAAGACAATAGCTTTGACAATTGTTACAATGTAGAAATCATGCCGAATCTTCACGGACTCTTGACAAAACAGGTTGGTTTGATTCCCCTGCCGGCATGCCCTTGTGGCTCCCAAGAGGTGGAACAGATCCCTTCGTCACAGAGTCTTAAGAGGCAGTGGGAGAATTCTCCGCAAGAATCTTTCTCTACCAATCCTACCAATGGGGTCAGAACTCTTTTGTTTGGAGGCTGAAAGGAAGGATTGCAATTGGAAGACAAAAAATCATCTGTTGACACAAAAGATTCATTGCGGTCTTTTGGGTGCTAACACACTTCAGAGGTGCTGACATACTCCTCAAATTGAGCGGTGGAGTGACGAGCCCCTTTCGTGGATGTTTCACATTGCCCTTCTTGGGGAACTGCTCGATTATCCGCTCCCCAGAGTACGTTGAGGGCCTAGTGGGGAATTCGAGCTATACTTATAGCAAACTAAATAAACATGAAGGATCTCGTCAGTTATAACTATCAATGAACATAAACATAAAACCAAGGTAAAACAGACCCTTACCGACGCACTCATGCTTGCTTACGAGTGGGATCTGCCTCTTATAAAAAAATATGTCAAAGAAGTGATTGTCAAAGAATCTCAACGCATCTTCCTTTGGCTCAATGCTTATGGCTTGAACACCTTGTCCTCTTCGGATTTATGGGTCGAAAGATGTGACATTCTAGAATAAAAGACTACAAGATGTTTGAAGAGATTTGATCAGGGACAACTCTGTATTAAAAGTGTGCTTCCTTAACCCAGAGAGTAGGCAAATCCCTAGGTGGAACTGATCCACATAGAACATCATACTCCTTTCACGAACATAGTTCTTCCCCTTGTCCTTGCAAGGAGATTAGGCGAATACTCATCTCAAAACAATTGAAGTTTCTTTAATCCCTCCAAGTCATCTATTGAGGTCACAAATGGATGCTCAAAGAAGGCCTAACAGAAATATTTTGCACAATGTAACACCATGATGTCTCCTTTCATTTTTCATGGAGAAATAAGATCGGTTCAGAGAGAGAGGTAAGAGGGAAACTCTGGATATCACAAACATGAATCAAAAAAAAAAATTTCTAGGGCAACTCATGCTTTTGAATCCCTAGAAGGAGTAATAAGTACACCACACTTCAAACCCAGTGCATATCATGATAGTTTAATGCGCCGTGGGTTGTTAGATGGTAAGAGTGATGGCTGCCTGAGAGTCTTCGATTTAGAGTCCCAGGGATATGATAAATGCGCGATGTGTTATCTCTTGTATACACCATTATTGCAATCTCAAAAGTTAAACACTTTTGAAAAACAGGAAAATACTTTATTGATGCATGAGATGGGGTACACAATGCACATCAAAAACTTATGCAAACCAAATACAGAAGAGGCATGATGGGGATCGACCACCACATTGCAGGACCCACTTTTGCAGATTTGTCTGAGATTCGTTGATCGGATCGTCGATTCGAGACCGCGAGCGCGTCCGTTTTCATGTAAGATATATAAATTTTTTATAATTTTTGGAGTTGTCTTTATATTATTTTGGACATCGAGCGTAACAGACGATCGTAGTCGTTCATGCCGTGTGCCCAACCCTCCTCTCGTTATAAGTAGGGGTGGATGTCCGAGTTTCATTTCATTGCAGAGTTTTGTTGAGAGATTTCATAATTCCTGCAATCGTTCGTGGTGCGACGCCGCGAACCCGGGGTGTGGCGTCCCGACCTTCTACCCTGTACTCAATTATTTTATTTTACACTTCACTGTTCCGTGAACACCTTCCCCTCTTCATTCCACGTTATCTTCTACTTATCATAATGTCAGTTATATTCATATTATAAGATTAAAACTGCAAGCCCTCACATTATAACCCACATTTTCTTCATTCCTGAAGGAGGAAACCGCCATATCTCCAGTTCATCTTCATCTTCCTCGACAGAAAACCTGCACCACTCCTATTTCCCTCCTCGCCTACCCCTACATCCGAACCACCCGACTTCTGAAATCACCTCTGCTGTTCACCGTCCCCTTCTATCATGACGATCAAGCCGCCTGCCGCTCAATAGCTTCCCGCCGCTCGCCGCTCGCATGCTAAATCTCCGTCTCATCTTTGTCCCCGTCTGATCCAGCCCTATTTCAGCCGGAAAAGGCTCGTTTAGTTCCTGTTCCCGCCTGGGAAGCTTTCTCCTATCCTGTCTAGGGAAGGAAAAGCCCTAGCTGGTCGACGCTCTACTCCACCTAGTCCTCCACTGCTTTATTCCTCCATCATTGCCCCGAACCTCTTCTTCCCAGCGCCGTTTACCTTACCTCCATCATTTCTACCGGAGATCTCCCCTGTTTCATCCCAGTCAACCATCAATCACATTTCCCGTCAACAACCAGTGAATCTCAAGCAACAATACTTATTTCCCCTCTCCTTCCTTTGTCGAGGAGCCACTTTTAAACCCACCACAACTCTTGCCTATTCTGAAACCTTCAGTAACCAAAACTTCCCATTTTCCGATCCCAGGCACAACCATATCACTCGTTTCGTGGAGCCTCGTCCGCCGCCAGACTCCTCATGCCTCGTGAGTATTAAATTTTAATGTGTAGTTTTATTTTGTATGGACACGCTATATATGTTTGGTAATTGAGATTGTTGGTGATTTTGTGTTCATTTCTTTTAAGTCTATAATATTTATTCGTGCAAGTTATAATGGAAAGCAACTCTTGTGAAAGAACACGATTATTTGCTTGCGCGCGCAAAAAATATTGTGAACACTATCTTAATTTGCTAGTCTCGTATAATCTTCGTTGCTATAATTTGATTCCGAAAAATATAATTCAAAACATGCATATCTCATTTGGGCCCTTCTTGATCATATTCACTTTGCACAATTGCACGTAGCCTATTATTAGCGTGTCGGTTGCACATTCAGTTTCACACCAGGCCGTCCCGCGTCAGTTAATTTATGTGGATCGACCACATGTTCGTGATTGGAGGAGAACGGGCCACCACGTGGCGGGACCCATTTTTGCAGATTTGCCGGGGATTCATTGATCGAATCTTCGATCCAAGACCGCGAGCGCGCCCGTTTTCATTTAAGATGTATTTTTTTAATAATTTTTGGAGATATATTTATATTATTTTGAACACCGGGCGTAACAGACGTTCGTAGTCGTTCACGCCGGATGCCCAACCGCCCCCTCTCGTTATAAATAGGGGTGGATGTCCAGGTTTTCATTTCATTCCAGAGTTTTGTTGAGAGATTCCAGAATTCCTGCAATCATTCGTGGTGCGACGTCCCGACCTTCTACCCTGTACTCAATTAGTTTATTTTACACTTCACTGTTCCGTGAACACTTTCCCCTCTTCATTCCACGTTATCTTCTACTTATCATAATGCCAGTTATATTCATATTATAAGATTAAAACTGCAAGCCCTCACATCATAACCCACGTTTTCTTCATTCCCGAAGGAAGAAACCGCCATATCTCCTGTTCATCTTCATCTTCCTCGACATAAAACCTGCACCACTCCTATTTCCCTCCTCACCTACCCCTACAACCGAACCTACTGACTTCTGAAATCACCTCTACTGTTCACCGTCCCCATCTATCACACTGATCAAGCTGCCTGCCACTAGATAGCTTCCCTCCGCACGCCGCTCGCACGCTAAATCTGTCTCTTCTCTGTCCCTATCTAATCCAACCCTATTTCAGCCGAAAAGGCTTTTCCAGGTCCTGTTCCCGCCTGGGAAGCTTTCTCCTATCCCGTCCAGGCAAGGAAAAGCCCTAACTGGTCTCGTATCCTCTTCGAGGTCGACGCTCTATTCCACCTAGTCCTCCACTGCTTTATTCCTCCATCATTGCCCTGAACCTCTTCTTCCCAGCGCCGTTTACCTTACTTCCATCATTTCTACCGGAGATCCCCCCAGTTTCATCCCAGTCAGCCATCAATCACATTTCCCATCAGCCACCATTGAATCTTAAGCAACAATACTTATTTACCCTTGTAGAGAAAGCTCAAAAACTTGTATGTATTGCTTGTGTATGTAAATACAATGAGAGAATACAAATATATAGGGGGAAGAGAGAGAGAATAAATCCTATACAAGATGTGGGACTAAAGAGAAGAGAGCAAAATAGGCCCAAAAGATGGGCCCAATACATGGGCTATTCTAACACTCCCCCGCAAGCTGGAGCGTACAAATCATATGCACCAAGCTTGGACAAGCATTGATAGAAGAGTGCCTTGGGAAGAGCCTTTGTGAGGACATCCGCAACTTGTTCTGACCCTGGGACATGCTTTAGATTGAGCTTCTTCATTTGAACTTTTTCCCGAATGAAGTGACAATCGACTTCAATGTGCTTTGTTCTTTCGTGGAAGATCGAGTTCTTGGCGATATGTATAGCCGCTTGGCTGTCACAAAAGAGAAGAGCCGGTGATGGTAATTTTACACCATGATCAGTGAGATGACTCTCAAGCCACGTCAGTTCCGATACAACAGATGCCATTGCCCGGTATTCTGCCTCAGTTGATGATCGAGCCACGACCACTTGTTTCTTGCTTCGCCATGTAACCAAATGTCCTCCAAAGTATGTGCAAAAACCACTAGTAGATCGCCGATCATCAAGAGAACCAGCATAATCAACATCTGAGCATGCCACCAAAATTGGAGCAGAAGAAGAGGTCTGGTAAACAAGTCCTTGACTAGGAGCTGTTTTAAGGAACCTGAGAATACGTTCAACAACCTGAAGATGAGATCTTTGAGGAGAGTGCATGTACCGACTGACAAGACCAACAACAAAAGAAATATATGGTCTGGTAACCGTAAGATAGATCAATTTTCCAACGTGTCGTCGATAATATTTAGGATTCTGGAGAAGTAGATCCGAGTCAGATGACTGAGCGCACAACTTGTGGTTTACATCCATAGGAGTATCACTTGGCTTACAACCCGAAAGACCAGCATCATGAAGAAGGTCAAGACAGTACTTCCGTTGAGATAGAGTAAGCCCATCCGGTTGTCTGGCAACCTCAAGACCCAAAAAATATCGTAGAGGTCCCAGATCCTTTCTCTGAAAGACGGAGTTTAGATGTACTTTGACGACATGTATCCCTTATGTGTCATCTCCTGTAATGATGATATTGTCAACGTATACTAACAGAAGGATCGTCCATGTTGGTCGGTGACGAGTAAACAGCGAGAGGTCGGCCGAGCTTCGAGTAAAACCGATATCACGAAGGACCTTACTGATTTTTTTAAATCATGCCCGTGGAGATTGTTTGAGACCATACAGAGCCTTTAAAAGGTGGCAGACCTGAGACTCTCCCGTGGTCTCAAACCCACGTGGTTGTTGCATGTAGACCGTCTTCTGGAGATCCCCATTTAAGAAGACATTCTTGATATCCAGTTGAAATAGCGACCACTGGCGATGAACATCGACAGAGATGAGGGCGTGAACGGTATTGAGCTTGGCGACTGGAGAGAAAGTTTCCTCATAGTCGAGTCCCTGTTGCTGGGTGAAACCACGAGCCACAAGACGAGCCTTCAGATGGTTAATTGTCCCATCAGCAACATGTTTGATGACAAAGACCCACTTGCACCCAACCGGTTTCTGACCCGGAGGAAGGGGCACGACGGTCCATGTCTGGTTAGCCCAGAGAGCACACATTTCTTCCTTCATGGCTGCCCGCCAGCCGGGATGTTGAAGCGCCTTCTGCACAGAGTTAGAAACAATAATCGAAGAGAGAAAAGTAGCAAATGTGTGCAGAAGGGGAGAGAGGCGATGAAGAGAGGCGTAGTTGGCCAGAGGATGAGCAGTGGAAGGCGGTACCTGATCATAAGGACGCAGAGTATCCGTGGTAGAGGTCGTCTGCAGAGGGGCAACGGAACTGGGAGGACGACGAGTGTAGACACGAATAACAGGTGGTTTGGAGGTAGCAGGAGCCGGTGCAGGGGAAACCGACGAAGGTGGTGTAGCAGGAATAACAGGGCGTGGGATGGATGGCAGGATAGGAGTTGGTGGTAGATCATCGGGTAAAGGAGCCAGAAAAAACGGTTGTTTTTCCCAGAAGGTAACGTCAGCAGAAACGAAAATCTTTGGAGTAGCTGGAGAGTAACAGACATATCCCTTCTGGGTGCGCGAATAGCCGACAAAGATGTGTTTAGCTGTCCGGGGATCCAACTTATCTGAGGAGGGCCCCAGACGGTGGACGTTGCAGATGCTGCCAAAGACACGAGGCGGAAGAGGAAAAGCCGGAGTGGATGGAAACAATATGCTAAACGAAGTAGCATAATTGAGGACGGAGGAAGGGAGACAGTTGATGAGAAAGCAGGCAGTCGATACCGCAAAGTTCCAATACGGCTTGGGAACATGCATTTGAAGCATGAGGGAGCAGGCTACATCTAGTAAGTGGCGGTTCTTCCTTTCGGCAACACCGTTTTGCTGGGGCGTGTAAGCACAAGAGGTTTGATGAAGAATCCCGAATTCAGAACACAAAGCGGTAAATTCGTGGCTGGTGTACTCACGAACATTGTCGGTGCGTAGTATTTTGAGTGCGGTGTGGAATTGCGTAGGGTCTCGAGGACAAGTGCCCGGAAAACACGGGGAAGCTCAGAGCGATCACGAAGTAAGTATAGATACGTAGTGCAAGAGTGATCATCAATAAGTGTGATAAAATAACGAAAGCCACAAATACTGGTAATCTTAAAAGGGCCCCAAACATCAGAATGTACTAAATCAAAGGGAGCAGCGCTCCGAGTACAATGCGAAGGAAAAGAAGAACGCGGCTGCTTGCCGATGATACATGAGTCACACTGAAAAGGAGTAAAAAATACATCTGGAAGAGCCCGCTGGAGGACCGGCAGAGGGGCATACCCAAGGCAACGATGCCACGCCGTGGAAGAAACAAAAGACAGAATGGCGAGAGATTCGTCGAGAAGGTAGAGCCCGTTCCGCAGCCGGCCTTTACCAATGGTAGTCTGCGTCCGCCGATCCTGTATAACAAAGGAAGAGGAAGTGAATATAACCGAACAATCAAGATCACTCGTAAGACGTCCAACAGAGAGTAAATTAAACGGTGAACTCAGAACATGAAGAGCCGAGCGAAGGGAGATCGACGGGTTGAGAGAAAGATCTGCCGAGCCGGAGACGGGAACCATCGCCCCATTGGACACAGTGATAGACTTCGGATAAGGAGAGTCCGAGTACTGGACAGGCTGTTGCGAAGTAATGTGATGAGGGGCACCAGAGTCCACAATCCAGCCCAGGCTGGTGGATAGACAAGCAGTACCTGTGTTGGAGACGGAAGCGACAGAGGCAGATGATGGGTTGAGCAGGCCCTGAAGATGCTGGAGCTGAAGACGGACGATCTCAAGATCAGGAGGACTGGCGTCAGTAACAGCAGATGCCGTCGGACGAGGAGGATAACCAATTTTCTTGTAGCAGGTCGCCTCAAGATGACCATCTTTCCCGCAGAAGGAACACTTCGGCCGACCCCGGCCACCCCGGCCACGGCCCCGAGAGCCCGAACGCCCCCCCGAGCAGAAGTAGGAGGGGATGGTAGGAGCGGAGGGACCTGCTGAAGAAGGGCCGGGGGAGGAGCAGAAGTATCTGGAGGAGGTGATACACGGAGAATCATGGAGCATACATCAGATAAAGATGGTGTGGTGGGAGCAGCCAGGACCTGAGCACGAAGGCTCTGAAGGTGAGATGGAAGACAGGCCATTATGATGGCAATGCATGCGGCTTCCTTCTGAGCGCGCTGAGCAGCATGATCATTGGTGGGCGGCTGATGCTGGATCCAGGCTTCAGCAAGAGTTTTAGCCCGAGCGACAAACGAGGTCATATCCGAAGCCCCGCCAAAGTCGAGAGTAAAGAGGTCAGTGAGTATGTCGTAGAGATGCTGAAGGCTATCGCGGTCTGAGTATAAGGAATGCAGCTCATCTCACATAGCCTTGGCGGTGTCGTGGTACATAGCCATCTGATAAGGCTCACCATCCAATGAATTCAGTATCCAAGTCTGAACGCGGCCATCATTGCGGAGCCAATCATCGGTAAGAGGAGACGGAGGTGCCTGATTAAGGTGAGGCAGAAGACCCTTGGCCTGAAGAACCCGTCGAACTGAGTGCACCCAAGTAATAAAGTTTTTCTTGCCAGAAAGAGAGATGGCAGTGATCCTTAGCTCGTCACGGACTTCAGCAGAGCAAACCGGGCGGTCTGTAGGACATGCTGGACGGTCAATAGGCGGACTGGCTGCCGAGCCAGTGGAGTTACCCGAAGAACCCATAGAGGCAGACCGCAGAACCAGATCACCGCGGGAGACCGCCGCGAGAAGAGCAGGAGGTCGCACGACAAGGCCGCAACGGGAAGGACTGGAGACCGCGACCAAAAAAATGCGGAAAAGGTACTTGTCCGCACGGTCACATCAGACACCAGCGATTAGTCAGATCGAGACCAAAATGCAGAAAGAGAGGAGTCCACACGGTCTAGGTGAACACAGCAGCGGTCAGAGCACAGGAAGCAGTCCGCAGCAGACAGGAGCAGTCCGCAAGGAAGAGCAGTCTGCAAGAAGAGAGAGAGAGACTGCGGCGGACAGGAGCAGTCTGCAAGAGAGAGGAGACCGCGTGACTAGAGCAGAGACCGCCCGGTCAAGATGTGTACCTGCTACAGGAGGAGGCCGCGACCAAAGGCGGAGCTCGGCTGAAAGGAAGTCAGCGGACTGGAAAAGAAGGCCGCAGCGGACTGGAAAAGAAGGCCGCAGCGGACAGAGACAAGCCGCGCGGACAGGAAGAGCAGAAGAAGACCGCGACCAAAATGCGGGAAAGGAACAACCCGCACGGTCTGACGGAGCACAACGGTCTGAGGTGAAAGAAACCGCGAGTAGAAAGACTCAAGCGGATAGAGAAGGCAGGTCGCGGCGAGCTGGAACAGGTCGCGGGGAGGACAAGGCAGATCGTGGATAGACAAGGCAGCAGATAGCAGAGCAGCGGATAAGAAGAGCCCACGAGTAAGAGAAGAAGCAGATCGCAGCGAGCTGAACACAGGCCGCGACGAGCTGGAGTAGTCCGCCAGAAGAATAACAGCGACCAAGAACAGTCTGCGAGCAGGGAGCCTGCAACGGACAGCAGAGAACGAGCGGGCTGCAGAGAACGAGGGAGAAGTGGGCCCCACGGATCAGAGAGAGAAATGGCTATAAGAAAGGGGGGTGGAACCACGAGAGGAAGGAAAAAGCTGGAGGCAGTGGAATAGAAGCAGACAGAGACGAGCTGGCCGCGGGAGGCAAGTCGCGGGAGGCAGGCCGCAGGAGGTCAACAGAGCCGGACAGAAAAGGGGAGTCCGCGAGAGGCTGATTTTTGCTCTGATACTATGTAGAGAAAGCTCAAAAACTTGTCTGTATTGCTTGTGTATGTAAATACAATGAGAGAATACAAATATATAGGAGAGAATAAATCCTATACAAGAGTGAGACTAAAGAGAAGAGAGCAAAAATGAGCCCAAAAGATGGGCCCAATACATAGGCTATTCTAACATCCCTCAATATATATTTGTTCTTAAAAACTAAAAAAAAAGACAATTGCCACTGTTCTTCTTCCAATACCCATGTCAGGAAGAAGATAACTGCCCGATATTCTCCTCTGTTCATCATCCCCTTGCCTCGAGCCGCATCCGCCCATCCCCCTGCTCATCTTCTTTGACATTCACGCCTGTCAAGCCGCCCGTTCCTCACTCCAGAGCTCCGATTCTGACAGAAGATCAACGCCCTCCTCCGGGCTTCTAGAGCTTCGCCCCGTCTCCTGCCCGTGCAACTATCCTTCTCCGCCCAGACATTTGTCACGTAGATCCCGCCGGGTTTATTCTCCCGCAAACACCTCTGCCTTCGATCTACGACAACCGCGTCTCCTATCCTTCGTTGCCTGAATCTGCATCCAGCTTCTCCTACAGGCATCTCTCCCGTCTCCCCACCCTCTTCTTTGCCGTGGAGTCGCCTGTTGAAACCCTCAGTCCCCCATAACCCCCATCCCGATCTAGTAAGATCTCCCACAGCTTACTCTTTCAATTCCCTGCCGTTCTCCCCCAAAATCAACACCTCTCCTCACTTTCCATTAGGGCTGGAGACTTTGCCCCCATCACAACCTATCCATTCTTCCTGTGGAGTCACTACCGCCGCCGTTGTCAGATCTCTTTGCTTCGTGAGGTATCACTTACATTTTGTGTTGTTTATTTTGTATTGAATATTGTATGAACATTTTATATCTGTTTGTGAATTGGGCTCATTGCGTAGTTGTTCGTAGTTTCTTTTAAATCCTATAAAATTATTGGTGCAAGTTGTGGTGACAGTCTTCGTGCAAAGAGAACATGATATTGCCTGTAAATTTGAACGTGTTGCCGAACGTTGTGTTGAATTGCTAGTTAATATAATTTATGTTGGCTAAAGTTTAAATCCGGGTTAATTCTAAATATGCATGCAAATTTAGGTTGAGTTAATCCCATTTGTTTTGCACGATCACGTAGGGTTGCATTAGCGTGTCAACACATTCACATATCTACTTTCACGTAGGGCCGTCCTGCGTTAAGCATCATAGCAGCTCTCACACTAATTTGGCAGAGTTTTTCTTAAGATGAAAATGAAAATGCATGGTGTTATTTTGGGGAGAGCTTGGAAGGAGTATAACTTCCCTTCAACACCCCGCCTCCCCAACCCCCACCCGCCACCATTAACGCTCCACACATACACCCAAAAATTGAATGTAGATTTTGTTTAGAGAGCTGTGCATACATAAAGTAGTTAAATGAATTTGAAAATTGGTCTGTGCATGCTATGGCATGTACTGCATTTCAGTTCTAAGTAGCCTTATTAGAAGCCTTTCCTAAAAAATAACAATTGCAATGCCTATTTCAGGCGAAGGCATCTGGAAAGACTCCTGAAGACTTGAAAAAGATGGGTGAAAGGAAAGGAGTGAGTGTCTTTCTCTCATTCCTTTATGTCAGTCTTCCTTTATGATCCTTGTATCTCATGGTTAAAAATTACTACAAGTTGCTTTCCGTTAAACCTTTGTTATCTTCTTTATTTATGCATCTGGTCAGGCTGTGATTCTTGAGAAGTATGATGACATACTTAGATCTTGTAACGCTTTGGATTACCATGACCTCATTAACTCCTCAGTGAAGTTGCTGTCTGATTTTCTTGAAGGTTCGCACATTATTACGATATATTGTATTAGAAGTTTCTTGTTTACTAATCTGACTTATTTACTTGCAGTTCGTAAAGAGTGCCAGGATATATGGAAGGCAATTGTAGTTGATGAATTTCAGGACACTAGTTCCATGCAATATTTTCTACTAAGGATATTAGCTTCGCACAACCATGTTACAATTGTTGGCGATGAAGATCAGGTTGACTTCTTCCAATTTGAGTTTGGAGTTGTTTCTGTATCCTAATGAGTTCAATGGTTATACATCTGTTTTTAAAACCAGTTATGATTTAATAGATATCTGAAATTGTTCAAATGCCTTTTCTATTCTAGTCTATTTTCAGTTTCAATGGAGCTGATGTCGACGGATTTGATTCATTTCGTAGAGACTTTCCAACTTACAAAGAGGTTCACACTGTGCCCGCCAACTTGCTTTGTAGACCATTGTTATGATCCCTGGCATTATTACAGCTGACATGAAAGTTTCAAGAACTAATACCGATTAATGCAGATAAAGTTGATAAAAAATTATCGTTCCACTCGTTGTATTGTTGAGGCTGCATCTTGTGTTATCAATAACAACCTCAAGCGCGGGCAGCATAAACATGTTGATACTGATAATTGCAGTGGCTCTCTAGTATCCTTCCCAAGGATTGGTTGTAGGCTGTCTTTTAATGTTTATTAATCATTTTTCTTTTTGATCATTAAGTAGTCCAAATCCTTCACTGGTTTCAGATAACACTCAAGGAATGCCATAATGAAGATGCTCAGTGTTCATTTATTTTGGATAAAATATTAGAGTTTACTTCTTGTAGTTCAACTTCTAAGTGTTCTTTTGGCGACATTGCAATCCTATATCGCAGACAGGTGAAATTCAAATCTATTGTGAATCTGTTGAAAAATGCTTTTGCTGAACTGATTTCTATAGTTTACATAATGAAGATCTCTGGTAGAGCATTCCAAATCTCCTTCCGGAATAGGAAAATACCCTTTAATGTCCATGGTGTTGCTTTCTACAGAAAAAAGGTTCTTCCTCTCTTTTGTTTTCATTTCTTCATTATGGGTGTTAAGAGAAGTTGTCATAAGTCATGGCAGAATGAGCTCCAAATGCTATCATTATCCTAATATGGAGTAAAACATCTTTCAAGTGCCACAAAGTTTTTAGAAGCAATGGTATTTTTGAGTTTTATTATGAAAGCTATCTCATTCACTTCTGCAATAACGCACTGCATAAGAAATTTGCTTATGTACAAACATGATGTGCTTTTTCTGCATTTAATGGGTTGAGAAATTATGATGGCCATATATTATCATTGGTATTTGTTTGGACTTCATACTCAATATTCTTGAAGTCATATGATCTTTACTATCTGGTTTCTTCATTTTATGGATTGTCCTCGAATTGACTGATGGATTTTGGCTAAGCTCGTTTGGAAAGGTGGATCCAGGTGGATCCTCGCTGTGGACTCACGGGCGTTTGACTACAACCGTAGCATGGCGCTAACGGTCAAAAACCACGTAATTTCTGCGGTTTTCGTTTACGTACGGGCTGCAAAACGGTCGACCGCGACAAAGCCAAACGGTTGCAAAGCCACAACGGCCGTTCTATATTCCACCCTACCAACTTTCTTCCCCGCCAAACGTTCTCTAAATCATGCATTAATGTGATCTCATGGCTATGCCTAGAATAAACATAAAAATGTTATTTTTGAAATGCTCGTCTTTCTTCAAATTTCTGAAAACATTTTATTTTGCTAAAAAAAGTTTGTCGCCTTTTCATTTGTATTATAAACCGAGGTTTATACTTGTCATCTCAAACGGATTCTGTTATATATTGCTAGTATTGCACAAACAAAATCCCATGCATCTCAATTCACGAGATAGTTATTGTAAATTTTGAATACTATTCACTCTTATTTTTGTGTGATGCATTCAGGAGTGAAGTTGCTTCCTCCTGTTTTTTGTTTTTTTGTTTTTTTTGCATTGCTGAATGTTACTCAGAATGTATGCCAGTGTGGGAAACATTCCGCAAAAGGCATGTTCATACTTCTCATATATGATTCTATGAGCATCTATTTTTAGATAGCAGAATTAAATGTTTTAATCATCCTCTAATGGTTGTCCGCTATAAGTGTTGAATGTTTGCCACTTTGTTCTTCAGATCCGAGCTTATTGGATGAATGAAAACTAGTCTCTCTAATTCCTTACTTTACCTCAGTTTAGTTCACCTCCTTGCCTGTGATATTTATTTATACAACAACACTCAAGCCTTTATCCCACTATTGTCGGGTCGACTATATGGATCCTTTGTCGCCATTATGTCCTATATTTTGTCATAATCTCACTAATGCCTAAGCACATCATGTCTTTCCTTATAGTTTCATTACAAGTCTTTATTGGTCTACCCCTCCCTCATTTAACATGCCAAGTGACTAGAAACTCACAATGCCTAACAAGTGTCTCTAATGGTCTCCTTTGTATATGTCCAAACCATCTTAGTCGAGCTTCTCGCATCTTCTCTACAATTGATGCTACTCCTGTCTTATCCCCGATACATCCATTCCTAATTTTATCTAGTTTTGTGTGTCCACACATCCACCAAAGCATTCTCATCTTCACAGCCCCATTTTTTGCTTATGTACACAATTCGCTACCCAACACTTAGAACCATAGAGAATTGATGGTCTAATTGCAGTACGGTAAAACTTGTCCTTAAATTTTAATGGTACCTTACAGTCACATAAGATCCTTGACACGCTTCTCCACTTCAACCAACCCGCTTGGATCTTGTGTCACATTTTTATCAATACCTTCGCCTTTTTAAACTATCGATCCAAGATATTTAAAACACTCACTACGGGAAATATCCTGATTACCCAACTTAATAACGAAGTCATCCGCCCTTCTAACACTACTAAATTTAAGTTCCATATACTCCATCTTTTCCCTACTCAACCTAAAACCCTTCTTTTCTAAAGTGTCTCATCAAGATTCAAGTTTTGCGTTTACATCCTCGCACGTCTCATCGACCAAAACGATATCATCCGCAAACAATAAACACCAATGTATTGCTTGTTGGATATGTCTGGTGAGCTTATCTAAGATAAGGGTAAAGAGATGAGGTCTTAAACCTGAACCTTGTTGTAAGCCAATAATGATAGAAAATTCCCGTGTTAATCCTCCAGATGTCCTCACCCTTGTCACTGAATTTGTGTACATAACTTTGATTATGTCAGTGTATGATACATTTACACTTTTCTTTTCTAAAACTCTCTATAAGATCTCTCTTGGAACTCTATCATAAGCCTTCTCAAAATTGATAAACAACATATGCAAATTTTGTTTTCTTTCTCGATAGTTGTTAATGAGTCTCCTCAAAAAATGTGTAACTTCCATGGTCGACTGCCCTGTCATGTATCCAAATTGATTCTCCGAGATGTTAGTCTCCCATTTTACTTTTCTTTCTATTTCTTGTTCCCATAGTTTCATGGTATCACTCATCAATTTAATTCCTTTGTAATTAACACAATTTGTATATCTCCTTTGTTTTTATACAAAGATACCAAGATACTTCCTCTCCATTGGTCTGACATTCTCTTTGACTTTAGTAACTTATTGAAAAAACATGTAAACCACAAAATCCTTTCATTCCCTAGATATTTTCTTACTTCGATGGGTATATCGACTGACTCAGCCGTCTTTCCATTTTTCATCTTCTTTACAACATCATTTATCTCTGATACTTGAATTTTACGATAAAACCTTATGTTTGTATACTCCTCCGATTTACTTAACTGTTCCAAGTTTAATTCATTGTCTTTTGTTTCATTATACAGTTGATAAAAATATTTTTTCCATCGCTCTTTAATATTCACATCATCCGTCAAAACTGTATTTGTTTTATTCTTTATGCATTTTACTTGGCTTAAATATCTTGTCTTCATTTCTCTAGCTCGAGCAATTTTATATATGTCACGCTTTCCATCTGTGATATTTATTTATCCTTCACTAAATTTTGTCATGCGTTGTTATATGTAAATCTAAAATGGCTATTAGCAAAACATTATTAATTGCATACCACTTTTTCTTCAGATGTTTATTCACAAATTATTTTGTTATTAGCAAACAAAACAATGAAATAAAGAGAATAATTATTAGTATACAAAACAATAATGTCTGCATAATGAAAGTAAAATAAGTTAAAAGAATTTTCTCCAACTATAGAGAAAGAACAATGTTTACTCATACACAGTGAATGCTGATCTTATACAAAAATAGCACTCTTAAACAAAAGAAAACATATTGTGATCAAAGCATCCAATAGCAGGCATGGGTTTGCTTTGGGGTTCGGTCGGAAGGAGTCCGGTGTGGAGTCGGCTATAGGAGTCTTGCAGCGGAAGAAGGCCTCGGGCTAGGTTTCGTCAGCCTAAAAGGAGGAAATCAAAGCCTGTCGAAAGGAGAGGTCAACCAGCGGATTTGAGCGCTGATAGGAGGAATAGGGCGACGGCGGAGGAGAGGAGCTCACACATGAGTATTGGGTGGAAGTGTAGGGGGTGGGCTGTGAATATAAATTTTATGGATTGAAAAAAATTACCTAAAAGCTCTAAACAAATTTTTTGGTTTGTTTGCTAATAATAGTCTTGTATGGTTTGCCATTAACAGCGTCCTAATTTTTTCAGCATCAATATTGTATTTTGGCCTGCTTGATTTTCTTCTTCAAGCCAGTTTGAACGTCTTAGGATCTTATCTATACTGCTATTGTATATTTATCTACTATCTTTATTCTTTAGCCACCCTTTTGGTATTCTAGGATGCCCCACAGTCGCCAAGGAGAGTTGATTATTTTAATTCTTCAACAGGTAATAAAGGCTGTTATGGCAATGCTAAAAACTACTTTGCCAGGTTATGATGATAGTCCATTTCGCCTGGCTTTTAAGGCACTTCTACCTGGTGATAAAGAAGAACGAAAATTGGTTATTTTTTATATTCTTTTCTTTTGCATTTAATTATACCATATTGGATTTTCCTTTTTTCATAAAAAATCATCGGTCTAGTGGCTAATCACTTAAAGTCAACACTTCCAGATGATTGACTATGTAGAGAAAATATCATCAGCTAGAAAAAGTAACTTTCAGTCTGCTGCCACTGATGTCTTTAGTGCAAAGATCTCTGGCACCTTCAAAAGGTTATCTCTTGCACCTATAGTTTAGTGATACTGCAAAATTTGCTGGTTATCTAACAATTTACATTTGACATTTTGGAAATGTTTTCTTTCCTTGTAATGTTGTTTAAAGTCATTGACCTAATGACAAGTTGGTAATATCATCACTTTACACCAGAAGTGTAATATTGTTCATGCTGACATAATAATAAAATTTTGAAACTGTTATACAAAGAAATTTATAGGTAATAAGGTTTATTTGGAATAATTAAGAGGTAACTCACGGACAACATATAAGCAGCTGTGAACTTTTTCCAGCCAGATGCACGAAATTTTTGAATGAGTCTTCGTTGTTGAAACTAAACTTATAGCATTTAATATATCTTGATTTTGATGTTGCAGTGTTTTGCATAGAACGTCACTGATTCCCAATATTTTTTTCATCAAATGCAAGATAAATATAAATTCAAATGCATCCATCTTTTTAAAAGCCGCTTCAACATCCCCTCGTTGTGCATATGCCACTCCATTATCACTAATATCAAGCAATACAGAGCAAGTTGCACTATACATATTAATAACACTACAGACAGAATTTAGATAAGACGACCATCTGGTGTCGACATGTCTTTGTAGCGAACCTATCTGATTGGCTCCCGTACCAGTTTCAATTTCATCAATTGCAATCATGTAATCAAAATATTCTTTTTGAGCAGCGCGCAATTGATCATTGCGTTTGGTGGAAGCACCAACCGTGTTAATAACATACAACAATTCATTGAAAAAATTATGCACTGCTTTCACTTTCCTTGATATTTCAATCAGAACTAACTGTAGTTTATGTGCAAACCAATGAACATAATAAGCTTTTAACATTCGTTAAGAAACAAAGTTTTTAGCCTTTTTCATTTACCACGCATGTTGCTTGCACCATCATAACCTGGCCCTCGCATATCTTGAATACTCAAATTATGATGAGATAGAGTTGCAGGAATTTCATTTTTAAGAGTTAACGCACTTGTATCTTTGACATGAACAAGATCTAAAAATCTTTCCTGCACAAAATCACGATCATCTACAAATCGAATAACTATAGACATTTGTTCTCTTTTAGACTCATCTCGAGCTTCATCAACTATAATGCAGTATTTGGAATCGCCAATTACTTTACGAATAACACATTGCACTAATCTTGACATAGTAGATAGAAGATCCTTCTGAATATTAGGTGCTATGTACATAGCATTTCCTGGGGCATTTTCTAATACAACTGCATCAACTTCTTTGTTATAATTTCTTAGCATCTTAATCATATGGATGAAATTACCACGATTAACAATTCCAGAGTTTCATCATGGCCTCGAAAAGCAATTTCTTGAAAAACACAATACTGTAATGCATCAATGGAAGTTCCAGCACGCAACCGGTTCATTAATACTTGTTGACAAGTTTGTCTTTTCATCACATTATCTATGTGTTCAGATTGAGACATTAAATTTGCACAACTTTTGACAGCAATATTATGTGGAGAACCATGATCCTTCCCTACGTGAGTTAAAAAAGCGCAATGCTTTCCACAGACTTTCTTCCAATTTCTAAATCCTTCAATTGTGAATGAGCTTGATCCAAAGCGAGCAATACTTGGTTTATTGAAAATATAGCACGGTAAACAGTATGCAGCATCTTTTGCAGGTGAATACTCCAACCATGTGAACTTTTCAAAACAAGAATACTGAAACTACGTTTATGTTCACCAGAACATGGATACTCTTGAAGTTTGTGTTGATAAGATCCGGCTTTGAGATACGATCGACGCTTTTCATCTTGTTCATTTACTGGATATTCCCAAATTTGATGACGTAATCCAGGATCATGCTCGAATATGAGAGGTGTATTAACAACTAAACACGAATCAACATTCACTAAAGAAGAATCCACAATAATTGGTTCTGTTGATGTAGATGTCTCGCCTTCAGTTGATAACTTTTTATTGAAAAATGTGTTAATAGTTTTCATCTTCTTCATAAGACCTAAAATTAAAGTGTATTAATACTCTTGGAAACCTAATATTTGGCCACTAAATCGCATAAAATTTTGGCATTATAACGACACTATGACCGTCATAACACTTGCGTACAATAATCTAAATGCAAACAACATCACCGATCCGTGTCAATGACACGAATAAGCTTCACACAACATGCCTAATCCGGAAATGCGCTCGGGCTTCTAATGCAAGTATCATGCCGGGGACGGACACAATCGACCCGGTAGTTCATAAAAAATAAATAAAACAAAGGTTTGCTACACCTCTAGAGATTGAACAAAGACTATAGGCCAATGTCCGTTCAAGCGAAAAGGACCCACACGGTCCGAACGAAATGCGAGGTGATTCACCCAAACGTTTTCAAAGCGGCAAAGCCACACCTAAATCTCTCCACCAAGCTATTACGTATAGAAGAAAATCACACAAAAGGAGGTAGAGGAATTCGTTACCCAACCCGCCGTTGACGTCGTTGGAGGTGAGTCACAAACCACGGTATCCACTAATCCACCGGAGACCGGAGTCGCTCCGAGTACAGACTACTTTCTGCTTCACCCGCCTGCAGTTGGCAAATTGTGATTATGTATTTATGTGACACCATCAAACCATGGAGAAAAAACTGAAGTTCGGAAATTATGATGCAAAGATCTGTACAAGAATGTGACAACCAATGAGTACCTGAAATGTGAAGAAACAGAAGCTCAGAAATAATCTGAATCTGTCCAAATCAGAAATAGTCCAAATTAACTGAAGAATTAGCAATAGACAATAGTCCAAATCAAACTGAAGAAGCAGAAGCTCAGGAATTAGTAATAGTCTGAATCAGCAATAGTACAAATCGGAAGAACAAGAGGAAAAAGAAGCTCGGTCCTCCAGAAGAAGAAGAGAAGAATAAGAAGAAGAAGCTCGGTCCTCCAGAAGAAGAAGAGAAGAAGAAGCTCGACATTTCTTAACGCTCGGCGAAAAATGTCGAGCTCGACGAAAGCTCGGTCCTCAACGAAGAATGTCGCGCTCGACATTTTTCGTCGAGCTCGATCCTCGACGAAGAATGTCGAGCTCGACATTTTTCGACGCTCGACGAAGAATGTCGAGCTCGACATTTCTCGCGCTCGACGAAAAAAAAGGCGAGCTCCACACCTCCACTGCTCGAAGAAGAGCAGCGGCGGGAATCAAGAATGCCGGGCGGCGGCTATGTTTAGCGCAGAAAAGGGCGGAAATGCGAACGGCGGAAATACAGGACTGGATTTTCAGCCTTTTTTATTATTTTTTTGTTTTTTGCTAAGTTGACATGTGACTTTTTTTAGGTTTTTTAAGTGATGTAGATAAATAATACATAATAAAACTTAAACTTCAAAATTCAAGGGGGGCCCGCCCCCTGGATCCGCCACTGGGTGTACGGGCCGCAGCCATGATATGACCGCTCGGGGGGGCCCGGGCCCCCCTTGCCCCCTGGATCCGCCACTGGGTGTACGGGCCGCAGCCATGATATGACCGCTCGGTGGACCCTCGACGGACTTTAGGGTGGCCGACAAGTGGACTTTAGCCCGGTATCATCTTGTCTTTTGTCCTAAAGTGAGGATGACTTCTCTCATCCTCTAAGAGAAAAGAGCTAAATAACAAAATTTTATTGCTTAAAACTTAATATTATAAGGGTATGACCCCCTATTTATAGGGGAGGAGAGAGAAAAATAGAGTACAACAGACAATGTGAGACTAATACACATCAGGAGGACGGGACAGATACAAAAATACAGACCGCAACAACTAATGCTGCTAGACAAGCTAACTGCCTATTGAAACTGTCACGACCCGTCTCGACAGGAAGTCAGAGTGCGCTTCGGGCGGGCCGTGATGCCACAGGCATGGGCGAAAAGAAATCCATGTCTGCTAATAAGCCGGATGCAGAGAACACTAAAAATAGTTTTAAAGTAGTTATTTTTGGGGAAAACATGTTTTTTTTATTATGCGGAATCTTTCAAAGTTTTAAATGCATATGTATTTTGTAAAATTCATGTTATAGGTTGTAAGCTGTGATCGATGAAGGGTGTAGGTGCTATAGCGGACGCACATGGCTCACGATCAGATCTGAGTGCAAGTCTTATCGGAAAAGTAATCCTGCTTGCCGTGACCATGCCAGCAGACAGATGCCCTGTTAGACGCTACAATTCAAAGATTCGCTTACAACCACGGATTTGTTTTCGTGGTTCATACGAGATTAATTATCCTATTATTTTATGACAACATTATGGGGGAAACTTCAGATCGTGAAACAGATTCACGTCAACGAGAAAGATCAGATTGGAAATAAGTTTTTTACTCGGGTCTTACAATCAGACAGACATCAGAAACCAGACAGACATCAGAAACCAGACAATTAGACATCAGAAACCGGAAAATTTTCGGGCGTGTGTCGGCGGGCAGTAAGTGCAAAAGCAAAGGTAAGTTGAAGTGTATTGGATCGGAGATGTCAAAAATTCACCTAGGTTAACAATTTCTAGGGCACAGTTATCTTCTAAGAAAAACATGCGTTCACTACGAGCATGATATCGAATCAAAATACAAGCATATAGTTGTTATCCGTAATTTGTTACAAATGTGATTTTCCAATTCAAAAGTGTGTACGGTACGAGCGTGACATAACTCAACCATCTTTAAATCCCTAAACAGGAGCCTTAACAATGATCATTCAAATCTATTAATGCTCGTACTCAAGCTTACTGTCCTCATTTTATTCATCAAATAAAAATACAAATCTTCAAATTGATATCAAATTAACTATCATTCACTAACTCGTCTCCCAATTACTCAATTATCATTATTTATATTCACGACTCGTGCTAATTCTATCGCGTGAACCTCAAACTAGGAATAAGTCTAATAAATAATTCAATGCCAAAATTTAACTGACAAAACCAGCTATCAAAGATTAATTCATATAAATATAAGGTCAGACAAAACAATTAAGTTCAATATTTGCAAGAAGAGAAGTGATCTCTACTTGCCTGAAGGAAGCTGAAATTGGCGGTCGCGGCTAAGCGGCGCAAGAGAAATCAGAAATCCTATTTTGAATCTGCACAAGGGCAAGCAAGAACGTTGTTGACATAAAGGAATCCAAACGCTCACACAGGCAATTAATCGTTACAAAAATTGGAACATGCGGCTAAGAGATTTACCTCCCTCAAGAGTGAGGGGACGAGAGATACCACGCAGAAGCGGAGATTTGACGATGCTTGGGTTAGGGAAAACCCTAATTCAGAGAGGGATTTGCTTCACGAACGCCCAAGGGGCGACGAACTATGCTAGAGAACACAAAAAATCCAAATGTTAGACGATTACAAAGGGGCAAAAATCTGAAAAACAAGATCTACAAAATAATTTGGAGCCAAAAATTCCCAAGAAAAATAGGGAACTAAAAAGAGATGGAAAAAAAGAGTTCTTACCCAAGAAGAACAAATCCGGGCTCAAAAAAGAGAGGGAAGAAAACCCTAGGAGGCGCTCTTCTTGCAAAAACGGCCCAATCGGAGAGGAAGAGGGCTGCCGAGGGAAGGGGAGGCGGATGCCTTCGCTGATCGACGAAGAGGAGGCCTTGTCGGCCAAAGGAGAAAGAGGGAAGGAGCAGCAGTCGGCCCGCTTGAGGAGCAGGAGGCCGCCAGCCCTAGCATCGGAGGGGGGTGGAAAGCTGTCGACCAAAGCAGAGGGGTAGAAGCCGGAGGAGCGGCGCCGAGAGCAGGAGGCGGCGGCGCCGACCTGCGTGCGGCTGGGCTGGAGATGGGAGGCAGAAATCGGCTGGATGCGGGAGTCAGCAGGAGCGGCTGGGATAAAACAGATACGGGATCGGGCTGCGGGAATAAAAGAACGAGGGGGGGGGGGGGCTCGGGTTAGGGAAGAGGAATAGATTAGGTCATCATTTGGAAAGTCATATAGATGAATAGATCATGACCATGAGTATATTTGATTAATGAAATGAGTCTAGTAGTCCAATACTTAGAGCGTCGTCTTCCTACGGGTAGTATTGTGAAGGGATGTAAGTGCGGTGTTGACCGTCACTTGTTTTGGTTGTGTTGAGATAAGGTATGGACATGATACTTAGCGCATTCTGACTTTTGTCGAGACGGGTCGTGACAGAAACCTCAAACCATAACATCATAAACCTGTCCGCCAGGCTTTCTTTTGCTCCACCAGAGATGCAGTCTCACTTGCCCTCCTCGAGGCAGCTTGACAGCTGAAACCAGACCGCCGAGACAAGATCGCTACTGCAATTCGCCAGTCCGCCAAGAGTATACCGCCACGGCAGGCTGCCAGGTCGCTAAGGGCTGACTACTACTACAGATCGCCAAGACGCTAAGGGCAGATCGTCATTACTAACCGCCAGGCCGCTGAGGGCAGACCACAACTGCAAACCGCCTCTGCAGACCGCCACTGCAGACCTCCAGGCCGCTAAGGGCAGACCGCAAGACCGCTAAGGGCAGACCACCACTGCTTACCGCCAGGCCGCAAAGGACAGACCACCGAGACTAAAAGAGTTCTAATACTCCCCCTTAAGCTGGAGCATATATGTCAATTATGGCCAGCTTGTCACAGACGTCTGAAAGAGAAATGAATACTGATTTTGTGAATATATCAACTAGTTCTTTGTCGGAAGTGACAAACGAAGTACAAATTTGATTTTTCAATATTTCTTCTCTAATAAAGTGACAATCAACTTCAACGTACTTTGTCTTTTCATGAAAAATTGGATTCTTGGATATGTAAATAGCGGTTTTGTTGTCACAGAACATTGGAAGAGGATGATCATATACTTCCACTAAGTCAATCAAAGTGTCCATAACCAGTTCAACTCGCAAGTTGTTGAAGTCACGTTTCTGTATTCAGCTTCAACACTTGACCTGGAAACAACAGACCGCTTCTTACTTTTCCAGCTAACCAGATTTCCTCCTGCAAAGGTGCAAAAACCAGATGTAGATTTCCTATCCTCTTTATTATCAGCATAGCTGACATCAGAGTAGGTTTCAATCCTCAGATGGTTACGTTTTTGAACAGTAATCATTTTCCTGCAGACCCTTTCACATTTTCCAGAATTTTTAAAGCTGAACGAAGATGACAATTCCTGGGCGCCTGCATAAACTGGCCCACCCTTCCTATTGTATAGAAAATATATGGTTTTGTAACAGTCAGATAGACGAGTTTTCCCACCAGTCGTCTGTACCAGGTACTATCTGGAAGAAGAGGAGAATCCTCAGTGCAACATTTGTCATCACCAACTGCTATTGGACATCGAACAGGTCTCGTCCCAAGAAGACCAATTTCTTTCAAAAGGTCCAACGTATACTTTCGTTGTGATAAAACTACAGTGCCCTGTCTTCGTGAGATTTCTATTCGCAAAAATTACTTTGGAGACCCCATATCTTCAGTAACAAAATGTTGTCGAAGATGTCTCTTTGTTAGATTAATTCTCTCTTTATCATTACCCGTAAGGAGGATGTCATCCAGATATACAACAAGAACAACTAGCTTTTAGAAGTCTTGCGTACAAAAAGAGAATTATCTACAAAAATTTGAGCAAAATCAATTATAAATATGACTATGCTGAACTTGTCAAACCAGGCCTGTAGACTTTGCTTTAGGCCATATATTGTCTTCCTCAACTTGCATATCTGAGACTCCCCCTAAGCAACATACCCAGGAGGTTGCTCCATATATATTACTTCTTGCAGATCACCTTAAAAGAAGATATTTTTGACATCCAACTGAAACATCTCCCAATCCCTGTTAGTAATCACAGAAAAAAAGGCACAGATCGTGCTAATTCGAGCAACTGGGGAGAAGGTGTCAAAGAAGTCCACGTCATAAGTCTGTATAAAACCTTTACCAACTAGCTTACCCTTATAGCGATCTATAGTTCCATCAGGATGATACTTGATGAGAAAGATCCATCGACAGTCAACCACATTCGCCGCTGGAGGAGTAAGGACATGAGTCCAAGTACCCCTTTCAGTCAAGGTCTTTATTTCTTCATCCATAGCAACTTTCCAATGAGAAAGAGCAAGAGCCTCATGATAGGTAGCCGGGATGACAGTAGCCGAGAGAGCTAGAGCAAAGCGCTTTCCAGTTGGGAAAAGACGAGCATACAAGATAACATCATCAATAGAATGCCTGGCGCACGTCCGAACTCCCTTCCGCGGAGTAATCAGAAGATCAAGATCTATCTTGTCTTCCGTACCGGATCCATCCGTCAGATAGATTACTGGCCCGAGCACTGTCAATGATTGCTCCAAAGGTATATGAGTGGTATTGGGAGAAAAAGATGGTGAAACAAAAACTTGTGTGGGAAGAGCGGGAAGAGATGGTACAGATAGAGGAGATGAGAGAACATGTATAGAAGGTGATTCACTAGTTGGTGAGAGAGGAGAAGAGTGAGTAAAGTAAGGTGTATCTTTAAAAAAAGTGACCTCAACATAAACATACTGTTTTCGAAGGAGAGAATCAGAACACCGATACCCCTTCTGAGTCAGACAATAACCAAGAAAGATGCACTTAATAGAGCGAGAAAAAAGTTTGTCACGACCAGTACATCCAAAGACACGTAGAGGTAAGAGAAATGACACGACTCCTGGATACAGGATGAAGAACAGAGTTTTGCCATGAAGAACTGAAGAGGAAATGCGGTTGATGAGATAACAAGATAAAAGAATGACATGACCCCAATATATTGAGGAGCGTTCATCTATGTGAGAAGGGTGCTAACAACATTCAGAAGATGATGATTTTTGCGTTCAGCAAGACCATTTTGCAGAGAAATGTAAGGACAACAGATTTGATGAACAATGTTATGATGCATGCAAAATCCGAGAACTGATGACTAACATATTCCTTAGAATTATCAATATGAAAATTTTTAATTCGCACATCAAACTGAGTATGTATTTCATTATAAAATGTAGTGAGCACAAAAAAAGTTCAGAACGATTTTGCAAGAGATGCAACCAAGTACATCTTGAGTAGTCATCAATAAAAATAACAAAATACAAACTTCTCCTACCAACAAACCTAGTAGAAGGTCCCCAGACATCAAAGTGAATAAGATCAAAGGGACGAGAAGAACTACGTCCTTGTCTTGCTGGATAGGAGGAGCGTTGGTGTTTGCCAAGTTAGCAAGCTTTACAGTTTAGAGAAGAGTTCCCTTGAGGAAGATCAGGTAGAAGTTGTAGATGAGGCGAAGAGGATGACCAATGTGAAGATGCCATTGGTGGAGAGAAGCAGAAGCGGAGAAAGTAGCAGCATTGTTGAGGAAGAAGAGACCGTCGCTTTCTGTCCCAGTAGCAGCATTGTTGAGGAAGAAGAGACCGTCGCTTTCTGTCCCAGTAGCAATCGTATCATTGGAGTGAAGATCCTGAAACGAACAAGTAGTATATGTAAAGGTAACTGTGTAGTTTAATTGTTTGCATAAAGCAGGAACAAAAACCAAATTGCACAAAACGATGAGACATAAAGAGTGTCCCGAAGCTGTAGAGACGAAGTGACATGGACTGTACCAGTCCCGCACACAGGAGAGGGAGTACCATACTCAGCAAAAACCGGAGGCAACCAGTTATGTTTGTCCAAAAAAGAGAACAACCAAGGATGTTCTGTCATGTGATTAGTAACTCCAGAGTCAATAAATCACTTATCATTGTTAGATATTGTGTGTATGTATAAGAGCTTATCTGTATTTACTTGTATATGTTCGGGTCTTGTACATGTAACCCCAAGATGGGTCATTATTGATATGCAATATCCAATTCTAAGATGGTATCAGAGACTCGGATTTAACTCACCCGATCCCTCTCCCGCTCGTCTGCGCCGATCGATCCCGACTGCTGCGTCTCCCGTCGTTCGACTGCTGCGTCGATCACGACTGTTCCCTCCGATCAACGCCGGAGGACTGCTCCCTCCGATCGACGCCGGAAGGAGCAGTCGAGATCGACGCAGCAGTCGAATGATGGGAGACGCAACAGTCGATCGACCGCTGCGTCGGCACCAGTGCTTCCTCCGATCCCGACTGCGTCGATCCCGACTGCGTCGATCCCGACTGCGTCGATCCCGACTGCGTCGATCCCGACTGCGTCGATCCCGACTGCGTCGATCCCGACTGCGTCGATCCCGACTGCGTCGATCCCGACTGCGTCGATCCCGACTGCGTCGATCCCGACTGCGTCGATCCCGACTGCGTCGATCCCGACTGCGTCGATCCCGACTGCGTCGATCCCGACTGCGTCGATCCCGACTGCGTCGATCCCGACTGCGTCGATCCCGACTGCGTCGATCCCGACTGCGTCGATCCCGACCGCGTCGATCCCGACCCGACTGCGTCGATCCCGACTGCGTCGATCCCGACTGCGTCGATCCCGACCGCGTCGATCCCGACTGCGTCGATCCCGTCTGCGTCGATCCCGTCTGCGTCGATCCCGTCTGTTTTCTCCGATCGACGGTGTCGATCCCGTCTGCTACCTCCGGTTGACCGCTCGATCCCTTCCCTGTTTCGGAGCCGATCGATCCTGCTCCAGATCTCGGTGTCGACGTCGTGGTCCTCTTTCCAGTTTTTTTGTGCTGACGGCCTTCAATGGATCCCGCCTCGACTCACAGTGGCTATCTTCCCAAGCCCGATGTGCTGCTCAACGGGCAGAACTACAAGGCTTGGTCTTCCACCATGTGCATGCATCTCTGAGGCCTACGCCTTTGGGGCCATTTAGATGGATCCTGCCCAACACCGTTGCTCCCTGCCGCCTCTTCAACCGAGTCTTCTGTTTCCACAGCCAGCTCCGGTGTTTCCTCAGCTCAGGCGTTGGCCAAGTGACAGGACGATGACTCCAGGGCTATTGCTATCCTTGGCCAGTCTTGTGAGGTACCCATCCGCCTGGCCATCTGTAAGTTCCCTACCGCCAAGGCGATCTGGGATCATCTTTCCGATCTCTATCAGCCTTCCAGCCAGACACTTCAGTATTCATTGTTACAGACTCTTGCAGCTACCTACCAGCGCGACTGCTCAGTTCAGGAGTTTTTTTGTTGAGATCACTTCCCTCTGGCGTCAGTGTGACGAGATGGCGCCACCCCATTGCTTGTCCTGCTGCCATTGCGCTGCCACCGCTCAGTACAGAGATGCCTGCCGTGTCTACGATTTCTTGATGCGTCTGCGCCCGGAGTTTGAGTCTGCCCGCTCACAGTTTCTCCATCGGGGCACTCCACCCACACTTCGTGACACTTTGTCCACGATTCTGGCGGAGGAGACTCGTCTTCGTACCATGGAGGGGACGCAGCACACTACCTCCCCCATGTTGTCTTGGCTGCTCCTCAGTTTGCTCTGCAGCCTCCGCTTCCACCTTCTCCAGGGCTCAGTACTCCCGTGCGACCGTCTGCTCCGTTTCCTACCCAGGGACCCTCTTCCCAGGGTCCCAATGCTGCGCAGCGGCGGTCTGTTCGCTGTCATTATTGTCATGCACCGGGCCACAGAGTGTCTGAGTGTCGCAAGTTTCAACACTCCCAACAGAACATCCAGTCTCGTGACTCCCAACAGCGTGCAGCTCCAGTTCTGCCTGTGCCTCCTCCGACAGCCTCCTTCTCTGATCAGCTCATACAGCTGGCTCAACAGCTGTCTTCAGGCACCTTCTCGAGTACATCTGCAGCCACAGCTGGTCAGGCCTCTACCTCTGTTGATCCCTCAGCGGCCTCTGCCCCGTCAGGTATCTCTCCCTCCTCGTGGTTACTTGACTCTGGAGCCTCTTTTCATATGACCTATGATGCCACCCATCTTCATGCCTGCTAGCCTGTTTCCTCCGACCTACGTGTTATTATTGCTGATGGCACCACCCTTCCTATTACCAGTCGTGGCCTCCTCCACACCCCTCAGGTCCACATTCCTGATGTTGCCTACATCCCTCAGCTCTCCATGAACCTCATCTCCGCCAGCCAGCTTGCCTCTAGTGGTTACCTTGTTGTTTTTGATGAGTTTGTTTGTCATGTGCAGGATCGTCTTACAAGGACCCTCATTGGAGATAACCGTCGCCATAGTGGGGTATATCTCCTTGAGTACCTTCGTCTGCCATCAGTCACACCGTCCCCGACTGCTCCTCTTTTATGTCTTCCCGCTGTTTCCTTTCGTCAGTGGCACCATCGTCTTGGTCATCCCAGTGGCGCCCGTCTTTCAACTCGTGTTCGTCGGGGTGTTTTGGGTCGTGTATTTGTTGACACTAGTCACTCATGTACAGGTTGTAATCTTGGAAAACAGCTACAACTCCCCTATCAGTCTAGTCTGTCTAGGTCTTCTGCTCCGTTTGAGTTAGTCCATTCTGATGTATGGGGGCTGCTCCTTTTGTATCCAAGGGTGGACACCGCTATTATGTCTTGTTTATTGATGATTTTCTCGTTTCACTTGGCTATATACGTTGCGTTCTCGTGATGAGTTTTTTCAGGTTTATGTTACTTTCTCCACCATGGTTCGTATTCAGTTCTCCGCCTCTATTCGTATTTTTTGCTCCGACTCAGGGGGGAGTACCTATCACATGAGTTCCGTGACCTTCTCGCCTCTCATGACACGCTTCCGCAGCTCTCCTGTTCTGGTCCTCATTCCCAGAATGGCACTGCGGAAAGGAAACATCGCCACATCATTGAGACCGTTCGCACTCTTCTTTTGGCTTCCAATGTTCCCCCAAATTTTTGGGCTGGGGTTGTCTCCACCACTGTCTATCTCATCAACCTTCAACCATCCACTTTCCTTCAGGGTCAGTGTCCTAGTGAGTGTTTGTTCTCTTATCCTCCTCAATACACTCATCTTCGTGTGTTCGGATGTCTGTGTTATGTCCTATTACCACCGCGTGAGCGGACTAAGCTCTTTGCTCGTCTGCTGCATGTGTTTTTCTAGGCTACAGCTCAGAGCACAAGGGTTACCGCTGTTATGACCCTGTTGCGCACCGTCTTCGCTTTTCTCGTGATGTCACCTTCGTTGAGGACCAACCTTTCTTCCTTTCTTCATCCACCTCTGCTTCACCCTCATCCACTACCCTGGCTGATATTCAGTTCCTTATTTTTCCTACCGTACCACCACCTGTTTTGCCACCACCGTCAGACCAGTCACCAACAGAGCTACCGCCATCATCGTCATCTCCCTCTTCTGAGTCCTCTCCACCTCCTCATGTTCTGCCATCTCCAGGCCCTCTACCTCCTATTCTCCACCACTACACTCGTCGTGCTCTGACTACCCCACAGGTGCCCCCAGTCTTCAGTGAGAGTCCCGTGGATGATCCAGCCTGCCAGACGCTACCCCCTTCGAGATCGACATCCACCAGATCGCCTCGGTTTTACCACCCAGCCACTCGACCTCACTGCTCTTCCTGCTACCTCCACCAGTGCTCCAGAGCCTAGTTCCTACCGCCAGGCTGCTCAGGTTCCTGAGTGGCAGCCCGCTATGTTTGATGAGTTGGCTGCTCTTGAGCGTACCTCTACTTGGGATCTTATGCCTCTTCCTCCTGGTGCTGTTCCCATCACTTGCAAGTGGGTCTATAAGATCAAGACTCGCTCTGATGGTTCTATTGGGCGGTACAAGGCTCGTCTGGTTGCTCGAGGTTTTCAGCAGGAGCATGGTCGGGACTATAATGAGACTTTTGCTCCTGTGGCACACATGACCACGATCAGGACACTTGTTGCTGTTGCTGCTGTTCATCGTTGGTCCCTGTTTCAGCTGGATGTGAAGAATGTGTTTCTTCACGGTGACCTACAGCAGGAGGTCTACATGGTTCCTCCTTCCGGTTTTGCTGCTCCTCCTGGCATGGTTTGTCGGTTGCGTCGTGCTATCTATGGTCTCAAACAGGCTCCTCGAGCCTGGTTTGAGCGCTTCAGCTCTGTCGTTAGTCGCTGGTTTTCAGCCCAACCAGCACGACCCGGCCCTGTTTGTTCACACCTCTTCCCGAGGCCGGACTCTTCTTCTGCTCTATATGGATGATATGATCATCACAGGCGATGACCCGGCTTTCATTGACTTTGTCAAGCATCACCTGCAACAGCAATTTCAGATGACAGATTTGGGACCTTTGAGCTATTTTCTGGGCATTGAGTTCTCTTCCACCTCTGTAGGGTTCCAGCTCTCTCAGCAGCGGTATACTACTGATCTTCTAGCTCGGGCTGCTCTTTCCGACACCCGCACTGTTGCCACACCGATGGAGCTTCACCTGCAGCTTCAGGCTGATGAGAGGATCTCTCTTGCTGACCCCACTCGCTATCGTCATTTGGTCGGCAGTCTGGTCTATCTCACCATCACTCGGCCAGATATTGCTCATGCAGTCCATGTGTTGAGCCAGTTTGTCAGCACTCCTACATCAGTCCATTATGCTCACTTGCTGCGTGTACTGCGTTACCTTCGTGCGACTCCTGGCCGCGGTCTGTTCTTCTCCAGCAACAGTTCCCTCCAACTTTCTGCTTTCTCTGATGCTACTTGAGCTAGTGGTTTCTGTCTGTTTTTGGGCTCCTCCTTGCTTGCCTGGAAGTCCAAGAAACAGTCTGGTGTTTCCCGCTCTAGTACTGAGACTGAGCTACGCGCCATGGCGTCTACGGTAGAGGAGATTATCTGGCTTCATTGGCTTCTTGCAGATTTTGGCATTGTCTTCTCAGGACCAACCACTCTCTTTTGTGACAACACTGGTGCCATTCAGCTCACACTGAATCCAGTGAAGTTTTCCCTCTCCAAGCACATTGGAGTAGACGTCTTCTTCCTCCGTGAGCAGTACAACCGACGTACATTGGTTCCTCAGTATGTTCCCACCGAGCATCAGATTGCGGACTTGTTCACCAAGCCCCAGACGAGGGTTCAACATGACTACCTTATGTACAAACTCTCGATGTATGATCCCCCGTGAGTTTGAGGGGGGGGGGGGTGTTAGATATTGTGTGTATGTATAGGGGCTTATCTGTATTTACCTGTATATGTTCTGGTCTTGTATATATAACGCCAAGTTGTGTCATTATTGATATGCAATATACAATTCTAAGAATCGTGAGTAACCATATTGGCACTTCCTGAAGAGGAGGCAAAGGACGTGGACTTTGTTGTGACATCATCCGCAAAAGGGCGAAGATGTGGATACTTTACCCAACACCGATCCACAAGATGTCCTGTTTTGCCGCAATGAGAACAGAGATAGCGAGATGGACCACGCCCACTAGAGCGATCCCCGCGACCACTAGAATTACCAGAACAAGCTAGATGAGCATTGGTGTCAGGATGGGGTGGGGAGACAAGCAGTGGACGCTGAAGAAGAGTAGTAACAGCAGCGATGCGTGCAACAGTAACATCTAGAGTAGGAGAGTCAGCTTCTCCAAGAATTTGTTGTCTAATCATATCATAAGACTTTGGTAGGCGGAGAAGATAACACACAACCAGAAATTCTTGGAAGTGTTTCTGTTGTTTGGCAAGATCAACGGAGAAATGGCGGTGCTGAAGAAGCTCGACACCAAGAGCTTGCACCTCCTGGTAAGCAGCAGCAGGAGCCAAGACGGGACGGGCAAAGAGATCAACATATATCGTGTATATGCGTGAAGTTTGAGCTCCTTTAGAGTATAAAGTAGCGAGATGAGTCCATACCGCCTTAACAGTCTCATCATGACGAATGACGGGCAGACACTCATCTGAAAGACTATTTGCAAGCCAAGTTCTGACTAAAGCATCACTGGTGTCCCAGTCATTTAAAGCAGTAGACCTCCGAGCAGGAGGGTCATCAGTAATATGATGCTTGCGCTGAGAGCGCAATAAGAATACAAAGGAAACACTCCAATCCGAATAATTTGAGCCAATCTGCTTGGAAGCAGTCCCAAGATTTCCAGAAGAAGTGTTAGAAGAGATTGTGGTCTGAAGATATGACGCAGATAGGGTAGAAGAAGAGAGACAGAGTCTCGATAAAGAAATTGAACAGAAAAGCAAACCGCGCGGATAGAGAAAGAAACCGTGGATAGAAGAAGAAAGCGCGGATAAAGGAAGAAATCGTGCGAATAGAAGAAGAAAGCATGGATAGAGGAAGAAACCGCGGGAGTTCGCAAGATGCAAACAGAGCGAGCTCACAAGGAGGCGAACAACACACAACAGATGACAAAGGTCTTAGCGAGCGGTTAGAAAACCGAAGTCCGTAGAGACCGCTGAAGAGCTCTGTAGGCGGTTAGGATAAAGGAGACCGCAAGGATTGAGTTGAGCTTTGATATCATGTGAGAAAAGAGCTAAATAACCGAATTTTATTGCTCAAAAATTTAACATTATATGGGTATGACCCACTATTTATAGGGGAGAAGAGAGAGATAAAGAGAATACAACAGACGATGTGGGACTAATACACAACAGGTAGACTGAGCGGATGCAAAAATACAGGCCACAACAAATAATGCGGTTAGACAAGCTAACCGCCTATTGAAACCTCAGACCGCAACAACATAAACCTGTCCGCCAGGCTTTCCTTTGCTCCTCCAGGGATGCGGTCTTACTTGTCCTCCTCAAGGCAGCTTGACATTTGAAACCAAACCGCTAGGACAAGATCGCTACTGCAGTTTGTCAAGAGTAGACCGCCACGACAGACTGCCAGGTCGCTAAGGGCAGACCGCCAGGTCGCTAAGGGCAGACCGCCACTGCAGACCGCCAGGCCGCTAAGGGCAGACCGCCAGGCCGCAAAGGGCAGACCGCCAAGGCTAGAAGAGTTCTAACATCCTTCATCATCTTAAAGCACAAATGGTGGCGAAAGGCTTCGCTCAAATAATTGGAATTAATTATTTGATACATTTTCTCCAATTGTCAACTCAATTCTATTGAAGTTCTGTCATCAATAATCAAGGATGACATCTCCATATGGATCTAGTAATTCTTACTTTATTGTAATCTTTAGGAAAAGATGTTTATGTCTACTCAGGAAGGCTATCAATGGTCTTAAGCAAAGTCCTCGCATCTACTTTAACGAGTTTTTCATTGTCTTAACATAGTGGCGGCCGCGACAAAATCTGGAGAGGGAAATTCCTGTTGCACCCACATAAGGAGTCGGTTATTGCTCTCTGCCTGAGGCTATGAAGGGGCCTAGCTTGACCTTGATCTATGTTATCCTAGCCTATAGAGGTAATTAGCTCTACAAAAGTAAATGCTCTAATGCTCTATCACCAAGAAGATACAAACCAGTCTTGAAAATAGTCTGAAAAGAACCAGGTGCATACTTGCTACGATAATGAGAAATTTCTTCGCACAGATGACACATCTAAAATGAAATGATGTGTTATCTCAATATAGTTTGTCATGCTTGCATTATAGGATTAGTAAAAATGAAAATTGCATTTGTATTATTATACTATATGGGGATACAAGACATGTTATAGTCCTGTAGCCGGTTCTTTGTGTACTAGCAAAATTCTTTTTGTATCTTCTAATCTAGTCAGGATCATTTATCATTATGTCGATCAAAAGTTTTACCCATAAATCCCTTCCTTTGGATCCTTGAATGTATACTCTCCTTGGTGCATCAAGATTGATTTTCGTAGCAGCACTTCAAAGCACTTTATTTTTGGGATTAATTGTATAAGTGTGTATGTGGATGCTATCTTAATGACTAGAAGTGACTAACGTAGCTTTTGGGTAATCAATTATTTTTTAAAAAATTCATTACTAAGATTTTAGTATGACCTAAATATTTTCTTGGAATAAAGTTTTCCTACATCAAGCATGAGGCTCTTTTCTCTCTAAAAAATATACTAATGACATGCTGAAGAGACTCCTTGGTGGCAAGCTTGTCGTTTGACCCATGCATACATAGAGGTTATGTGGCATTGATGAACTGTTTGGTGATCCATCCGATTATCAGACACTAATTAAGAAATTGATGTTAACCCCAAATCCTGCGACGACGGAGAGAATCCAGAGGAGGCGGACATTCCATGCCAAGCAATTGTTCTCAGAGCCCGCCGACCACTTGGGCGGACACTCCGGAGCACTCGTGGACACCTCTTGGGAGATCGGCAGTGTTCGGTGCGGACAGTCAGTGGGCAACCTTCAGGCGGCTTATCTGAGTGCAATTCAGGAGCTCCAGTTTAGAGTACGCGGGGTCGCCTCAGCCAAATCCGCGCGGGCTCTTCCCTTTCGATCTAGCTCAAGCAGCGCCACGTAGTTTCGTGCGGTCTCTTCTTTTAGTCTCCGCCACCCGACTCTTCATGTACCTCAGGCGGTTGCGCATTTAATTTCACTGTCAACAAGACATTAAATGCCTGTTGGTTCGTGAACCGTCCATGCAGCGTACCCCCTAGTATAAAAGAGGGACCATGGGTGCTTGGTGGGTGGGGGGGGGGGGGAACAAACTTAGCCTAGAACTTGCTGAACGTGCCCACGCATACCCCCTGGTGGCCGCACCATACATTGTAACCTTTCTCGAGATAATAAAGAGAGGCTCGTCGCAAGAGAGGCATTCGCCGTGGCGGGTCCAGTCGGGTGTTCGCCGTTGCCAACGACATCCTCCTTTTCTCTTTTCGACCTCTCACCACCGTCCGCAGGGTCAGTAACTAGTCGCTCACGAACCACGTTCTTTCCTCTGCCGAACACCCTACTCAGGGATAGTACGCGGAGAGTTGGTGTCCTTTTGTTGGCTCCAACAGAATTTGGTACAGTGAACGTGGATCGAGCGATTGGTGATATCTCCCTCGCCACCAAAAGACAGCATTAGTGCTCGCCTCACGACTTTCAGATCCAACTGGTTGGCGAAGTTGCCAGGTTCTTGCACGGACCTAACAGAGACCTCAACATGTCTTCGAAGGAAATGTCGCCGACCTCTCCTCTAGGCGAGCAGGCACTCACAGAACTTCACGAGATCGGCGTGGACGCTCAGCGTCAGTCTGTAGCTCGTGAGGGCGGGGTGCATCTCGAGCCCGCACAGGAGGTTCAGGAGGTACCCGTCCAGGGAGGAGATGGAAACAGGACCGTCTCTGTCAACGCCGAGTTAGAAGGAAAAAATAAAGCACTTCTCGTTCTGCTTGCTTGACAACCTCGATATCTTCGTTTGGTCGGCCTCCAACTTGCTGGTCCCATTCGCGAAGAGATCACTAAGTTGCTGAAAGCAAAATTTGTTCGTGTTGGATCCCTAGTTTGATTTGGGCAGGTTCACTAACTTAGGATGATGTGACCCAACATGTATAACCTGGGTCAAAGTTGTGTCCTAGAGTCTAGGCCAAGTCCTCAATAACAACATTACATGGACAAGCCATCATCAGACTGCCAGAGACTCAAGACTTAGAGTTTTTCCAGAGATTCAGAGATTGCTCAAGAAACCAAGTAAAATGAGTTCGACGTTCGTCGAACTCAGGTCGACGATAGTCGTTCTCAGCTCGACGATCTTAGAGATATTTTCTCTGAGCTGAGCTCGACGAACTTCAGTCACAGGTCGACGATCCTTGGACTCCACCTTCAGCATTCTAAGTCCAGACTGTTCTCTAGACTCAGGTCGACGAACCTAGTTCTCAGGTCAACGAACTTCATTCTTTGGTCGACGATTTCTGGACTTCCACTTCAACTCTATTGCCAGAGGTTCATCAATTTTTCTCTAAGTCCAGAATCATTTTCAGCTCGACGAATTCAAGGTTCTCCAGACTTAGCTCGACGAACACCATTCTTTGGTCGACGAATCTTTGGACTATTACAGCATTCTGTCGAGACCATGTTCTCTGATCTCAGGTCGACGAACTCAGTTCTCTGCTCGACGAACTCTGGAAACAGAAGACTTGTGTCGACACTTAGAGCATATGTCGACACCAACTAAGTCGACACTAGAAGCACTTGTGTCGACATCCAGATCATCAGTCGACATTGTGGAAAGGCTATGTCGACACCACACAGAATATTTGACAACTCCAGGACAATTGCTGAACTCCGGTCGACGAACACATTTACCAGCTTGACGAATAGGCAAAGATCAAAAGAGAGCAGTTTAGCTTCCAGCTCGACGATCATGGAACTCAGCTCGACGAACAGAAGCCGTCTGGTCGACGAATACAACATCTCAGCTCGACGAACTGTGTACTCAGTTCGACGAATTCTGCCAACTGTTCGACGATTCCAGACTTAGTTATTTCCGGCCTTCTGTCCCTACTCTAATGCGATAATTCCTGAGTAATTAATGCTCTAACATTCTCTGATTATAACCGTTAGAATGAGCATTAATTATGGTCTTCTCCAGGATTATTGCTTGCCGTTTTTCCACGGGACAGTTGGGGAAATAAATCAATGCCGATTATTCTCAAGGCTGTGAGCATTAATTGCAGATGCATTCAAATTTTCGAAATACAGAGAAGAAGAGAATAATGCATATACACATTGAGATACACAGAGGATGAACAAAAGAATATAAAGAAAGCTTCACACAGAGCACAACTTACTGAGAAGCATACAGAGACACAGAGAAAAAATATTCAGTCTTGAACAATCTGCTCTGTCAACAAGAAGCATTTTTCTGATACACAGAAGATCTTGACCAGAAGCTCATAAGCACCTGAAGAAGAAGAACAACAATACCTATATCAAGAGTCTTCTTTCTTCAAGTACTCCAGGACACTTCAAAAGAACAACTTCAGTTCAATCTGTCAAGGAAGTTCCTGAAGATTTTTGCCGGTCAAGGATTCAGCTTGAAGACCTATCACCCTGAAGCTTAGCTCCTGCTTTTACCTGATTCATTCTACATCTCAGGGGGAGCCATAAGCTATAATCAATCCACAGTCTTCTCAGTTGTATATTGAGAAAGAGAAGACAAAATCATCTCTCACCCCCACTGTATAAAGGGTTGTCATCTCACTTCAAAAGTGATTCTTGGTTGCAAGTCTCCTGATCAAAAGACTTGGGTTGGTTTTTGAGCACCTGATCAAAAGCTCATTGGTGTCAGACACCTAATCAAAAACCTGAGTGGATTCCTACCACGGGTGGTACACGAGTGGATGTACCCAGGTTGGGGAACCACTATAAAATTCTTGTGTCGTCTGGTTGCCTCATTTTCTTGTGTTCTTGCTGTGCTTGTGCTTTAGGTTTATTGTTTGGTAGTTTATTAATTCTGCACTTTTAATTTACAGCAAAAGCTGTAATAGCTCTTAATAATTTTTAAGCATACTCTATTCACCCCTCTCTAGAGTATTTCAGATCTAACTCTCACTTTCAGTTCGGAAGTTCAGTACCCGGACTGGATCTCCAATGTAGTGATGGTCCGAAAGCCCAATAAAAAGTGAAGAATGTGTACAGATTTCACACGTCTCAATAAGGTATGCCCTAAGGACTGCTATCCATTGCCCCAGATAGAATCATTTGTTGACTCTGCAGTAGGGTTTTCGGTAATGAGTTTTTTGGATGCCTTCTCCAGATACCACTAAATAAAGATGCACGAGCCCGATGTTCCTCAGACTGCGTTCATCACGGACGAAGGGTGTTACTGTTATCAAGTCATGCCATTCGGATTAAAAAATGCCGGAGCGACGTACCAAAGGATGGTGGACTATGTTTTCAAGAATCAGAAGGGTCGTAAACTGGAGGTTTACGTGGAAGACCTTCTTGTCAAAAGTCATAATATGGATGATCATCTGAGGGATCTAGCAGAGACATTTGGCACGCTTCGCAAGTTCAACATGAGACTCAATCCAGCCAAATGCATTTTTGGAGCAAGCAGGGGAAAGTTCTTTGGGCACCTTCGCACCCCCACGGGGCTGGAGCCCAATCTAGACAAGGTAAAGGCCATCCTAGAAATGAAACCCTCAAAGAGCCCGAAGGAGGTTCAACAGTTGGCAGGAAGGGTGGCAGGCCCCAGTCGCTTTATCTCACGATCAAAAAATAAGTGTGCCCCATTTTTCAGGACCCTTCGGGGAAAAAGGAAGTTTGAGTGGACTAAAGAACACGATTAAGCTTCCGAGGAGCTGAAGCTTCAGTTAACTACAACTGCTCTCCTTCAGAGTCCCCACCCGCTATAGGACCTATTCTTATACTTGGGAGTTGGGGACGATGCTATTAGTTCAGTTCTGGTGCGAGAAGAAGACAAGAAGCAATTCCCCGTGCACTATGTTAGTCATGTGCTAAAGAATGCAGAAACCCGCTACCCAATTCTAGAAAAGCTGGCTCTAGCCCTGATTGTTTCAGCATGAAGGCTTCGACCATATTTCCAGGCTCATTCCATTCGAGTCATGACCGAGCATCCACTAAGAGCTGTCTTGGAAAAGCCAGATCATTCGGGGCGGTTGGCCAAGTGGGCTATTGAACTCAGCGAGTTCGACATCACACACATCCCAAGAGCCGCCATCAAGACACAAATCTTGACTGACCGTTAAGTTGGAAGATGTCTGTGGACGGTGCCTTCGGCTTGAAATCAGTAGGAGCAAGAATCGTCCTAGTCATCCCCTATAGAATCGGGATTGAGCAGGCCGTAAAGTTCCATTTCCCCGTGACCAACAACCAGACCGAGTACAAAGCTCTGATAGCGGGACTGGACTTGGCCCAAGAGATGTGCGTTGAAGATTTAGAAGCAAAGTCTGACTCCTTGGTCATGGCGTCACAGATCAATGGAGTTTACGAGGCATGGGAACCACTCTTACGACGGTATTCGTCCCACATCAAGCAGTGCATAGGACGATTGCGCACTTTCAACATACACCATATTCCAAGAGAGGAAAATGTGGAGGCCGACGAATTGGCTTAATATGTGAGTACAACCGGAGGGACTCTTACAGAGTTGTTTCATCCTGCAATAGAAGAAGTAGATGTCATGAAAATAGACCAGCATCCTTCGTGTATGGATCTTTTCGTTCATTACTCACAACGGGGAGGTTCATCCCTCGGTAAACGATAAAAAGAGGTTCAAACTAAAGGCGGCTCACTATACCCTAGTGTTAGACATTCTCTATCAGAAGTCTCTTCTTTCTCCCCTGGCAAGATGTGTGACAGAAGAAGAGGTTCCTCAAAACCTGCAGAAAGTGCATTCGGGAGAGTGTGACAGCCACTCCGGATCCAGGACCCTTGAAAAGAGGATCCTCCGTTAAGGATACTTTTGGCCAACATTCAGGAAAGATTGCGTGGATTTTGCCAAGAAGTGTGTGAAGTGCCAAAAGTTCGCCACCCTCCAGATCCAGCCGGCTCAGCAGCTCAAGACAATTTCAGTCCCCTGGCCTTTCTCTGTCTGGGGAATGGATCTGATTGGCCCGTTTCCAATGGCAAGTGGGAAACGTCGCTTTATCTTTGTAATGGTCGACTACTTCAGCAAATGGATAAATGCCAAGGCACTCGCCCGAATTACCACTCAATTTGTAAAGAACTTCATCTAGGCAGAGATCGTCTGCCGATATGGAGTTCCAACCGCCATTGTACCTGACAACGGTCCTCAGTTCGCAAGTGAAGAACTGACCGATTTCTGCGACCAGATGGGGACTGAGCTCCGATTCTCATCCGTTCATCACCCGCGAAGCAACGGTCAGATTGAGGCGGCTAACAAGCAGATCTCAAATCTACTTAAGAAGGTGGAAAATGCTTGTGTTAATTGGGCAGAGCAGTTACCCGCAGTTCTGGGGACCCTCCGTACGACCCCATCCTCAGCAACCGGTGGAACCTCTTTCAAGCTTTCGCACGGATCCTAGGACCTTATTCCAGTAGAGTTCGACATAGAGAGCCCACAAGTGTTGCTGGTCAAACAAGGCGGCAACTGATGGAGGTCAATAACGAAGAGCAGAGGTGTAGTCTCGACCTAATCGAAGAACTCTGGGATCAGTCGGTGATCCGACAGGCGGAAGCTAAGCGGAGGATGACCAAGTACTTTGACAAGAATGTTCCGGTAAAGCAGTTCGGGAAGGGAGATCTCGTGCTAAAAAAGGTGGATGCAGCCGAGAGAGCAACCCGATAGGAAAACTTAAACGTAACTGGGAAGGGCCTTTCGTTGTTAAGGAGGCGCTCAAGAACGTGGCCTATAGGTTGCAGTCGTATAAAGGCGAGGAGCTATCCAACACCTGGAGCGACGACGACCTGAAAAGATACTACTCCTAGGGCAAGGTGCGTTTTTTCCCTTCGAAGTTTGATTCGTTTCACAGAGGCAAAGTTTTTCCCTTTCTCTGCAGAAAGTCCCTAGCACAACATAGTGCAAGAGAGCATCGTAGCAGGCACACGCGGCCTCTAGTCTGGTGAGTCCTGGAGCTTGCGTGGACCCCCCCCCCCCCCGAACGAATTCGGATGTTCGCGGCAGGCGAAAGACATCGAGCCTCCGACCCTACTGCCGGTATCAGTCACTTCCCCTACCATAAGACCGCAATAATTGCTCTCAGGAGACACTCTTGAGTGACATAAGTGGCGGGTCTGGATGTGTTGACCGGCCGCGCATTGATTGAGGCATTGTTATTGTTAATGGTCTCCTTTCTAAGGACAGAATCCGAGGAACATGCGCTTATTCCCCTCTGACATTCTTCAACACCGCGTGCGGACGAGAGACCTACGAATTCTTTATACTGGAAACGACGACTTTAACCTCTGACAGCGGACCCAGCCTATCAACAAATTTCCCAAAGGCCAATTCAGAAGAGAGCACTCCGGACACTCTTAGGCCGCACAAACGTTCATATGCCCTCGGACACGAGAGTACCACATCAATACCGTGCGAACTGTCAACAAGCAATGAATAACAAAAGAAACCATACACAAAAAGTGCATATATCTACTATGTTCGCAAAAACTGCGAATAAAAAATGATTACAAGTGTCCTTTACAAAACAATAGCGCTCGAGCGCGCGATCAAAAAAATGAAATACATCTATTGGCTATCTTCTCTTGAATCATCAAGGGAGCCGACAAAGCGGTGGCGTTTTCCTGAGCTTTCTCAAGGAGTGTATCCACGGGACGTGGACCGACACGAGGAAGTTTCCGCTGGATTGGGCTCTACATCCTCCGGGAATAGCTCTTCATAGAGTATGTTCGCAAACTCCGGCCTGAAGAGGTCCAGTTCCTGCGCGCTCTCCAGGACGATCCTGCCAGAAGCCCTTCCTGCCTTCAGAATCTCCCGCACGAATGTTGGGTTCTCCGCGGACAGACTTTCCTGGCAGAAAAAAGACTAAGTAATGTTCATGGTACGCAGACTCACTATTTGGAATTTGACGACCTTTAACTGATTTTGCAGGCGGGCAACCTCTTCCTGAGATTGCCGAAGCGCATGCCCCGTCTCCCCCAGATCTCGCCGACAGGGGGCGTTGTATGGGAATGCCCTCAAGGAGGCCGTGTCCGCCCTCTGTGTTAGTAGGCCTTGGGGGATGCTCCACATCTCCGCAACCTCCTTATCCCCAACAACCGCGGAAAAACGGCCAAGGCATGCAGGGTTGTTTCCTGCCTTTCCATCCAGAGCGGGAGCCTGGTGCTTAGCGTGACTGCGTCCGAGTCCCGGAGCATCAGCGGGCCGCCGAGGTTGTCTGTCAGAGAATCGTCGTAGGGGGGATCTTGCACCCCGATCAGAGGAGTTCGCATCGGCCTCGGGTTCTGCCTAGCGGGTGAGGTCGCGTGACCCCCGTAAGGGGGTACCGGTTGCTCCTGTCGGGGCGCGTACTGCTTCAAGGCGGCTACTTTCGTCTTCTCCATGGCGGTTAGGACCTCGCCCGACGGCTCGTAAGGTCTCTCCGCTGGAACCTGTAGAACAATTGTAGAAGGGAAGGTTAGCGCCCTTAGGTAAGTCACGTTTTGTAGTCCAAAATCTTGCATTCAGAAACGTCTGCATCAGCCACCTCTCCCAGGCGGGTGACGTAGTATGGAACATCAAGGGGGGCCTTCTCCAGGAACTCCACAATGCCCTTCTCTATTCCCACAACCGGCGGGCTCTAGAAGTCCTCTATCCGCAGGTGAGGGTGGGGGATTAGTCCTTCGAGGTCCTCCCTGAATATGGCAAACCTCGCCTTCCACTTGTGAACCTTGTTTGCAAGGTTCAAAGCCCGCAACCGGTTCGTCCCAATGTAGAGTTGCCCCTTTGAAAGCGCGCATACATAAAATAACAGCTTGAACACAGTCTGGCTGAAGCGGACTCTTTAAAATCACATGAAAACAAAGAAGGCAGTCGCCAACCCTATAGAGTTAGGAGTAAGCTGTGCTGGGATAAGGCCGTAATAATTCAGCATTTCCACCATCTCCGATAAGATGGGGAAGGTCCATCCTTCGTCGAAATGCTGTAAGGGGAGGACTAGTTCGTTGGCAAACACCGAATGGAGGTACTCGCCGGGGTCAAGAAGCTGTGCAACGTATCTGTCAGGAGATACGCGGATAGCATTGAGATGGTTGGCAAACTCGTCATCAGGAAACTTGATCGTAGGGGGCTCATGCGGCAGAAAAGCCACGACAGAATCCGCGCGGGTTGTCCCAACTTCAGGAGCTCGCACATTCTCCATAATGTTCGAGGGTATCTGCTAGAAAAGAGAACTCTGCAAACCTATTTATAGGAATTGCCTTGCTTGCCTCGAAACGTGAAATGTAGCGAACAATTATTGTTCGCGGCGACCACTGTATGTCATCATTTCCTTTCCCGCAAAAAGAAAGGCACTGTGCGATCGTTCACTAACAAGTAAGTTTTAAGCTATCAACGCACCACAGAATAAAAGAAGTCCACTCTCAAAGTATGACAGACATATAAAGTGTCTGCTCGAAAGTGTTCGCGCACATGCGCGTTGTCCATCTGCAACCTGTTTATTAGAAACATAAAAATTATATTGTTCCCCCTCACTCCTTAGAAGCCTTCTCGCCGGATATCCACTCCACGCCCACGAACGCCAAGTTGCCAGTAATCTCGACAAGCACATTGGACGCTCCCACGCGGTACTTGTTCAACTTGGCGATCAGGGCATGGATAGCGCGGATATCCTCCTTGACCTTCCGCGCGTTCTTCTGGACGGCGTCCTCTCGAAGTGTTGAGCCCAGCGCCACTGCTTGAGCCTCAGTCCGCAGACCCAGCGCGTGGTCGCGTGCGGCGTTTTGCTTTAACGCTTCGATCCCCTCCTCCCGGCGGGCTATCCGGGCTACGACGTCCTCAAGTCCTCTCTGAAGGGCCGCAATCGCTGAGGCGTTCTCTGAAAAGGTGGATTTAATTATTTATTTTTGATTTCTAACCAAGGCTATGTGATAAGTCGTTTTCAGTAAGTACCCGCAGGTAGGTCTCTCTTCGGGAAGATCATCTTTTCCATCTCCTCTCCTCATCTCTTCCTCTTCCCAAGCCGAGTGTCTGCAACAGGCGACAATGCGGTAGCAACCTTGCCGGATACATAGTCCCCTTTCAGCCTATCAAATTCCTCGTCATGCCCGTCGCCGTCGCCGACCGCGTCGTCGTCATCATCACCCGTATCCTCTTCCGATTCCATCGACTCCGCAAGCTCGCCGATTGATTTTTCGGGTGACCTCCTCCGACAAGATCTGGCGATGGAAAAGGTCCAGATCTCTTGGGGTGGTCAACTTCTCGGGAGGATGTTGCAGCTTTCTCACGACTACTTTTGTGCCCTTTGAAGGGGGGAGTAGCGTCCAAAGAAATGACGGCTTTGTTGAATTTCAGCTTCTGGGTGCCTGACTTCTTTCTTCCTTTAGAGGTACTAGAAAAAGGTGCATGATGTTGGCTTCCACCGGTGGGTTCACGCGGTCAGAATTTCTGGTGTCGGGATGGTCATCCAAAAATTTGAGTTTCTCAGAAACAGTGGGGATTGAGCTGGGTTTTTTCTCCGAAGCTTTCTTTGGAGGCACTTGTTTAGAGGAACTGCCCGGGAACTTGGTGGGCTTCACTGGTCTGTTCGTGGCGGGCTTCTGGGTGGAATCTGGATTAATGGCTAATTTTGCGAGCGAAGCTTGGTTCATTCTCATAGCGGATGGATGCAGGAAGGAACTAAGGAATTATGGGGAATGGTCTCTTTAAGTGGGGGGCCCGCACTATTTATAAACCCCTCAAGGCATTAAGTACTGGTCTCAATCTTTGCGGTTACCAGTCTACTTTTATGGAGCCCACGCGGTCTGCCAAAAAAGTGCGGGGATTATGTTAATCCCAAATTTTGCAACGACGGAGAACATCCAGAGGAGGCGGACATTCCATGCCAAACAATCGTTCTCAGAGCCCGCCGACCACTCAGGCGGACACTCCAGAGCACTCGTGGACACCCCCTGGGAGATCGACAGTGTTCGGTGTGGACAGTCACTGGGCGACCTTCAGGCGGCTTATCTGAGTGCAATTCGGGAGCTCCAATTTAGAGTACGTGGGGTCGCCTCAGCCAAGTCCGTGCAGGCTCTTCCCTTTTGATTCAGCTCATGCAGCGCCGCGCGGTTTCGTGCGGTCTCTTCTTTTAGTCTCCGCCACCCGACTCTTCATCTACCTCGGACGGTTGCGCATTTAATGTCACTGTTAACACGACATTAAATGTCCGTCGGTTCGCGAACCATCCACGCAGCCTACTATCTGGTATAAAAAGGGGATCATGGGTGTTTGGGGGGGGGCACGCGGACTTAGCCGAAAATCTGCCACATTGTAGGTGCGGAGACTAAGTTCCTGTCTTTCTTTCATTCAGTTGTTGTACGCGCGCATACCCCGGGTGGCCGCATTCCTCCTTTTCTCTCTTTTTGTTCTCTCACCACCGTCCGCGGGGTCAGTAATCAGTCGCTCGTGAACCACATTCTTTCATCTGCCAAACACCCTACTCAGGGATAGCGCGCGGAGAGTTGGTGATCTTTTTTGGCTCTAACAATTCATTTATTTGATTATTTGGTGTCTTTTACTGTCAGAGTTATGAGCCAGCATATGCAATCTTCAAAAGTAGAACTTGAGTGGTAGTTCTATGCATTCTCAAATTCGTTACGGGGCCTCTTGAAAAAATAGTTATTGTATACTTGGACTGAGCATTTGAATATGAAACTATTTTCTGCATATCAAGCAGGTCTTGTTGATGATAAGAAATTCATATCATGCTATTACATCTCTGTTTGCTTAAATTTGATCTCCTGAAAAAGCAAGAAGCAAATTATTGTAGTGTGATGGAATGTTGAAGCAGAATATAGAACTACAGCTCATTTTGCATGTGAAATGATACAAGTTAAAACTCTTTTAGAAGATGATAGTCCGTGTAACTGAGCTACGATTTTATGTTGTGATTGCCAAGCTGCAATATATATTGCTGACAATCATATACATATTTTTAAGACTCACATATTAATTGGCACCTTATTCTAGAGTCACTTCTCACAGAGAAAGTGACTACTCATATATAATATATATCACTCGAATTAGTTACTGACATCTTACCAAATCTATAGAATCTTTACTTATGTAATAAGCTAGAACTAACTAATATGAGTGCAATTGCTGGATTACTTTCCGAGTGATTTTCATCCCAACCTTCATTTCTTATTCATACTGACTATGCTTTAAGCTCTAATTAATTTGGTAATTAGCCTAATATAATATCTAACATTAAATGAACTATGATTAATGTTCTGGTCTCTTAAAATCTGGAAAAACTGAAATTTTTAAGGAGAATGTTCACAAAGCTATTTGATTCGTTGCTTTTAGAAATCTAGATTTCTGATGTTGATAAAGTTAGCATTTAGGCTACACCATCCAACTTACAACCCATTTCATGTTTCTAGATGTTGAAGCTTAATGGCAATTGGTTAGCTGATTTTTAAGGCTCATATTTTTAATCCATTTGCTAGAACTATGTTATGAATCCACTATGGGGTAGCACATAAATAAGGAAACAAAGGCCGTTGAAATCAGAGTCTGACATCCTTATACCTAACAGGAGGCCGAAAAATCTATCAGAGAAATGATAAGGTGCCGTGAAGCCCAAGGTTCTCTCTATCTCTCTTGTGTGCATGATATGTTTATTTCATTTCCCTGTCTCGAGTTGTACCGGGAGCCCAATAGCTTCTATCCCCATTACAGTCCAGCATCAATTTATTTAACTTTTGTAATATATTTTTAATGTAGGACCCTCCTTTATACTTTTGGTTGGAGCATTTGATCCTGATTCCGAATGAATGGGCATGAATAAATTAACTTCAATTTACTTTTCCTACCGTTGGCTTCTTCTGTGAACAAGCACAACCTTCTCGTCGCTTCCAAACTCGTCCTTCTTCAGCCGCCTTTCTCTGGTGTTGCCCCTCTCAAGAGACAGCCTAACTATTTCTAAGTTTGATCATCTTCTTCCAGTCCTTCCAAGATTAGGAATTATAGGAGAGCAAGGGAAAAAGAAGTAATTTGTATTTGAATTGTTTGATCATATCTTTCAGCAGTCTGACTCATTTCCATGTGCGAAATCACAATACACTATTAGTGCCTTTTTGCACATTCTTAATTTACATCTAATTTTTGTGACTTTACGTATACGCACTATCCTGTAGTTTTAATGTGAACAAGTTGTTCATTGCGAGTATTTAGCAAGTTATTTTTGAGTTTAATAGAAAAAACAAGGAAATATGCTAGTTCTATGCTTCATCTATGCCTTGGTTTCTTATAGGGCTCAACTAACCCAAGGACGGAAGGTTTTGTCTGCACTAGACATGCTATCTAAAATTGTTAGAAAGGTATACACTATCAATTCTTCAGTTTCATATTCCTCATCATTATGATTTCAAATTGCTATTTCGTATTTCCTTAACCCTTCAAACACAATTCTTTTTAGTAGGGGTGTAAGTTTTCTTACACATCAGGAAGAATTTTGGCCAATGTTGTGTTGAATCAGAATAAATTTGTTTTCTTAGTTTATTTTTCTTTCGACCATTGGAAACTGGTTACTTGACTTGCTATGTTTGTTGGATGCATTGACTCATTGGATATCAACATTTTGAGTTATTGGGAAGAGCATTATTGATCATATAAGCGACACATGTTTTTTTAAGCTAATAAAGCATCTATTCTCTATTATTTTCAGGGAACTTCAATAGATTCTGTCTTAATTTCATTTAGGACGTTTATATGGTCTTGGAGTGTTACTTCTCTGAAACTTTACCTTTGTCTCATTATGTTTCATAGACAGGTGTAATTAAGACAGCTCGGATCCATTATCTTTATGCTTTATGTTGGTAATATGACTGGTTACTCAATAAGAAACTGAATTGTGTATATTATTGGCAATTTGGCATTTTAACTTGGACATGTCGGTTTGGGTGAAGCTGTAAATCAAATGTCACGAATATTTCCTGCCTTTACTCAGCCAGGGTCTCAGTTGCCTATTGGGACCCTGGTAGAGATGGAGACAGGAAGGCGGCATATCTTATTTCAATTGCTTTTGGGTTTTGCATTTAAACTTTCATTCCAAAATATCTTGTATCTCCTGTTCTATTAGTAAAGAAATTTTGATTCGGGTTTTCTCGTATCTTTTTGGCCTCCAATGTATAAGGAGTGGTAAAAATGAGAAGCCAAGCATTTTAACCCTAATTTATCTTCCCTTTCACTGCGCGAACTGCACGTTGCTCTTGCTCGAGACTTCTCTTTGCGGGCAACAAGCTCCCCTTCCTCATCTTCTCCTGCCCCATCTCCATGTTTGACAAGCTCCTCCTCCAACGCAACTTTCGCATTGTTCCTTCTGTAAGCCAGTCGAGACACTGATTCCCGTGTGCTTTTGTTAGTTTGTCCAAATCCATTTCCATCGACCATTGTCAATGCAAGGAGGAGATTCCTCTTTCACCATTGGGGCATAAAGATAATTAGGGCAAGAAGTTCTCTACCCCGACCTTCGATCTGGCGCTCTCGCGGTCTATGACGCGATCCTTCATGCAGGTTTGTAACAAATTGGTATCAAAGTCACTTACAAACATGGAAGCGAGTTCTAGCGAGGGCGAGATGTCAAGGAAGATAATGGAGGACTTGGCGACAATTCAAACTGCGATTGCGCATCTTCACCCTTGGTTTAATGTCTTTTGGTTTCCCAACCGGTGGACTCTCTGTCATAAATGCATGGAAGAGCGGGTCTGGCACATGGGAGAAATCCAGTGATTCCGGTGACTCGAGCAGCATGGATGAATCTGAGGCACATACCGGTTGGGACACCAACCGATAGTGACCAGGAGATGAGCACCATGAACTGTACGAGGAGGAACTATTCTTGAATGCCAAAATTTTGCAGGCCAAGGACATGATAGGGGCATATACCGGTTTCTATGATCCACACATTTTTTTTCAAATTAAATATAATAAATTTAAGACAAGAACAATGTGTTGCAAAAAATTCGGTGATGGAACTTGAAGATGGAAAAACACATTGCTTTCAAGAAGGCAGTTATGAAGCAACTAGTTGATGACCCTTATGTTGATCCTAATACCTCATGGAAAATTATGTTTTCACATTTTCTTGGAGTCTCAAAAGGTCGTGCACCCCCAAATAAAGAATCTTGGTGGTCGAAAGAGAGTGCAAGATAAAGTGAGAGCAAAGAGGGTCATCTATAAATCACTCTACGCTTGTAGTAATGATGAAAACTCAGAAAGGTATAAATTCGCCAAAAAAGAAGCTAAACAAGTAGTAAATAAAGCAAGAAATCAAGCTTATGAAGAATTTTATGAGCAACTAGATACCAAAGATAGAGAGCGTGACATATATAAAATTGCTCGAGGTAGAAAAAGAAAAACAAGAGATTTAAGTCAAGTAAAATGCATAAATGATGTGACAGATACAGTTTTGACGGATGATGTGGATATTAAAGAGCGATGGAAAAGGTACATTTATCAACTCTATACTGAAACAAAGAACAATGAATTGAACTTGGAAGAGTTAAGTAAATCAAATGCGTATACGAATATAACGTTTTATCGTAAAATTTAAGTATTAGAGGTAAAATATGCTCTAAATAAGATGAAAAATGGAAAGACGGTTGTGTCAGACGATATATCCATCAAAGTATGGAAATGTCTAGAAAATGAAGGAATTTTGTGTCTTACATATTGTTTTAATAAAATACCGAAGTCAAAAAGGATGTCAGAATAATGAAGAGAAAGTATATTGATTCCTTTGTATAAGAATAAAGGAGATATACAGAATTGTGTTAATTACAGAGGAATTAAATTGATGAGTCATAACATGAAACTATGAGAACGAGTAATAGAAACAAGATTAAAATGAAAGACTAACATCTCAGAGAATCAATTTGGATTCATGCCAGGGAGGTCGACCATAGAAGCTATACATCTCTTGAGGAGACTCATTGACAACTATCGAGAAAGAAAACAAGATTTGCATATGCTGTTTATTGATCTTGAGAAGGCTTATGATAGAGTTCCTAGAGAGATCTTATGGAGAGTCTTAGAAAAGAAAGGTGTAAATGTATCATATATTGACATAATCAAAGATATGTATACAAATTTAGTGATAAGGGTGAGGACATCTGGAGGATTAACATAGGAATTCCCTATCACTGTTGGATTGCATCAAGGTTCTGCTTTAAGCCCTCGTCTCTTTACCCTTATGTTAGATGAACTCAGCAGACATATCCAACAAGCAATACCTTGGTGTTTATTGTTTGCGGATGATATCATTTTGGTTGATGAAGCGCGCGAGGTTATACGCGCAAAATTTGAATCTTGGAGAGATACTTTAGAAAAGAAGGGTTTTAGGTTGAGCTGGGAAAACACAGAGTATATAGAGCTTAAATTTAGCAGTATAAGAAGGACAGATGACTTCGTTATTAAGTTGGGTGATCAAGATATTACCCGTAGTGAGTGTTTTAAATATCTTGGATCGATAGTTCAAAACGATGGAGGTATTGATAAAGATGTGACACATAGAATCCAAGCGGGTTGGTTGAAGTGGAGAGGCGCGTCAGGGATCTTATGTGATCATAAAGTACCGATAAAACTTAAGGGCAAGTTTTACCGTACTGCAATTAGACCCGCAATGCTCTATGGTTCTGAGTGTTGGGCAGTGAATTGTGTGCATGAGCAAAAAAAGAGAGTTGCGGAGATGAGAATGCTTAGGTGGATGTGTGGACACATGAGATTGGATAAAATTAGAATGAAAGTATCGAGGATGAGACAGGAGTAGCACCAATTTCAGAGAAGATGCGAGAAGCTCGTCTAAGATGGTTTGGACACGTACAAAGGAGACCATTAGAGGCGCCCGTTAGGCATTTTGAGAGTCTAGTCATTAGGCATGTTAGACGAGGGAGGGGTAGACCAATAGAGACTTGGAATGAAACTATAAAGAAAGACATGATGTAATTAGGCATTAGTGAGATTATGACAAAAGATAGGACACAATGGCGACAAAGGATCCATATAGCCGACCCCACTATAGTGGGATAAAGGCTTGAGTGTTGTTGTTGTATGGGGGGCATGGCCCGAGGAGGCGGGAGCAAACTCTATAGATATTATGACGGGGGAATGGAGAAACACCATCAACAAGATGGCTTTGGAATACCCCTAGGGTAAACATGAAGTTGCCCACATTTGATGGCAGGGAGGACCCGCTGATTTGGGTAACGCATTGTGAACAGTCTTGTATGAATCAATGCACACCAGTACTCGAACGGATTAGGGGTGGGATCTCTTCATCTCATTGGACCAGCGCTGTTATGGTTCGCAGAGTTGGAGCGGGAACACTTGAACATGTTGTGGGAGGGGACCAAACATTATTGTAACATTCATTTTGGGCCCCTCTTCAAGGAAGCTCGTTCAAGAACTTGATTTTTTAGAGCTATTCAAATGGCTCATAGCATGGGCAGTTAGTCAGATCAGCATATGCACATTTTTACCGACGGGTTACAAGAATGTTTATACTTGGGGGTGGAATTTGAAAAGTTGAAAGATCGGATCACATTCGTGAGTCTGGCCGGCATTTGTGATTGGCTTTTGCAATTAGATTGAGCAATGGAGAACTGTCGATCATGGTAACCACATTGAGGAGACCTAGACTCCAGAGAACCACCACCCCACCCGGGGATGGGGTGCATATGGAGCGAGATGCGACAAGGCCAACATAAAAATGCTCAATCGAGAAGATATGACAGACTGTCGAGCCAAATGGTTGTGCTTTAATTATGCTGAGACCTATATTGTACAACCCCGTATCCGGTCGAGCGGGATACTCCCCAAGTGGCGCGCTCGGGACATGCTATGAGCGGCAATGTGGTACAGCCCCGTTCGAAGACGTGCGAGTCCTCGTGCGTGCGTGCGAAGGTTTTATGTGCATAGACTTTTAATATATAAATATATATGTTTAATATTATAATATATATATATATATTATATATATATATATATATATGTATCAGATTTGACAAAGACAAAGGGGGAGGGATGAGATAGGCAGAGGCATAAAAGAAGAAAAAAGACAAAAAAAGGAGGAGGGGGGCATCAGGTACAACAGGAAAAAGGGAGAAATAAAAGAAGAACAGGGGGGAGCCCTAAGCAGCCCGATCCATCTCCCCCTCCCCCTCTCTCTCCCGTCGGCCGCCTGGAGCAGCACCCCCGCGCCGCTCCCTCTTTCTCCGGCCGCCTGAAGCAACAGCTCGAGCCCCTCCTCTTTTTCCTGTCCAGGCCGCCGCCTGGAAGTGCAGCCCGACCCCTCCACTTTTTCCTGTCAAGGCCGCCGCCTGGAGGTGTTGTCCGAGCCTCTTCTTTTTTTCCTATCCAGGCCACCTCCGACAAGAATAGGCCGCCTTCTCTCGGCCATTTGGAAGAGGCTACCCGAGCCCCTCATGAAGAGGGCTATTATTACCGAGATCCACAGCGAGAGGAAGAATCAGAGCTCATACTGCGACATCCGGATCCGTGCGTGTACAGTCGCTACAGTCGTTAGGCATCGAGCCTCATGCAAGATACGCGGCCGCGGCTCCGCCAACATACGCGTCAAGGGTAACGAAATTTCTACTTGGGCAGGTGAAGCCTTCATTTTCCATATTTGCATGGAAGCTCCTCTCCGCCGACGAGTGGGGGGAAGGATGCTCTCCACGGGTTGACGTGTACGTCCCTGCAATTAATTGCATTAGCACCCGGAAGCGTGAGTACGGGTTTAGGCATGCTGTGTGAAGCTCATCCGGACGTGTGAGCCGGATTGGTGATGTTCTGGGGTTCCCGGAGAAGACTGCGAGTAAGTTGTATATTATCTATTTGCAGGGAATGCACACCATAGCCCCGAAAAAGGGGTGTGTGCAATATATTTGACCAGCTTATGTTAGCCGACGGTTGTTCAGCTGACAGTCGCTTGTCGAGACGTTGGCGTACAAGTGTTGCAGTACCAAGCGGGGAGTAGCGGGCTTAAGCCCAAGCTTGTGTCGGCCCTCGAAGGTCTATTTTTGCTTATATTGCCGGTCTGCGTGCCGAAGTATGGAATTCATATTCCTGTAATTATTTATAATGCCTGTGACGCCTTGTGTATGTTGTTTATTCTTCTTCGTATTAGGCGGGCGGTGTTCTCGTGAACCGCTCGCCCCGTGGGAGCCCCGAGGTATAGTTGTCGGGAAGCCCCTGATGGCCTGTTGACAGCCTTTTAGGACAACGGAGTCGCGCTGTTTGCAACCCAGTTGAGGCTACGTAAAGAATAATTGCTCGGCGAGATTGCGCCATTGGTAGGGCGGGTGAGGAACATTTTGTATAGATCCGAGGAGGCACCTCTAGTCAGGAGAGAGTTGGTCTTGAGATTCTCCTTGGAGGTTCCGGTCGACCAAGAGAGCCCTCCGAAGGTGCCTTAGCTCAGCCTTTGGCTTGGGAGGGGAAGAGTTTGCTAGTCTTCCGGGTATGCGGCGGGACCTCCACGCTGAGACCTTGGGTCTGTCCCTTGTGTTCCTAGTCTTGTGCCTAGATCGTTCGCTTGAGGGTAGTAGGTGCGCGGTCACCCCTTCCCCGAGGGTGAACTTCACAGGAGACCGAGATTTCAGTTTCAACATATATACTCGGGCATAAATATATAAAATTATTCTGGCTCGAATTCCAAGGTGACAGAGATGACAAGTAGGATGCAAAGCTTGAGGACAAGCTTGGATTGGAGGAAGGTGGCGTTACAAATTTTTTCTGCCTTTGCGCTCAATCAAGGTCTCAGTTACCAATTGGGACCTTGATATAGATGGAGACAGGAAGGCGACATATCTTATTTCAATTGATTTCGAGTTTCAGATTTAATTTTTAATTCAAAACTATCTTTTAATTCCTCTACTATTAGTAAATAATCTTTGATTGAGGATTTTTTGTATCTTTTTGGCCTCAATATATGAGTGAAGAAATGAGAAGACAAACATTTTAGCTCTAATTTATGTTTCCTTTACAAATATCCCTCATCTTGATCATTCAAGACTTCTGAGACTTGTCATAGACGGCTAGGCGCGTAGCGCAGAGGATAAGTTGTCTACCTTAGCAGGTCCTCCTTCCTTTGCTATTGGTTGCCTCTATTTTTTTCCTCATCGTGGCACAAAACAATGAAGAAGTTGGAAGAACTCTGAATGAGTGTGGCGCCTAACTGTTGTGAGCGTCTATTGTCTTTTCAAAAGAAATGCACAATTTTGGATTGACCCTCTTTGCATGGCCTAGAATGAAAAGAAAGAAGTCCATGCTACTACAAGGCTTCTCTATTCCTCCCTCAGGACACTGTTGCATTGCCATGGAGACATGGTAGCACCAATTTTTATAGGTCCTCAGTGTGAGGCCCCATTTTGACCTCACAAGAAAACTGTATCTGAACTACATTCATAACATTCATCCCAGGTTGAAGTAAGACTAGTGAGTACCAAATAAAACACATAATAAAAACGCACCTCATAAATTGAAGTATTTCATGAGTCATTTCTGTCTTTCCACGATCAACTTCACTTTTCTTTACGTAACCAAAGTCACTCCATTTACCTAAACAAAATGTGACGACGGGCTTAATCATAAAAATATGAATAAGTGAGGATATACCTCTTTAACTGCTGTATAAACAAATGAAAAGGATTAAGTAATGTAATAAACATATGTCCAGACTAACCCCGTTTTCGTACCGATAATGAAACTGCGAAGCAACATTATAACTGTAACGTTAGTAATCATAAAACATTATAAGCAGTTAAAGGACAATAGTATTCAGTAACTATATCATAGGGCCAACATAAGTATGGAACTGTACAATAGTGTATCTGGATAACAGTACCAGTAAACAAACGGTGAAATAAGGTATCCATATAACATATTTATATAAACAGTATGTATACATTTGTAGCAATATAACAATGTGATAAATAACAATATAAATTCCTACATGTTTAGTTCAACAGTGTACCGGTAAATATAATAAAGCAGTGTAACTGTAAAGCTACACCCGTTCTCATGTTTAAAATGTAGGTGATTGAGTCGTGTTAAGTTATCTTTTCATCTTTTACATTAGGTAATGTTAAGGGTAACTGTAACGGTATCAGTATTAGTATTTCAGTCTGACCCCTCAAGGTCTATCGTAAGTGTTCAAATCAATACGTTCAACACGCATTTATGCCTTTCGGCCGACTGATTTGACAAACCATCGGTATTCTTTATGCGCATTCACGTTCAGTTTTACTCTTAACATTTTCATGCATCGTTGCATTTTCATTTATGATAGCTGTATGCAATTTATTAATATACTTAGGGTTTGTTTATTTATTAATCCCCTCAGAACAGTAATCACATGTTTGCCTTCATATAAGGCCATACATCATAGCAACATTAAGTATCAGCGATATGTAATGTATTCATGCTAGCATATGCAAGTAACTATGTATTTGACAAGTGCGCATAATGAATAATAGAGTATTAAAACATAAATTAAATAGATAGCTCTCACCATCAATTGTTCTTTTCTTTTATCGCAACTCATGTCATTGTCGTGTATCTTTGGAGGTGCCATCCTTCGCGATATCTATGATTAACAATCGTTTCATTAGACACTTTTCTATCGGGGTTGCACCTCGTTATAGTTACAACGTCAATTATTAGGATAACATCATTTGGAAGCTACTTACTCAGCCCTCTCATTTTCATAACCATAAAAGGGACACAAGTGCACATTAATTACAAAACTTCATTCCAACTCACTACTCTTCGCAACCAACTAAGAAGAACCTGAATGAATACTCAACACTTTGAACTAATTGTTATGATGAAACCAACTCAACTCCACTCTACTAGCCCTTTTTTAGCAAAACCATAAAAAGATATAAGCTCTGTACCAAATAGAACACATAGAAATGACCCATTCCCCATGTACATCACAAGGAGAGATACATGTACAGTACTAACAGTAAGGAAAAGGAATTCGGAAGTAAATCGCATAGTGTCCCCAATAATTCTTTATTAATTTTCTACTATAACAGCCGTCCAAACAATACCAGACAAGTCCCAAGTTTTGGTATTCATTCTCATATCATAGCTATGCAAAATAATGTATTTCCAAACTTAGATTCATGCAACGACACCCACAATAAGGGGAGTTGCAGCAACCGGCCTGCTAAAAGTATAAACCGGCCATCCAACCTCAGGTACTTAAATAATAAAAGAACTCTCATATTGGTTTACCATAATCAAAAGAGACAAATATACGACAATAGTCCAGACATATCCAGAAAAGAACCGATCAATAAGCCTATGCAAGTAAGACCAAAACGACCGACCACTAACAGCTATTACCAGATCCCAAAATCTGAAAACCTTAACTTGTAACAATATGAAATCCAGCCCATATAAAGGGAAAATAAGAGAAATCGAAGTGGAAATAATGCTTACAGTGAAATTAGAATGATATAGGCGATTCAACACAAAAAACATGAGCCCGGCTATGCCCAATCCAAGCAAAACTTTGTCAATCTATGGTTTCAGCAATAGCTGATAGATCCTCAGATTTCGTGGAGTTAAGCGAGGGAGATAAGGAGAAGCGATGACGAAGAACGACTCCATTCCGGGAGCCCTAACAGCGATTTGGGTGAGAAAAGGAGAAGGTCGGCAATCCTCAATAAATTTCTCATTGCTGCCGCGACTGTAGAGAACCACCGCCAAATTAAGGCAATCCTCAATAAATTTCTCATGAGTCCCCACAGAACCGACCCAACAAAAATAATCCCAAAAGTCAATGCTATAGTCAATCATGTGAAATTCTCCAATCATATACTGATAGAACAGAGAAAAACATAAGCTTATATGAAAACAACCCAAAATCCAATTAAATCTCATTTTATCGTCGCTAACTGTACTATTATCATCATAGGGGATATATATGACAATTTAGATTGAATTAACAATTTATATCAAATTTTATTTTGGACCGTTACACTCAGTTCGTCCTCATAATGATAATTTAGATCCTTGTGCGACCCCCAAGCTTACCTGGTCTCTCTCTCTCTTCCATATTATGCGTGCGATCCACACTCATCTCTCGGTAGATATCCCCTTGGGGGTGACTAGCTCCCCTTCCTGACCCCCTCCCCCCCCCATCGTTATCCTTCTTTAGATTTGACGTGCTCCTCCTCCAGAGCAACTCTCACACGGTTCCTTCTGCCAGCTTTGAGACTTCGATTCACAGACATGCTCGTTGCATCTAGATCCGTTTCTTTTGACCCTTTTCAACATGAGGAGCTTCCTCTTCCCCCATCGGAAGACGTATAAGTTCTCTACCTCGACCTTTGATCCAACGGTCCTGTTACCAGACAATCATACGTGCAGATTTGTAACATGATATGGGATTTACTATTCCCACAACTCCAATAGTATGTGTTCTTTGTCCCATTGTGAATCACATTGTGATCGTATTGCTACGTACGACCTATAAGCAAATGTCAAGCATCTGTCTCCACTACATGCAACAAATATCTTCATAATATCTCTTAGCAATGGAGAAATATATCAAGCACATGTTCTCTATGGTGACTTCATTCCTTTTCTTGAGACGTGAGCGTTTGTATGTTTGGGGCATATTCTAAACAACTAGATTTAGTTTGGTCAATTGCCTCTTGAGAGACAACATTCTCACAATTTTTTTCTATTAATGATCACTTTGTACACTTTGTCTTTGATCGTGCAAGTGATGCAAAATATGTTAGTCCTCCGCCAATCTTCTTATCCTTTTTTCCTGCGGGTGAGAAGGATCTTCCTGACGATAATTGATTCTCCAAAATCTCCTTTTAAGACAATCTTCTTCCCCAATCTTTCATCGTTATAAGATGCATCTATTTTCTCTCCCGCAGTTTGGTGCTCATTACCCTCCAACAATAATTGCTTTCCTTGGCGTTTATTTTCTTTTCTACAGTCAATTAGCAAATTGGCCAATCTCTCTACAACAGTTGCAACAAACGGTTGAGGTCTGATTGTTTGGGGCTTGGTTAGCTCTTTAATTTTGTGCTTCTCTGTGGTATGGCCTTCTGGTACGCCTTCGAGACGCTCCAAAAAGAGAACAAACTGAACACGTTATGTATGGATTGGTGTAAGACCCTTGATAGCCTAGCCACTTGTTGTTCCTCCATATCCAACCGACCATTCATGATGTGAGTTGGTGGAAATATTCAGTATACTCATCCACGGATTTGTTCCCTTGTCATAGGTTCTGAAGGTCTGTTAGTTGAATGGTAGAGGCTAGTCTTTCGACTTATTCTTCATCTTCTCCCAACCTGTAATCTTGGGTTTGTCTTTTCTCTCCTACATCTTCCTAAGTTGCTCCTACTAAGCTGAAGCTCTACCTTTAAATTTCAACACGATGAGCTTCACTTTCTTGCATTCAAGAACTTCCTTATGTTCGAATCTACGTTCCATAATGTTCATTCAATCGATGAAGTGTTTTGCTTGTAGTCCTCCCACATATTCTGGTAAGGCAACCAGATGGTGGAATCATTTCGTCGTTGCACACGACGTGAAGGCTCTTTAAAACGAACAATATTATGTAAAGGGTTCTCGAGGGATGATTCAGGGCCTAGCTTTTCTTTTCGCTTGCTTGGAGTTGTGTTCTTCCAATTGGGCTTCAAAGACCCTTAATTGGCTTCTAAGGATTTCTTGTTCATCGTTACTCAGATCCCTCTCATTATGAGGCTAACATTAGCATTTAACCGTTTGGACTTCCTTCGTCCATCCACCATAATTTTCGGCATTGAATGCCAAAATGTGGGGGAGTAATAGTAGGTCTATCGGTTGGTGCCATCCATAACGAGTGATTCTTGCTGAGTGAAGAATGTTGGTTTGGGTATCGAGTCTCTGGAGTGTCGTCGAGCTGAGCACGCGTAGGAATTGTTCGTAGGAGCGTTGTCGAACTGCCGAGGATGCGTCAAAGCGATCCAATGCGCGTCTTCGAGCAGCTGATGAAGCGTCGAATTGGTCCTGGGAGTGTCTTTGACCTTTAGGAAGCTGAGGGAATCCATTGAGCCTCTGTAGGCCCATCAAGAGTCTAGGAAGCGCCGCTGAATGAAGGGGACTCGCCAGGTCAATCCTAGGTGCTTTGTCGAACTCTGATGTCAAAGAAATGTTGTAGGAAGGAGTGCCTCCTGCAATCAAATCTTAGTGATCTGATGAGGATAAACCTGCGACCTTGCTTCTGATGATTGGGTAAGGTGTCCGTCTCTGATGCCACGTGATAGAGGCCTCCTCAGTTAATTAGAGCAAGTCCACACTAAACTTTCATTTCATCCCAAAATGGTGAATTGTTTTAAAAAAGCTAGTCCAGAAACTAATTACTAGGGTTTGGGGGAGGAATTACTAAACTAATCTTACACAAACTGAAAGGATGAATGAAATTAAAGATGATGAGCAAAATTAAAATTAATGAAAACATGAAGGATGGGGCTGCGGGAATCCTTAATCAATTGGCGTGCCTATGAATTCAATCGAATGGATCCATGCATTGAAGAGCAAGTGTGATCTCATCAGCTCTCTAGAAGTCATGCGCAGTGCCATGATGGAGAGCCCCCAGGGGCCTCGTTGACTCTGCCAATGCCATTGTTCTTCATCCTCCGCGCTGCCAAAGCTCTAATTTCTCATTTGATATGTTGGCGTCGAAGTTTTGAGGGTTTTTGAGTTCTATATGTATGGCTATAACGGTAATTCATTGAATAATTGGAATCTGTAATGTCATATTTTATAAGCTTATCGGGTATCTTGCTTTGGATGTAGATCATGTGAATTATTTATATAAAGTTGCTATACTTTTACTGTTGAAAATAGGGAAACTAATATAACTCGCGCACTTAATGTAGCTCCGGGTGCTCTTCACATCCAATCATTTGGTTTTAAGTTATGTTTGGATTTCAACATTTACTTTTTAAGAGTCTATTGTGACGAGTTGCTATAGTTTTTTTATGCATGTGTGAGGGTACTTGACTTATTTTTCCTTTTTTTTTCTGCTAGGAACAATCTATATCAGTGGTCATCTCTTCTGCAGCAAATATGTTGCCTCAGGTCCAGTAAAAACTCTACTAGTACGAGTTGTAATTTTTCTATAAATTCTTTGGTGGTATCTGTTGTTTTTCTTCTCAAGTGGTGCTTTGTATTTGAATAGAATATGTATTGACCGTATTTAGAAATATATATATATCTTTATTATATAAAAGAATAGGCATATTTGGAAGCACACCAGAAATCTCATCTGGACCGTCCGATCAAAATGCTTCAAAGTATGGCCGTCAGATTACATCAATCAAGACTGTCAATAGCCAAATCTCAAAAATCTTAAACTTCCTGCCTGCCCAAAACCCGATAACCTCATTTCTGCCCAACTCACCTGCGCAGGGGCCGCGCGCTTCCGCCTGCCGCCGCCGTCCTGACCGGTGCCCACCGGCGAACTCGTCGGAGCCCGACGAACTCGCCTGTGGCTGTCCGACGGTGAGCAGGCAGAGCCACCACCGGTGGTGGCCCGGCCCGCTCACCGTCGGACAGCCACCGGCCCCGGCGAACTCGCCGGTGGGCACCGGTCAGGCCGACGGTGGCAAACGGAAGCGTGCATCCCCTGCGCAGGTTTTTTTTTAAAATTAATATTTAATATTACATTGGTTTAATAATTAATAAAATTATTAAATATTCTAAAATTAAAATTTCGAATACTTTAAAATGCCGGGTGGGGGTGGGGGGGGGGGGGCGAAGTCGTTCGAAGATGCTAGTATATATATATTCCTTACTTGATACTTGGTCTACTGAGGAGCTTCGTGTAAATATGCTATGGTGTTATCTTGTTTCTTGGATTAATTGCATTCAGCCATGCCACTTGACAGGAAATCGAATTTTGAAGCTTCTTGAATCCTATATATTACTTTATGCATGCATACTATGCTAAACACTCAACTAACAAGCCATTCAAAATATTCAGTTATTACTGGTTATACTTTTTATGTGTACTATTGGGATACAGAATGTTTTTGCCTTGAGGTATTATATTTCAAGCATTTTTTTCTCTTTCTACGTCTAAAACCAACTTAAATATGTTGAGCTGTTAATGTGTCCTTTTGTACTAATCATATGATTATGATTGCTATATTCCACTTTTTTTAAGGTAAGTTTAACTTAGGCTTACAAAGAGCTAAAGCTCTATACGCTGTTTAAAATTTCCTGCCATCTTTTAGTGATTGGATTTCAACTTGTCTCCTGTGTTTAAAAAATTATAGTTCTACTTGCTATATTGTTTTTGATATGGGAAAAAATACAATGCGGATGACATCCTTTAATTATTCAATCAAGGAACGAGCTTACCTTGCAACATAAATTTAAACGACTCCAAGACATACCAACCATCTTACGATTCCCATACACATTACCATTGTAAAATCTGGAAAAATACAATTACCCCTAATCATCCAAGACTCAACCTTGAAGGGGAGCCTTGGCGCACCGGTTAAGGTGTTGTCGTGTGATCTTGAGGTCACAGGTTCGAGTCTTGTAAGCAGAGTCTTGCAAAAATGCAGGGTAAGGTTTGCCTACTTTCACCCTTGTGGTGGGACCCTTCCTCGGGCCCTCACTAAGTGGGGATGCTTTGTGCACCTTGCTGCCTTTTTATCCATCACTCCAATTTGAAGTTATCTAACCATTGTAATATCCATCCTAGACTAGATATGAAATTCCTCTTAATCATGGTTATATTATGAGTCTTGATTTAGATTCACATTCTTACAATTCCTACTGCTTTACCACTTGTCACGACTCGCTTAATGACCATCGCGTAAGTCATGCCTTAGGATTATGACAACAAAGACAAAATACATTCTCTTTGATCTGTCACATAGTCTTAATCCATCAACATCTGAATGGAAGAATTAAATCTATCTAGTGCATAAAAGAAGTGTTTAAATGCTCTAATTGTCATCAAAATTAGCATAAATCAAACTGTTGAAATAAAGTAGAGGAAATAGAAGATGTATTTTATTCATCCCTCAAAGTGGGTATTTGGAGGATTACACAGAACATACAAACTCTAGTAGACAGTGCGAGACTAAAGACAATACACTAATACCTAAGACACTAATACATAATCTGAAATATAAAAATAAATTAAATGCACAAACTCCAATACCCTCCCTCAAGCTGAAGGGGAAACCTTCAGCTTGGACATCATATAATGATAAAGGAAATGTAGGTAAGCGATGTGGGACAAAACATCAGATGAGTCACCAGGAAAAAATACGTCAGAGACAATTCGTCGGGGATAATCCACACAAAGGCGGTCCCACACGACACTAACCCATATGAGACAACCCGCTAGAATACAGACGGGCCACTAGGGACACATACCCACATGGCATAACCCACTGAAATCAAGTCAACGGTTCACCGGGGATACTCCCATACGACACAACCCATTGGAATCAAGGTCAACCAACAAAGACGACACCACAACACATGTACCCGTCAACAAAGGAATTTGGGGAGATCCAAACAACACAAAGACATAAGCTTGGAGTGCAGCGTGGGACTAAGCAGAGAGTCTATAAATACCATCCGAGCCGCCTTCGTCCCAAACACTCCCCCTCACGTGGACACAAGCGCATGCATGCATAAAAAGACCATACTAAGTTAATACTAACAATAACCAAAGAAAGATAATTAAAGACACATAAAAAACACCAAACCATCACAAAGTTTCCTCATCGGTGAGAGATCAACATCCCGGAAGGGGAATCAATGGTTGGAATTGGTTGAAGCACGAGGGGCATTGGCTGGAGGCATTGGTTGGGAGCAATGGAGTGGCCTAGATCATGATCAACGAAGCACATACAAGATGGTATCTCGTGAACTGGAGCATGGATCATCACAAGAATAGTCGACTAGAGCAACGGCAGGAACGCCATAGTCGATAGGAGGCTGGATTATCTGCAGTAATCGGAGACAAAAACGACAATGGGGCGACATCGGGAACAACAGACGAGAACATCGTCTGGAGTAGCGACAAGGACTGTCGTCGACGGGATGAAGAGGAGCAGTCATCGAAAGCGGGGTTGAGAGAGTTCAACATTTAGGGTTTAGGGATCAAGAGGAGCAGCGACAAGGACTGTCGTCGACAGGATCAAGAGGAGCAGTCGTCGAAGGTGAGGTTGAGAGAGTTCAACATGCGAGATGTCGTCGATGCGGTCTCGCACACTCGATGGGAAGTGACTAGAATGACGACTGGAGCAGGGGCAAGAACAGTTGTCGTCAATATCGGCAGAAGACTTGTCGAGGCTAGCGACAAGATCAGCTCAGTGGGGGCGGAAGTCATCATCAGGCTCAGGAGCGGGATCAACGAAGGGAACAACCGTGGAAGCACCGATCGCAGCCCTAACATACTGAACTGAGAAAATCAAGGAGAAAATAAAACCAGCTCTTATAACATGTTGAAATAAAAAAGAGGAAATAGAAGATGTATTTTATTCATCCCTCAAAAGGGGTATTTAAAGGATTACACTAGACATACAAACTTCTAGTAGACAATGTGAGAATAAAGACAATACACTCATACCTAAGACACTAATACATAACTTGGAATATAAAAATATGGAAGAATGAAATCTATCTAGTGCATAAAATAAGTGTCTAAATGCTCTAATTGTCATCAAAAATAGCATAAATCAAACAACCTTGTTAAAGTTCAATTTAGATAACTTCACTATGATACTCAAGATCCCAAGATAGAAAATGCCTCAACTGCAATGTCAAACATAATTGGTCCCGCAATACATGAACATAGACATACAACTGATAAAGTAGAACATTAAAACATAAACTATAATTCTGTAAGTCTATAATTCAAGATCTCTAAATTAATTGTCTACAAAACAACACTCTTGACTTGACCTACCTACTAGCTTGCCCAAAATCACACTTAATAAGCTCATCTTCCTGCAAAAAAGTTAATCTACATGGGATGAGATAAATCAAATCTTTTAAGCATTGTAAACTCAATGGAAAAGGATGCAATATGTTGCACTAGTTCTTGTACACTTTTGAGAGATAAACATAAAAACATAAAATTTGACGGATATTGGCATAGGTTGAAGGACCTATAAACAATATGAAATCATGTATACATTTTATCTTTAATATTTATCCATCATTTCAATTTCTCTACATTTGGGTGTATCTCGATGAAGGGGATCCTTGGCGCACCGGTTGAGTTGTTGTCATGTGACCTGGATATCACTGGTTCAAGTCCTGGAAGCAGCCTCTTGCAAAATGCAGTGTAAGGTTTACCTACATTTCACCCTTGTGGTGGGACCCTTCCCCGTACCCTCGCTGCGCGATGATGCTTTGTGCACCGGGCTGCCCTTTCCAGTGTATCTCAACCCAAGATATTCTTAGGATCCTATGGTGTTATGTGTTTCAGATATCAATCTTACAAATAGTAACAATAGTCAATATATGTGAAGACCTGATACCTCAAATTTCGCAGTTGTTCAAGCAATAAGGTAGAGTATCAAATGAGGGGCGTTCTGTGTCATGGTTCTAACAAAATCTCTTGATCTTCCAAGTAATGATTTGCATGTTAATGATCCAATTATTAATGTAAAATTTATTTTGAGGCATGAAAAATTTATTCTAAATTTATGAAAAATTCCAAGCATTTGTAAGCCTTTTTGATGCAGTGGTAAGGCCGATACAGGGTGGGCTCTCTAAATGCACACCTATATGCGATGGCGTGGAATGCTAGTGCAAAAGTGCTCCACTTAAGATTGCAACATGTAATTAATTATCATAATGAAACAACAGAGGCACGTGCGATTGCAAATAATTAATGTACGGAGAACGAGTATTAATTTTAATTTGACTGTGGGCACAATTATTTCAAGCACAAACAGAATAAGCCCCACAAATTTTACGACAAACCAACTAATAGCATAATAAGGTGACAATCCAACACAGCACAAGTTTTACCAAAATAAACAACAAGAAATGAACGATTTTATACCACAATTTGCGCGTGCATGCGGCGACGACGGCGGTTGTGGGCGGCAAGTGAATGGTGTTGGGAGTAGAGTGGGGCAGGTGGTGGCTTGGGTAGACAGTGGAAGACGGCTGTAGGGGAGGAGATGGTCGGCTGGAATTTGTCGACAAGGTGAGGGCAGAGGGGCAGCGGCTCCGTGGGATGGTGGCTAGGATGGGAAGAAAAGGGATGGCGACGAGGTTGCAGGAAACTGGGCGAGGCAGGAGGAGGAGGTGCTTATCGGCAGGGGAAGATCCGTGGGGAGGAGATTGGCCGGGATAGGAGGGTGTTGTAGCGGATAGGGTTGTTGGCGGCGATGTTGCACCGGTGCGGGGTGGGGAAGAAAGGGGAGGTGTCGGGAAACAGAATAGGGATGAGGCGCGGCTTATGGAGGAGGCAGTGAGAGGCGGAGGGCTTACCGGAGAGGAAGGTGGTGGAGAGGCTTGCCGACGTCGCACCAAAAGGAGGAGAGGGGAGCGGCGTCGCACCGATCCAAGACCAACGGCTTCACGGTTTTCCCAAAACTCTCGATAACTCCTCTCCAAACCGCCGGGTATAAATAGCCCTAAATAAGAACCGCCGCCTATTATGCGAACCGCTGCCTGCACAGTACAACTAAAATAAAACCACCCCGATCTGATGACTATGATTGTTTGGGCTGATCAGAGGTTAAATACACCTCAGAATGAAAAACATAAAATACAAAAATGACTAGAAACGATCATCCGGACGCGACCACGAGGTCTGATCGTCCGTCCGAGCAGCGGATCACCGCCTCCTGCGGGAATATACGCGCGTCGGTCGTGGTGCGCCGTCAACTCCCCCCGGCTTAAAGGCACTCAACTCCGATTAGTGTAGGTGGATGTACTCGTTGAACAGCCGTAGGGCGAGTCTCTGAAGCTCTTCCGAGGAAATCCAAGTAGCATCGTGTAAGGGCCGACCGCTCCAACGGACAAGATAACACAAGGTATCTCGTCCTCCTGCTGCGTAGAAGTCGTGATCGACGATCTGAAGCACGTCGTCTGTAGAAGCAGGTGGTACCAATGTATCTTCGTCTGACATTGATGTATCTCCATCTGGTAATGATGTATCTTCGTCTGACAATGATGTCGGTGGAACCGTCGTTGACACAACTCGATCTGCATGCCGCAACGCCGCTGGTGGAAACAAAGAGGGACTGGTGGAGGCAATAGGAGGATAAGGCTCGGGTGATGGGGCTATGACTGATGAAGGCCCGGGTAGAGGTGTGGTGAGTGGGTCCACGTACACATGCTCTTCGTAGTAAGGAGTCAAATAATCTACGTTGAATACTCGGCTGATGCCCATACCATGAGGAATGTCTATCTCGTATGCGTTCGTACCAATTCGCCGAACAACTGTATAGGGGCCCATTCTGCGTGTGCTTAATTTTTTTGCTGGTCCCTGTTGGACCCTCTCAGATCGAATGCGAATTAATACTTGTTCTTCTGCCTCAAAGATTTGTTCCCGCCTATGCTGATCTGCTTGATCCATATAATAATCATTATTAGCTGCAATCTTCTTACGGACCGACTCATGTAGTGCATGCACATGTTGAATGAAGAACTCGGCGGACTCACTAGGTTTGGACTCTAGGGGGATATCCACAAGATCAACTGGTTTCCTAGGCACATACCCTAATATGATATGAAATAGACTCAAGCCCGTGGTTCTATTGACTGAACTATTGTATGCAAATTTGGCTATGGGAAGGACAAAATCCCAGGTTGTTGGACTATCTCCAACTAGACAACGAAGAAGAGTTCCAGGACTACGGTTAACCACTTCAGTTTGTATATCCGTTTGCGGGTGGTGGGCGGAGGAAAACTTCAGGGTTGTACGCGTATTTTTCCATAAAGTCTTTCAGAAATAGCTCATGAATCGCACGCCGCGATCAAAGATTATGGAGATGGGAAGATCATGGTACTTAAATACTTCTTTAAAGAATAATGCTGCTACGCGGGAGGCGTCAGCATTCTTTCGGCAAGGAACGAAATGCGTCATCTTGGAGAAACTATCAACTACAACAAATATCAAATCGAACTTCCTCAGGGTGCGAGGGAGCCTGAGAACAAAATTCATACTAATATCCGACCAGGGTCTCTCAGTGATGGGAAGTGGAGTGTAATGCCCCGTGGGCTGTCGAGTCCCCTTTGTCGTCTGGCAAACTCTACAATGCCTCACCACTCTTGTGACATCTTTCTTTAGGCCGGGCCAAAAGAAACAGTCTTCAACCAACGCAATCGTCTTATCTCTTCCAAAGTGTCCCACAGCTCCGTCTGCGTGTAACTCCCAGATAAGAAAATCTCGGAGGGATGACTGAAGAATGCAGAGGCGAGAGCCCATAAATAAATACCCATCAGATATCGAATAACCCACCCGAAGGTCGGGTGAGTCCTTCGAGAGCGCGGAATAAATATCCCCAAAATCAGGGCACTCTGGGTAAGCGTGAATTAGGTGCTCATGGCGTGGAGGATGCTAACTCGGCGATTCAATGCGTCTGCCAGTTTGTTCTCAACACCTGCACGGTGCTTAAGAACATAGTGGAACTCCTGCATATACTCCACCCATTTGGCATGACAGTGACCCAATTTCTTTTGAGAATCGAGATATCTCAGGGCCTGTTGGTCAGAATATAAAATGAACTCCTTATGCAAAAGATAATGTCGTCAATATCGCAGTGCCTGCACAATGACATAGAACTCCCGATCATAGTTTGAATATTTCTGTCGGGCTTTATTCAACTTCTCGCTAAAGTAGGCTACAGGGTGACCTTCCTGACTAAGGACCGCGCCGATACCAACTCCTGACGCATCACAAGCAACCTCAAAGAGTTTGGAGAAATCTGGTAAGCGTAAAACGGGAGCAGTAGATAGTTTCTCCTTGATCTCCTCAAAAGCTCGAGTGGCAGCCTTTGTCCAAACGAAATCACCCTTACGAAGACAGCTCGTAATGGGGGCCATGACCGAACTGAAGGCTCGGACAAACCTCCTATAAAAGGTGGCAAGTCCATGAAAGTTACGAGCCTCATGAATGTTCGTAGGGATCGGCCACTCTCGAATCGCCCTGACCTTGTCAGGATTGACAGAAATACCAAATGTTGATACGACATAACCCAAGAAATGAACGGATGTGGATAGGAACAAGCACTTCTTCAAGTTGATGTATAGATGCTCCTTTCGGAGAAGCTCGAACACTAGGCGAATGTGACGTAAATGTTTGGTGCGACTTTGGCTGTATATCAAAATATCATCGAAATATACGACCAAGAATTTGCCCAAGCAGAACCTGAGTCATCACCCTCATGAATGTACTGGGTGCGTTCGATAAACCAAACGACATCACCATCCACTCATACAACCCGTCCTTCGCCTTGAAGGTCGTCTTCCACTCATCCTCCTCTCTAACTCTAATCTGGTGGTACCCACTGCGAAGGTCGATCTTCGAAAAGATCTGAGCACCAGTCATCGAATCCAGGAGGTCATCGAGGCAGGGAATCGGAAAACGATACTTCACCGTGATCTTATTTATGTCACGACTATCAATGCACATGCGCCAACTTTCATCCTTCTTCGGAGTTAGAAGGGATGACACGACACATGGACTCAGACTCTCTCGTATAAACCCTTTTGCGTAAAAGATCATCAATATGCCGCTTCAGCTCGGCATGCTCAGTTGGGTTTAAACAGTAGTGTGGCAGATTGGGCAAAGATGGCCCGAGGATCAAATCAATCGCATGCTGGATGTCCCTCAGTGGGGGAAGCTCATCCGGGAGCTCCTCAGGCATAATGTATATAAAGTCATCCATCAATTGTCGAACATCCAGATCAGTAATCCCGGCCTCGCTAGGGGTCTCGGCCGCCAACGTGGCCGCAACAATAAACATGATCCCAGTCTCTAGGCTCTCTCTCAGGAAATCACTCCTCCTCAAGATATGTTGGGGTCTCGACGATCCCGCGCTAACTGACGAGTCAACCTTGCCCTTGGGAGGATCCCTAGGCTGAGTCGGGATAAGAGTAATCTACCCTTGTCGAAGAATACGCACGTGTTGGAACGACCATAACACGTGGTGTCACGATCGTAAAGCCAGGGTATCCCTAACAGAACGTGAGCGACATTCATGGGGATAACGTCGCACCAAACCTGGTCCTCAATAGACGCTAATCGGATCAGCAGCAAACACCGCTGTGCAACTTGAATGGTGGACTTGTCCACCCATAGGACACAATATGGATGCGGATGAGGCTTAGCAGTAAGCTGCATCCTCTCCAACCCTTTCCTAGCAATAATATTACGCATCCACCACTATCGATGGCGAGCTTGCAGAGTCCTCCTGCGCTCGGGAAATAAGTGAAAAAGATAGTGGCGCTGCCCCCAATCCTCCTCAGTACGTGGGTGTGGAGGATGCGACGGAGGACTCCTACTTCTAGCGATCTCTCAGCATCGCTCTCCCAATGGCGACGCCCTCAGCCTCAGCGCTGGGCTCGCCGGAATCCTTAATCAGCAAGTTCCTAGTAGGGCATTGTGCTGCAAAATGCTCCCTATCGGAACAACGATTACATTGGACCCCCCCAGGCTTGGGAACTCCAGACACAATAGCTTTCCCCGTCGCGTTTGTGGGAGTGCGAGGGGTCGCAGAAGTCGTGCCAGGGACGGACTTCCTAAATGTGGAAGCATCGAGTCTAGTGGAAGCCCGTCTCGGACCGGCTGAGCGCAAATACTGCTCGTATTTGAGGGCAAGCTGAAAGGCCTGCTCAACCGACTCCATCCTATGGGGAATTAGTTCCCTGCGGATGTTTGATCTAAGACCCGCACGAAAGCGCGAGGCAGTGGCAATGGGCTCCTCCATAATGTTGCTATGAACTACAAGTTTGTCAAATCGAGACATGTAATCAGCAACAGAAACAGTACCCTGACGTAGCACGTACCACTGATCTAACAGCTGATCTCGATAGGAAGCAGGAAGATACTTATCCTGTAAGCGCTGCTTCATCTCATCCCATCGGGTAATGGGGTAGTAGCCATCACGCTCCAAAGATCTCTCTAGACTCGACCAATATATCTTTGCTTGGCCAATTAGTTTCATCTTCGCGAACCGTACTCACCTCTCGTCGCTCATCTCGATCCAGTCAAAGTAGTGGTCCATGTCCATGAGCCAATCACTAAACGCCTTCGGGTATAGGTGACCATCGAAGGTGGCAGCATCAATACGGATCCGTCAGGTGATGTCATCCTCCTTTGAATTCATTCCTCGACGGGGCTCACGAAAGTCACCGTATTCGTCATCATCGTCATATTCATATCGGGGTCTATCTCTACGACGAGGTGGTGGAGGACGGGGTTCATCCAAAGGACGATCTCGTCGAAACTCGTAACCACGGCGATAATTCGCTCTTGGTGGGGGTGGGAGATCTCGGCGAGGTCCGTCTCTACCACGTCTCCCGGGAGGAGTTGTGGCATCTCGCAGGTCCTCGAGAGGTTCCTCATTAGGTATAGGGTTCGTTCGATCTCTTGGTGTCTTTAACTGGTCTACTCTCGTGCTAACCCTCGCGATATCACCTCTAAGTGTGTCGAATTGGACACCCATTCGATCAAATTGAGCAAGGACAAGCCTTTGGAATTCCGCGGGCGTCATGTCCGTCTGAGAGCTAGCGGTCCTATCGTCGGGATGATTTTGACTCGACATGGACTGACGATAATCCCTACCACTACATAACATGCGATGACCCTAACCTAGGTCCTCTGATACCAATTTGATGCAGTGGTAAAACCGATATGGGGTGGGCTCTCTAAATGCACACCTATATGCGATGACATAGAATGCTAGTGCAAGAGTGTTCCACTTAAGATTGCAACATGCAATTAATTATCATAATAAAACAACAGAGGCACGCGCAATTGCAAATAATTAATGTAAGGAGAACGAGTATTAATTTTAATTTGATTGTGGCGCAATTATTTCAAGCACAAACAGAATAAGCCCCGCAAATTTTATGACAAGCGAACTAATAGCATAATAATGTGACAATCCAGCACAACACAAGTTTTACCAAAATAAACAACAATAAAAGAACGACTTTATACCACAATTTGCGCGTGCAGGCGGTGACGACGGCAGTTTTGGGCGGCAAGTGAATGGTGTTGGGAGTAGAGTGGGGCAGGTAGTGTCTCGGGTAGACAGTGGAAGGCGGCTGTAGGGGAGGAGATGGTCGGCTGGAAGTGGCCGACAAGGTGAGGGCAGAGGGGCAGCGGCTCCGTGGGATGGTGGCTAGGATGGGAAGAAAAGGGATGGCGGCGAGGTTGCAGGAAACTGGGCGAAGCAGGAGGAGGTGCTTTCAGGCAGGGGAAGATCGGAGATTGGCCGGGATAGGCGGGTGTTGTAGCGGCTAGGGTAGTTGGCGGCGATGTTGCACCGGTGCGGGGTGGGGAAGAAAGGGGAGGTGTCGGCAAACAGAAAAGGGATGTGGCGCGGCTTATGCAGGAGGCAGTGAGAGGCGGAGGGCTTACCGGAGGGGAAGGTGGAGGAGAGGCTTGCCGGCATCGCACCGGAAGGAAAGGGGAGCGGCGTCGCACCGATCCAAGACCGACGACTTCAGGGTTTTCCCAAAACTCTCGATAACTCCTCTCCAAACCGTCGGGTATAAATAGCCCTAAATAATAATCGCTGCCTATTATGCGAACCGCTGCCTGCACAGTACAACTAAAATAAAACCACCCCGATCGGATGGCTATGATTGTTTGGGCCGATCGGGGTTAAATACATCTCAGAATAAAAAACATAAAATACAAAGATGATTAGAATCGATCATCCGGACGCGACCACAGGGTCCGATCGTCCGTCCGAGCAACGGATCACCGCCTGCTGCAGGAATATACGCGCGTCGGTCGTGGCGCGCCGTCACTTTTAATCTAAGAAATCTTATTTTGATCAATTATTATGAAGAAATGTAGGCAAAATACCTAAATCAGTTCCTGCAGTTTATGAGTGATTTGAAATAGGGCCCTAAACTTTTTGTTTGTTTGTAATAAGTCCCTAAAATTAAGAGTTGTTAGATTCAGTCCCTAAGCTAACTTCCGTCAAGTCTTTTAACGTTTTTTTGCTTCTTCCACTAGTGCACCCTTCATGAACTCTCCGACAACCACCATTCCCCCATGCCATCTAGCACAAAACAGGGCTCTGGCGACTCTCATCAATCTTCCGTGAAACCATGGTCCCTCTGTCTCTCTGTCTCTCTGGCTGATTATTCCAAGCAATTTAATTGTAGATCTCCAGCGCAAAGTAAATGTTGGTGACGATGCAAAAGGGATTCTAGAGTCACCAGTCACGACCAAGAAAGAATCCTCATAGGCATGAAGTTCCTGCACATTGTTTGCTTTGGAAGAATCGGGGTAGGATTGTCTAAATTATATGAAATTTTGGAGAGTTTACATGTCTATTGTCTTGGTAATCTCTAGTATTCACGAAAAATTTGATTTAAGTTTTTTTTTTTGAAATTTTCGGAAGAGTTGCATGCTAGTTTTCAAGCTCCTTTTCTTTTAGCAAGCATGCAAAATTATCATGGATATAATTTTTTTTGAAAAATCATAGGCTTGTTATGATGGCAAAATAATTGCATGCACATGCTTATCTTGTATTAATATTGTTGAAGACTGATGAATTAAAGCCCTCAAAATCACCATTATTCTTGTTCATTATATTTGACTTATGTTAAGGCCCATATTATTTTCTTCTTTATTTGTCCCACATTGTGTATTGAGAGTTTGTTTGGAATGCGTCTCCCTATGTATAGGGCGTAGTTGTACATTGAAATGTAAGAAAAATAGTGAAAAATATTTTTATTATTAAAGTTTTTCCTTTTTTCTCTTCTTACATGGTATCAGAGGAAACAAAACCTAAAAAAATTTCTCTCTGATCTCCTTACCTGACTGCGTGTTCGCCTGGTGGTGCGATATAGAGTTCTTGAGTTCGTCTCCCCTCTCTGGCTCCAATCTCCTCAACAAATTCCCCACCCTCTTTAGCTTTTATAGCTTTTCAACTCTGCCAACCGGGACCCACTCGACTGGTGTTTGCTTGCCTAAAGAATTATTTTGTCTTGCGTAAAATATATGCGTGTGATTCAATTATTTATTGCTTTGTTTTACTACTCCGTCAGGTCTTACATGTGTCACATATAGTATTGAAGCGTAATACAATTATCTTCCCACACTTCACCTAGAGTTGCATGCTAGTCGCACACTCACGTACCCTACCCTACTTTAGACGTTTAAGTCTCATTGCATTCATTGTATGGGTTTTACTTCACATGTGGGGTTAGGGCATCACTTATTCGCCACCTATAGATTCTTTCCTCGTCACATAGTCTTGTGATTAGTTCTTATAGCTTCTTATAGAAAGTTATGTATAGAATCTTTAGATATTACAATCTCCCTCAACTAATACCATGAGGGGGCTTCATGGAAAATTTCATACACATACATTAATTCTTGCTCGTAATATGTAGTATTTCCTTAATAACATACACAACTTCATCATGCTGCCACCCGACATCCAGACATACTGGCGCAAGGCGAATCTCTAGGCGGCGAGATAAGCGGTGACCTAACCCTACATGCTATGCAAATTTGACGGTTAAACCATAGTTAGATAATAAATAAAACATCCTACACAAATAAATTCACAACAGGGCACAATAATTAATTAGGGCGAAACAAGCTTAGGTTTTCCTCCGCCTGGAGGGCTAAAGAAAGATCGCACGACGAATAAACCCTGTAAATTACAATAATAATCTAGTCATCTATGGCAAAATTCTATGATAATGTTTCTCCAAACAAATATAAAATATACAACCATGTAAATAAATCCTGAAAACAATAAACCAATACAACGAAATCTCACCAAATAATGGGCTGACCAAGGCACTGAAGAATCCGGAGCTGGAGATGCGTGTACGACGATCCGAGGTGGAACCAGAGGTGTGGAAATAGATGTAGGTGGCTGTTCTCAGCGATGAAAGGATGAATCAGGCCGGAAATGGGTAGAACCGGCCACACATAGGTAGATCTGGGCGGGAAAGGGTAAATCCGATAATTTGAGATTGGATCCGGGCTGAAATTTTTAGATCCGGACTGATTTTGGAAGGGGTGGCTGTGGGGGTTTGAAACAGGTGGCTGGAGTCTTTTGAGGGGCGACTGCTGAAGGGTTGCTGGGAGGAGGCCTTGGGGCCGGCAGCTGGGGAAGGGGGTTCAAGCGGCAGCGGTGGGAGGGGGAGGGAGCCCAGGCGGCGGCCTGCTGGGAGGAGAAGAGGGGCAGCGGCGGGGATGTGCTGAGAGGAGGGGGAATCGGCTGTGGGGCTGGAAGGGGATTCAGGCCGGCGGTAGAACAGGGGGAGAACAACCTACCCGACAGTTGATTTGGGAGGGAAAAGGTTTCACAATGAATAGTAAATTTCATGAATCAACAGTACACATGAATAGAAAGTGGAATTCTGTGGACAACCATCTGTGGGCTGTTTTTGGGGCTGATTTGGGCGGCTGAAAGGGGGGTTGGTGGAGGGAAAAGAGGTCTAGGGTTAGAGAAAACCTTGGGGAGGAGGATAGAGACCTAGGAGTCGTCACCTAGGGTTCCACGGAGTTGGCACCGTGGGAGGATCGTGGGATTCCGGGAATAAACTTTCCAAAATCTGCAATGCCTCAAATCAGTCCACAAACCATCTATTTATAATAAAAGGAGGATTAGAGCATCTCACCCTCGACGACTGTGATTGGCCGGAGGTGGAGCCACTCAAATACATCAAAATACAATGTAAAATAATGAAGTAATATATCAAATCGATTCGCAACGCGAATCTGGACACATCTATGGAGTCCGATTGTCGATTCGGGCATGCCATATATGGAAAGTCACCAATCAGCCTCAAACGGGCCCAAAACTCGTCCTCCACTGCAGGTTCTCGTCTCTTTTCCGCATCACATACGTATACATGGAAGATCATAATTATGCTATATGCGAACATAGATGTAGAGACTTGGGAATATGTTATTTCTTGCGTAATGAAGAAGGTGCAAACTTTCAAAGGAAGTTTTATGGAACTACATCTATACCTAATTTATAATCATGCCTAGAACTCAGGCAAAGTCTTAGGATTCATGCAATATTTCCCAATACAATTAATTTAGGACAACATGAGTTCAGGTAAAATTGACACAGCATGATTGTCATACAAAGGTGTGAAACTTGGTTTAGAAGAAAGGAATGCTTATTAAGTTAAGAAAATGAGATTTCCTACCTCCATAACATTCTTCCTAGTCTCTAAGAACTCGAGGGAAGACACAAAAGTGAGAAACTTTTACTATATTAATCCTTTAATTTTGAACCAAGCCTACAAATTTCATCTAATGGATAATATGCACCATCTAAGTCCCCAGTCATTAGATTAGAGCTAAGAAAATCATCATAAACCCTAATTTTTTCAACCAAAGTCGCCTTCTTCGTCAAAGTATTAGGGTTCCCATTGCTCTATTGGGCTCCGATAGAGCCTTGTATGTTGTTCCTGACATGCTTGATAGTTTATGGGCAGTCGGTAACATTTATCGAGGCCTAATAAAACATGACCACTCCTAGTCAACTTATGGCACTATTGGCCTATGATATTTCCTAGACAGTTTTGAATTAGGCTTTTTGGAACGTCTGTTTTAACGTCTCCCCATTCTACATAACCCAAAAACATCCCATAACATTCTAAGCTCTTTAAGTCTCATAATTGTATTTGCCTCATAATTAGGTCTAAACAAACTTGCTAGTTGACTCGATTCCAGCGTCTCCTGCGAGTCGTGTGACACCGATTCATATTCGGATTATCCGTGGCACGATGCGGTTTGAAGACTAGTTCCACATCGCCTATCGTGCATCACCTACATGTGCTTATAAGTCCCATGCCCTTCCTTTCACCACTGGTTTTGGGATGGAAGTCGCTTGTTTCTAACATGGTATTAGGGCGCTGGTTTGACCCACTTCATGGGTGTGTTGGTTGACCTGATTCCAGCGTCTCGCGTGAGATCTATTTATATTTGTATTATCTCCGACATGGTGTGGTCTGATGATTAGTCCCACACCGCCTGCTATACATCACTTGCGCTTGTGTTTATAGTTCACAGACCCCCCCCCCCCCCTCCTTTTACCTCAGGGTTTTGGTTGGAAGCCATGGATTTCCAACAAAAGGGTTACTGCCACATCATAAATTTCATTTAATAGAGGAAATATAAATCAATGCCGAGCTATTGCAAAGTTCTTAAGGATGTATTAGTAGAATGTTGGGACTAGCAATTTGTACTAATTATTACTTATAAGGTTGTGATAAATAAATTTAGGTGGTTTTGGCAACAATAAGGTGAATAAATAAGATTAGTTTGAACAGATTGGGATGAAAAGATTGTAATTTTAAGGTTACATTGCTAGAAGTATTTCAAATCTGTTGAGCAAATTAGCATTCAAATCTCTTGTAGAAAATCCTATATGAACGGATATTGAAGGATTCATGAAGTTTCTTCTCAAAACTAATGGATTAGGCTAGTGAATATGATGTAAATGAATGAAATCATCTCTTATGTTCAAAGTTCTTACATCTTTCAATATTTTAATAGTGGTTCATTTTGTTTGTTTCAGAAGTAGATTATAATTTGATTATATCATCTGTTATAAAATAGCATATATTCAAAACTGAAAAGCAGATCTATTCTCTTAAATGTTTTAGATAATTGGGACCACTTATATTGATACACTAAAGTTGTATCAAGATCGAAGAAATTGCATTGCATTGCATTAAACAATAAAAGATATAATCGAGAAACAAGTTTTCGCCAAGCATCCGGAGGCTGGGTCCCCCTTGACACTCCACTCTCTATGAGAGTCAAAACCTATGACTCCAAAAGAGTACCTATCTACGGAAACTACCACTCATATATATAGGCATGTGGGGGAGATACAAAGTACAATAATGCCCATAGGCTACATAGATTAATATCAGCATGTGACCGCCGCATCGTATCAACACATTCCGCCTGAAAAATAACCTTGTCCTCAAGGTCGAGGGCCAAAGGGGTCGTCAAAAAGCGTCAGTGGATCCAATTCCCCAGAGTCAGGATCAGTATCTTCTGCTCCTAGCAACACACATAGATTCCTGAGAGGGCAGACATGGGTGGGCGAGAACGGTTGCTGGCAGCGAAAGCGGAGGACCTTACGATGAAGCTCTTCGTGTTGTTGGTAAGAGAGATGATGGAGATTTCGGGCGTCCTGTCAACGTGAAGCTGGCAGATGCGGAGGTGGAGTCAGTAGCTGGGGTCCAGGTGGGGGCAGAGTGTCCACGTGCGAAAGAGGTGGCAATATTGGCCGCGGTGGGGGCGGACGGGTCGAGCAGGATGGTGGCGCTGGGCAGAGTTCCTCGTCGAGATACATAGCCTGCTCCATTGCGCGGGAAAGAGTAGTTGGGTTGTGGACCCGAAGGCCCACACGGAGGTGGGGGTGCAGACTCACCAGAAATTAGCCCAAGTAGTAGTTCAGGGCCAGGTCGGGAACATGCGTAACGACCGCGATTAAGATGTAGGTGGCCACAAAGTCAGACTGGCGGACGAAGTTGAGACCCTCAAAGGCATTATCCTCCTAGCGGTTGTCATAGTGTCGGAGGAGTTCCTCCTGCAATGTGGGCCAGGAAATGTTAGGTACCTGCTGGTACATCCAACACACCCAATGGAGTGTCGAGCCCTCCATATAGATAGTGGCAAGGGGGACCTTTTGGTTGGCGAGGGTGGACTGCAGGTCGAAGAACTGCTCGTCACGGGTGATCCACCTAAGAGGGTCGGTGTCATCGAGCATAGGAATCTCAATCCGACGGAGGTGGGTCGGGGCACTGTCTGACCCCGAGGTGCAAAAACTCCATGCGGTCGGGAACGGTTTGAATTGGTGGCAGTGGAGTAGGAGCCGGAGGGCGATTAACTGCCGCGGTTAGTCCTTGGAGGATGAGCGTGAAATCCGTCGGCTAGGCTTCGATGTGATCCATGCGCTGAGAGTCTGAGATGGTAGTGGTGGAGGTGTTCTTGTCCGCATGGAGGGCCATTTCCCGACTTGTGGGCATGAAACAACGGCTGGGTGTAGCGGCGAAGAGCGCCAGAAGGCTGCACTAGCTGGAAGAGAGCTGCCCGACATGGCGGAAGGCGGTGATAAGGTGAAACGTCCGCTGGAGCTGATGTAAATGCCAGGAACTGTTGGACGACGCTGGCTGGAGGCGTAACAGGGTGGGGAAGGCGCTAGCAGTGGTTGAAGGTGTTGAACATGGCGGAAAAACTGCTGCAAGCAGCCAGCGGCGCTAGAGAGGTTGGAGCAGTCGACAAAATTAAAGATCAGGGCCGTAGCGGAGTGGAGGCGATGCGGCTGATCGTGCAAAAGCGAAGGCGATGCAATGCGGCCGGAGCGATGCAGGCTGATTGCGCAGAAGCACGACTAGAAGCAGTGCGCAAGATTCGTTGGAGATGCGCGGCGGGATCGCAGAATCCGTAGCGGGCGGAAGCCGCACTCGCGGAAGGGAAGGAGGCGTGGCAGAGGATTTAGGTTTCAGAACAACCCTAATCGAAGGCAGGTCGGACCGGTTGATACACCACAGTTGTATCAAGATCGGAGAAATTAAATTGCATTGCATTAAACAATAAAAGATACAATCGAGAAACAAGTTCTCGCCAAGCATCCGAGGGCGGGTCCCCTTGACACTCCACTCTCCAAGAGAGTCAAAACCTAAGAATCCAAAAGAATGCCCATCTAAGGAAATTACCACTCATATATATAGGCGAGTGGGGGAAATGCAAAGTACAATAATGCCCATGGGCTACATAGACTAATATTGGCATGTGGCGGCCACATCGTATCATATATATGATACCAACTTTTTATTTGGAGATTTTAAAGGACATATCTGTGTCACCTAGCATATTTTTCATGGAACACCCTTTGAATGTCGTTTATCCATATAACGTGCTGTATTTTTCATGGAACACTTATGAAATGTCATTGTTCTTTATAGCGATAAGTTACAATATCATCATCACTTCTAAATACTTTCCTGGAAGTATGCAAATTGCATCCACTTTCTTAGCTCTAAAAATCTTCTCCAAATATGTATGATGCTTACTAGTTAATAGTTGTTTGTCTTTTATTACAACTAATTGGATACTTTCGCACTTCCCTGTCATGTTTGAAAATTCTACTTATTCTAAAATATCTTGTTCAACCAATATCTCATTCCATCCTTGTCCATAATTTGTCTTCCTTCTCCAGTGAATGTTTTACTTCATGATGCAGAAGCGTCTTCTGGAGCAACGTGCCATAATTGATGTTGAAAGCGGCAAGTATTTGAATGAAGATGGCGATCCAAGATCTGTACGTATGCCCCTATTTTCTTCGGGGAAGTTTATTCAATTATCGCTGTCTAGAGCTATTTTCTTAGGGGAAGTTTATTCAATTATCGCTGTCTAGAGAATTACTTAAGATTTTTTGAATCATTCCCAACTGAGTTTGTGGTCTTTAATTTGTCTTATGTTGATTCCCAGATTGATTACTCTTCTCTTTGATTTTGAAGTATACTACAATTTGATATTTGCCAGTTTACTTCCTTTTCTTACCATGATATTAACCTGTGTTTAGTTTCATTGTGTGCATTACTCTATTGCTATTTTTTATTCCTTAGAAATTGAATTGCAACAAGAAAAAGTGGAAGCAAATCTCTCTAAATTCTTCCTTGATCTGCAATATAGCAATTGTAAATATGACATTATAAAACTTGTTGGATGTTAGAATGGCGAGAAGATGATTATCCCTTACCTTCAATTGTTACCAAGTGTTGGCAATCTAGTTGAATATACGCGTTGCACGTGGTTTTTTAATTCAAGTTTTATTTTTCCCGCTTCTTATTTTCACGTGATATGTCACGTGAGTATTGTCATATATGCCCGATTTAGGGGAATGAATTATTATCGTTCTTCTTTCTTCTTGGTATCAGGGGCAAAGGAAATCCCTCCGCTCCCGTCGCCTTAGCCCGTGTCCGCCTCGGCCGCGTCGACCTAGACCGCGTCAGCCTACATCCCGCCCTCGTCCGCCTTCAACGCATCGCCTCCCGCCTCCAACCGCGTCGACAGCACCGCCTCCCGCTCCAGCCGCGTCGACAGCAGCGCCTCCCGCTCCAGCCGCGTCGACCGCTCGGTTCCGCCTCCAGCGCACCGCGCATCTCCCGGCCGCCGCTTCTCTCCAGCGGCTTTCTTCGCCCAGTTTTTTTCGGGCGGCCCTTTGCCTCCGGCCATTTGTCCTCCATGGGGGCTGTCAGAGATATTGCGATCACATCCTCCGGTCTCCTCTCCGGCGACGCGATCTAGGGACACTCGTAGGATGTGGTTTCTTCGAAATTGAGATCTTCGTCTTGCCAATTTTCTTCCTTCGGCCTGTTATTGATCGATGATTCCTCTGAAACCTCATCGTCTCTTCAGACCGGTGCCCTCCACGGTCCCTCTGTAGTTCCTCCTCAGAGCCACGACCAATCTGGCTCTTTGAAGATCACTACCGTTTCCTTGGATGACACAAATTATCTGAAATGGTACAGGGCAGCGCAACATGTTATTTGAAGTCACCAGCTATATGGGCATATTGATGGTACGACTGTTGAGCCACCACATACTGATCCCTCATGGAAAAAATGGGATGCAGACAATTCCTTGGAGGTCTCGTGGTTAGTTCATTCTATGCCCCCTCAGGTGTATCGCAGCTACATGCTTCAGGATTCGGCTTATGACATTTGGACAAGGGCCCGTGACACCTACTCTCAGGCAGGTAGTTAGATGCAGATTTATGAGCTCACTCGACGTGTTCTGGAGTTGAAGCAGGGCACCATGACCGTTTCTACCTACTACTCCGAGTTCAAACGCATGTATCAGGAACTGGATTACTTCAACACATTTATCGCTCCTTGCGCTGATAATGCACTGGCTCTTCAGAAGGATAAAGATCGCTTTCGGGTTCATGTCTTTCTTATGAGACTCAATATGAAATTTGATGTTGTTCGTCTGAATGTTCTTCACCGTGAGCCTCTTCCCTCTCTTCGAGAGGCCTTCAGTATGCTCCTCAGTGATGAGAATCATCGCCGCACTCTTGGTTCCTCTACCGACCACTCTGCTCTGGCTGGGATTATTCGAGATCCTCCACCTCTATGCAGCCACTGTGGGAAGAAAGGACATACTAAGGACGTCTGCTTTCGTCTTCATTCTCACCTTGCTCCCTCTGGTCGGGGTTCTGGTGCTCGAGGGAGAGGTAGTCATCGTGGTGGTGGTTGTTAGGTTGGTGCCCGTACTCAGTTTTTTGCGCATTCCACTGAGGTTTATGAGGATAACTCTGGGGGCCTTTCTGCTATGGAGTTAGAGGTCTTTCGTCGTATGTTGCGTTCCCAGACTGACTCTCCATCCGTTGATTCCACTACTGCATTTTCTATGTCAGGTATCTCCAGTGCTCATGTGGTGACTTCTTCCCCTTCCGAGTGGATCATCGACTCATGGGCGACGGATCACATGACTAGCTCTTCGTCAGGTTTTACCTCTTATACTCCTCTCTCTGGCCGTGATAAGGTCATTGCTGCTAACGGTTCCCTTTCTTCTATTGCAGGCAAAGGCATTGTTGCGTGTTCTCCTGATCTCTCTCTCTCTTCCGTTTTACATGTCCCCTCGTTTCCTCAAAATCTTCTTTTCATAAGCCACTTAACAACTGCTTTAAATTGCTCTGTAACTTTTTTTCCTGATGTTTGTGTGTTTCAGTATCTGGATATGAAGCGGATGCTTGGCAGTGGTAGGAATGTTGGCGGGATGTACTTGCTGAACCAGTCGTCTTCTCCCAGTGCTCTTTCCACCATCAGTGCTCCGACTCTTCGTGACATCCGGCGCTGGCATCTATGCCTTGGCCATCCTTATGCACTCTATCTTACATAATTATTTCCTGCTTTCAGTAGTTTAATTAAATTATTTTCCTGTGACACATGTGAACGCTCCAAACATGTTCGTCAGAGTATCAATCATGTTTCTTTTCCTAGTTCGTGTCCTTTTGATATTATACATTCTGATGTCTGGGATCCTTCCACTGTGTTATCTTTATCTGACTATAAATGGTTTGTTACATTTATTGATTGTCATTCTCGTACTATTTGACTTTATTTATTAAAACGGAAGAGCGATGTGCTTTCTTGGTTTCATTCCTTACATCGCATGGTTGTGAATCAGTTCAACGAAACCATTCTTGTGTTCCGTAGTGATAATGGAGGGGGGAATATGATGATCGAGGAGTGTTTGGTTCCTACCTTACCGAACATGGCATTATCCACCAAACTACATGTATCCACACTTCCGCTCAAAATGGTGTCGCCGAACAGAAGAATATGCACATACTGGAGGTTGCTCGGTGTTTGTTACTTGCAATGAATCTTCCAAAGACCTATTGGGGAGATGTGATTCTTACTACCGCTCATCTCATTAATCCTCTTCCGTCTCTGTCCATCTCCTACGATACTCCTCTATCCCATTTAGCTAAGCACAATATAGTCCACACCTCTAACATCGTTCTTCGCATCTTTAGCTCAGTCTGCTTTGTTCATGTTCATTGCTCGCATCGCAATAAACTGGATGCTCGCTCTCTCTGATGTGTTTTTGTTGGATGCTCTCCTACTTTTAAAGGGTATAGGTGTTATCACCCCCTACTCATTGTTATTATTGCACTGTTGATGTTATATTCGTGAGGGGGAGTCGTACTTTGGTCCGTGTCAGGGGGAGACAAGTAGTAACAGTGACGGGACCATCGACTCTCATCTTCTGATTGTTGTCTCTCATCATGTTCTGAGTACTGCGTCTAGTCCTACCACCTTCATTCCTCCTGTATTATATACATACTCTTGCAGACCTCGGACTTTTAAGCAAATACAGACCGCGGACATTCCACCGGTGTTGGTGCCTGTCTCCTCTCCAAATTCTGATGATGACCTCCATGTTCTCATTGCTCGTCTTAAAAGGTAAAACTGGTGGCACAAACATCTCATTGCTAACTACATCTCTTAAACTCATCTCTCTCCTTTACCAAATTTTTACCTCATCTCTTTCCTTTATTGTGGTTCCTAAGACCTGACAGAGATTGTTCAGATACGTGAGTTGAAAACAGGCTATAGAAGAAGAGATATGTGCCTTGGAAAAAAATGAAACTTGGCGGCTTGCTTGTCTTCCTTCTGGGAAGCAAACGATTGGATCACGCTGGATCTTCTTTGTGAAACAAAACCAAGATGGGGTGGTGGAGCGGTATAAAGCTCGTCTGCTCGCTCAAGGGTATACCTAGACCCAAGGAATTGACTACCAAGAAACCTTTTCCCCTGTTGCAAAGATGAATTCCATTCGGGTGATCCTCTCTTGTGCTACTTGTCATGGGTGAGAGTTACGGCTTGATGTAAAAAATGCATTATTGCATGGTGATCTGGAAGAAGAAGTTTACATGACTATCCCTCCCGGCTTTACCAATGAAGGCTCTAATGGAAAGGTATGTCGTCTTCAGGAATCCCTATATGACCTGAAGCAGTCTCCTAGGGCGTTGTTTGGTCGGTTTAACAAGACCATGCTTCGACTAGGCTATGCTCAAGGACAGACTGATCATACTCTCTTCATCAAGAGGAGTAGAGCTCAAGTATCGATTCTAATTGTGTACGTGGATGACATCATCATTACATGAGATGATCTAGAGGAGATCAGGCATTTGAAAGATCGGTTGAGCAAAGAATTTGAAGTCAAGGATCTTGGAAAGCTAAAATATTTCTTGGGAATTGTAGTGAGGTCTCGTCAGGGATCTTCTTCTCACAGAGAAAGTATACCCTTGATCTTCTGGAGGAAACTGCGATGCTTGGGTGTGCTCCCGTGGATACACCTATTGAGGCAAATCACAAGATTGATGTTGATACTAGTGGAGAGATAGTTGATGCTTCTAGTTACCAACGATTGGTTGGGAAACTCATATATTTATCTCATACTTGTCCTGACATTACGTACTCCGTGGGTGTCTTAAGTAGATTCATGCACTCTCCCACTATTCACCATCAGCAGGCAATGTGTCGGGTATTGAGATACCTCAAGAAGTCTCTGGGTCGTGGTATTCTCTTTTCTGCGAGCCAACCTTTGGAGATTGGAGTGTTTGCAGATGCTGATTGGGCCGGTAGTCAAGACGATAAAAAGTCAACTACCGGGTATTGCTCATTTGTGGGCGACAACCTTGTTTCATGGAAGAGCAAGAAACAAAATGTTGTAACTCGCTCAAGTGCTGAAGCAGAATATAAGGCTATACGCATGGAATATGTGAGGGGTTGTGGTTAAAGACAATTCTCCAAGTTATGGGTCTTCAGGTGAACAGACCAAAGCATCCATAAATATTGCTCACAATCCGGTTCAACATGATAGGACGAAGCATGTCGAAGTTGACAAACACTTCATCAAAAATCACCTAGACAAGAGAAATATATGTACTCCATTTGTGAACTCACATGACTAACTAGCCGACGTCTTTACCAAGGGATTGAGCCGTGACAACTTCATAAACAATACAATCAAATTGGAAATGATCGATAAATATTCTCAATTTGAGGGGGAGAGTTGAATATATGCGTTGCATGTGGTTTTTTAATTCAAGTTTTATTTTCCTGCTGCTTATTTTCACGTGATATCTCACGTGAGTATTGTCATATAAATATGTACCTTGGCCCAGTTTATGGGAGTGAATTACTATCGTTCTCCTTTCTTCTAATCTATCACGCTTTATTTATATTATTTTTTGTGTAATAGAGAATAAAATAAGATAATATTATATTATTCTCATGAAATATATATCTCCATACATTGTACAGTGGTCCTTTTATATAGAGAGGGAGAGAGAGCTAAGTACAACTCAAGATGTGAGGCTAAAGGAGGAGATTGTGAGGAGAGATGCCTTTTGAATCTAAATACATGGGCATTTATTTAACACTCTCCTGCAAGCTGGAGCGTACAAATCGTAGGCTCCAAGCTTGGAGAGAAATTGTTGATATATGGGGCATGACAAGGCCTTAGTGAGAATATCAGAGATTTGATCGGCAGCCCGTGCATGTCGTAGAATCAGTTTACGAAATTGAACCTTTTCCCGGACAAAAATGACAGTCAACTTCAATATGCTTTGTACGCTCATGAAACACGGGGTTCTCGGCGATGTGAATAGAAATTCGACTATCACAAAAGAGATCCGTTGGTGATGAAAGTTTGACACCTATATCTGTGTGGAAACTTTCTAGCTATGCAAGTTCAGAGACGAACGACTATCATGGAGCGATATTCCGCTTCAGCTGAAGACCGAACAACCATAGTCAGCTTCTTGCTTTGCCAAGTAACCAAGTTCCTGCTAAATATGTGTGGTAGCCGCTCGTGGGCCGACAATCGTCCATGGACCCTGCGTTATTAGCATCATAATATGCAATGAGAAACAGAGAAGTAGAGGGCTTGTATGCCGGTCCTTACCCTGGAGCATTCTTCAAATATCGAAGAATACACTCAACGACCTGAAGATGAGAGATTCGAGGGGTATGCATGAAGCGACTGACCACACTGACCGCAAATAAAATGTCGGGTTATGTGACAGTAAGATAGATTAGCTTGCCAACAAGGCGACTATGATACTCCAGATTGGGGAGAAGTTGATCAAGTCCGAGCCTTGCGCGCGAAGCTGATCAAGTCCGAGCCTTGCGCGCGAAGTTGATGATTTGCATCCATATGAGTATCCATGGACTTACATCTAGAGTAGCATGCATCATGAAAAAGATCAAGACAATACTTCTGCCGGGACAAGACAAGATCATCAGTTACCTTAATTCCCAAGAAGTAACAAAGTCGACCCAAATCCTTAGTTTGAAAATGAGACACAAAATGTTGCTTGATTTGGGTGATGTGGGGAAGATCATTACCATTAACAAGGATGTCATCAACGTAGACTAGAAGAATCATTTTGGCATATGAACGTTATCAAATAAATAGTGAGAAAGTTGTCGAGCTTCGGGTGAAGATAAACTTACAAACCACCTGACTAAACTTCTCAAACTATGCCCGTGGAGACTGTTTGAGGTCATAGAGAGATTTTTTTCAGATGGCAGACAAGGGACTCCCCTGTGGCTGTATAACCAGGAGGTTGTTGCATGTATGCAGTCTTCACAAGATTGTCGCGGAGGAAGACGTTTTTAATGTCAAGCTGATGTGGTGGCCAATCGTGTTGAACAACAAGTGAGAGGACACTGACGGTGTTGAGTTTTGCCAACGGAGAAAAAATCACTTCATAATCAAGGTCGTGTTGTTTAGTCCCATCTGAATGATGCTTCACCGTGAATTGCCACTTGCAGGTCACTGTATGTTGATTAAGAGGAGGAAGAAGAACAAGGTCTCAATTGTGGTTGGCCCAAAGTACAGTTATTTCCTCATTCATTGTCACACGCCACCCCGGATGCTGAAGGACTTCTTGCACAAAAATGGAGTGGAAATTGAAGATAAAGAGGTCACAAACCTATGCAAATTAGAGGAGAGACGATCTAGGGCAACATAATTGGAGATAGGATGCGGGGTGGAGGGTGTCGCAAATCAGCTGTCTGCAGAGTATCAGTAGTAGATGGGAGCTGTCGCGCAACACCAAATCGAGGCTAACGGTGAGAGTAGACACGAAGAGGAGTCGAGGCAGGCGGTGGTGTCAGTAATAAAAGAGGTAAAGAAGAATTTGTAGGAAAAAGAGGATGTGAGAGATCAGGAGGGGGTATTAATGTGGTGACAGATTGATGGAAAGTCTTTTTTTCCGGGAAAGTGACATCGACAGACGTGATCAGCTTCTGAGTGGAGGGAAAGTAAAGACAACCCTTCTGAGTGCACGAGTACCCAATGAATATGTAGTGCGTGGCACGATGGGTCAACTTGTCTATGAGGAGGATCCAAATGATGAACATAACAGACACTACCAAAGTCCCATGGAGTCAGAAGGAAGGGAGGGTGGTCGGGACATAAGAGAGAGAAGAGGGTCGCAAATTGGAGGATAGACGAGGGCATGCAGTTGATGAGATAACAAGCAATGGAAACAACAAATTTCCAAAAGGTAGTGGGGACCTTCATTTGGAATAAGAGAGATAGGGCGACTTCGAGAAGGTGGTGGTTCTTCTGCTCAGCAACGCCATGCTGTTGTGGCATATACGCACATGAGGTTTGGCGGATGATGCCCAACGAGGTGCATAATTTTTGGAAAACATGTCCAGTGTATTCACACGCATTATCAGCACGACTAATTTTGATATTGCGGGTAAATTGTATTTGGGTTTCTGCAATAAAGGAGCGGAAAATGGGCAGGAGCTCAGAGCGTTCATGCATCATATATAATCAAATTATCCGTGAATAATCATCAATAAACGTAACCAAGTAGAGATACCCAGATTGACTGGCGGTTTTGTAGGGACCCCGAATTGTCGAATGTATTAAATCAAAAGAAGCAGCGCTCTTAGTATAATGGAAAGGGAAAACAGAATGTTGTTGTTTCCCATAGATACATGATTCACAATTAAAAGGGGAAAAGGAACATTAGGGAGATCCTTCTGGAGAATGGGAAGAGGAGCATAACCAAGATGATGGTGCCAATTAGCAGAGCTGATGGAAGATAGAGTGGAGGAAGGAAGATCCAGAGTATAGATCCCATTGCAATATCGCCCCATGTCAATGATATTTCGTGTCTGCCGATCCCGCATGACAAAAGTAGAGGAATAGAAGGTAATTAGGCAATCATGATCATGAGTTAGGAGGCTGACAAAGTGCAAATTGAATTGAGAGCCTGAGACATGAAGAACGAAGCAGAGAGATAGAGGAGTGAGCAACACATTGCCAGAGCTGGCAACGGGAGATGTGTCACTGTTTGCCACTGTAATGAACTTTGGACATGGAGAGTTCAAGACCAAAAGGCCTAGTGTGGAGAGACGTGATTGGTGACTCCGGAATCCATAATCCAGGAGGAGCCAAGAGGAAAGGTAGAGAGACTGGCATGGGAGGAGGAGGCGACGGGGTCAGGATGGCGAGTAATCTACTCCCGCAGGTGTCAGAGTTTGTCCTGCAGAATGTCGATTTCAGTGTGGGAACAAGGGCGATCAATGCATCGACGACCGCAAAAACTATTGGAGGGAGGGCGAGCTGCAACAGAAAATAGACCGCTGCGCGGGCTAGAAGAAGCCACATGAGTTCTCATGACTTGTTACTGGAGCTCGACACAAATGAGCTCGGTAAGAGGGAGGTCTCAACAAGTTGAGGTGGCTCGGCAAAGATACGCTCAGCAAGCATGAGCTCGGCAAATAGCGGCCAAAAGTAGCTTAACACACGACGACGGAGACGACAGAGAGGAGCTCGACGGGCAAGAAGAGAACAACAAGAACATACCTCGGTAAACTATGAAGCACGAATACTTCCTCGAAAACAGCGTGTTGAAACCAAAACTTGGCTTCTTGTGAAGTTCGGACCCGAAAGGGGTAACCTCGCAGCTACTTCTCCTGAAGAAGTGCACAAGACCAAACACTTAGGACTAGCAACAGATCATGGGCTACAGTGCGGAGATCCCACTACACACCCGAAAGATTTTAGAGTGCTTCCCCTCCCTACCCAATGTTGACCTGGGGCACCTTGGAGGGCGCTTGAAAGTCAACCAGAAAACCATGAGGAAGAAGCCAAAAAGGGATTGGATCTTCTCCAAATGTGCCCCTACAGATTTATTTATAGTTTTCCAAGTCTGGTCTGTGGATAGCAAAATCCCCCCCCCCCCCCCCCCCCCCGTCTGGTTTTACTATACACAACCCAAAACGGTCTGCCAATTGCGTAACTTCGCTGTTTGGAGAGGCTATTAGCAGGACAAATTGGGATTCATCTTTGAGAAAACAGCTGAGAGAGATTTTACCACTCGCCTAGGGCGGCGAGTGCTTATGAGGCCTGCACTCGCCTCCTGCCTTGACTCCGGGCGATTGTGAGTCAAAACACCCCACTCGCCCCTTGCTTGCTCTCGGTCCATACCGCACGCGAGCTTGGCGAGACCTAGCCACTTGCGAGTTGGGCGAGACCTAGCCACTCGCGAGCTGGGCGAGACCCAGCCACTTGCGCACTCGGCTTGTCTTAACCTGAATGGCCCCTCCTGGCCTTGACTCCACTTCTAAGGGTCCTCACTCGCCGAATATGGGGTTGTACACAATCCCCGCTATTTGCGAGGTTGTCCCAATCTTGTAAAGAAAAATCTAACCCCTAGTATTTGGCGAGTGGTCACTGACTTCTGCGAGAATCTTTCGGTGGGTCTTCCCAACGATATATATACACGCTGAACTAGGGTGATGGATAAGGTAAACCCTGCTTACCACCCCTTTCCCCTCTCGTTTCCCACGTTTGTCGTGATATATCACTTTCCAAAGAATTCCAGGATAAACTTGTTACGACGCGGGAGCGAAATAAGCCTGGCACCGACGAGCTCTCATCCTGGCTTTCTCGCAAACCTGCCCACTCGCCTCTTAGGGCGTTCTATATATATGCAATACCTGGCCTTCTCGTCCGGGCTACGGGAAGTCGTTCACGCTTTCCCTTGGCACGCCCTTTTAGGGGCAGCCGAGCTCGTCTCGCCTGCCCCCCAATAATGGTTAGTCAGAGCACTCGCTACTCCTCTTGGCTAGAGGTTTTAACATTTGTTGCTCGGGGAATCTCCCGCGCTCGCCTTCTTAGAGGTTGGGTGCGAGTGGGGAGAGAAGTTCCACCCGCCTTTTACCTCTGGGTTACTCGATATTGACCCCCTTGGAGAGATTGGTAAGTGCCCAATTGACGAGATCCCAACTGGAACTCCCCCACTCGCCTACTCCTTATATCTAGCCTCCTCCTTGTTCGGCCTTGTCCTCCAGCATATAACTTACCTCCGAGTGATTTCCTGCCCTACCAGCTAGTGAGAGTCTGATAGCGGGATCTTTTCGGGGTTAACATTCTGTCACATCCTTTCATTCACAGCCTACCTCCGAGTGACTTCCAGTCCCGCCAGCTAGTGAGAGCTTAAACAGCGCGGATCTTCTCGGGGTCACCTTCCATTTACACTTTCAATTTGACATTTGAGCGTCTTCTAGCCCTGCCAACTATCGAGAGCCTGACAGTGGGATCTTCTCGGGGCTCTCAACTGCCATCTCAACCTGCCTCTCTGAGAGGTCAACCCGTCCTGCCGGCTAGTGGGAGCCCGGTCAGCGGAACCATCTCGGGAGCTTCAAATCAACATCTCAGCCTGCCTCTCCGAGAGGTCAACCTACCCTGCCGGCCAGTGGGAGCCTGGTCAGCGAAACCATCTCGAGGGTTTCGAATCAACATCTCAAACTGCCTCTCTGAGAGGTCAACTTGCCCTGCCGGCTAGCTCAGTCAGCGGAACCATCTCGAGGGCTTAAATCAACATCTCAACCTGCCTCTTCGAGAGGTCAACCTGCCCTGCCGGCTAATGGGAGCCCGGTCAGCGGAACCATCTCGAGGACTTCAAATCAACATCTCAACTTGCCTCTCCGAGAGGTCAACCTGCCCTGCCGGCTAGTGGGAGCCCGGTTAGCGGAACCATCTCGAAGGCCTCAAATCAACATCTCAACCTGCCTATCCAAGAGGTCAACCTGCTCTGCCGGCTAATGGGAGGCCGGTCTGCGGAACCATCTCGAAGGCTTCAAATCAACATCTCAACCTGTCTCTCCGAGAGGTCAACCTGCCCTGCCGGCTACTGGGAGCCCGGTCAGTGAAACCATCTCGAGGGCTTCAAATCAACATCTCAACCTGCCTCTCCGAGAGGTCAACTTGCCCTTCCGGCTAATGGGAGCCCGGTCAGCGGAACCATCTTGAGGGCTTCTAATCAACATCTCAACCTGCCTCTCTGAGAAGTCAACCTGTCCTGCCAGCTAGTGGGAGCCCGGTCAGCAGAACCATCTCGGGGCTTTCAATCAGCCATAAATAACTTTTACCATCTTCCAAGTGGGAAACTTTTTAATAGAATGCGCTCTGCCTTAATCGGACATGGACAAAGTTCATTACAAAGAAGGCCTTACCGGGACAAGACTCCCTCAAAACGCACGACCTGATGACCGTTCTCTTCTTTCTCCCTTACTTCGGGTAGAGCCTCCTCATCCGCACCTGCTCCTACTGCTATATTGGGCCTCTCGCCCTCCTCACCTTCAAAAACTCTGGGCAGGTGGTTGTTGCATGACCTTCCTCTTATGGAAGTCACAGTAGGGCAACTCCACCTTGCCCCTTCCTCTCCATCCTTGGTGATTCCTTCTTTCTCTCCTCCCCTCTCGGCCGATTGACATAGCTGCTGGGGTGGGGGCGGAAGTGGCCTTAGGCCCGATCTCCACCCCGAAGGGTTGAACCGTCTGCGCCCTTCATAAGGTTCCTGGAACCCCGCAGCTCCTCCCTTCTTCTCTCTTCTTGCTGCCTGAAACCTCCATGCTCCTTCGCCTCGATCTCTCCCAACTTGGCTAACTTCTTTGCGAACGCCTGGTTCACTTCCTCTCCCTCAATTTCCTTTGTCGCTTTTTCCATCAACTCCTCAAAAGACAGAGGAGACTCCCGTTTCAGCTCCATCCTGAAGAATTCCTGACGAAGCCCTAGCGTGAAGGCCATGACATCCCGCTTAAATTCCTTAAACATCCCTAATGTGAATGGTGCTGCGGGTGGTAGCGAGTTTCCTGGGTCGGTACCCTGTCCTTCATCTCCAGCCATGGAACTTGCTCGGGGTTTTCTTGTATTGGTTACTTTTCACGCTCACTGCATCAAAATGTTAAAACCGAAACTTGGTTTCTTGTGGAGTTTGGACCCTAAAGGGGTAACCTCACACCTACTTCTCCTGAAGAAGTGCACAAGACCAAAGACTTAGGACTAGAAACAGATCCTGGGCTGCAGCGCGGAGGTCTCATCACACACCCCAAAGATCTCAGGGCGCTTCCCCTCCCTAACCAATGCTGAGCTGGGGCACCTTGGAGTGCACTTGAAATCCAACCAGAAAACCAGAGGAGGAAGAAGCCAAAAACGGATTGGATCCCTTCCAAAGGTGCCCCTACAGATCTATTTATAGTTTTTCAAGTCTAGTCTGTGGATAGCGAAATCTCGCCTTCTGGTTTTACTATACGCTGCTCAAAACGGTCTGCCAACAGCGTAAATCCGCTGTTTGGAGAGACTATTAGCAGGCCAAATTGGGATTCATCTAGGAGAAAACTGCCGAGAGAGATTTTACCACTCGCTTGGGCCGGGGAGTGCTTGATGAGGCCTGCACTCGCCGCCTTCCTTGGCTCCGGGCGAGTGCGAAATCAAAACACCCCACTCGCCCCTTGCTTGCTTTCGGTCCATACCGCACGCGAACTAGGCGAGACCTAGGCACTCGCGAGCTAGGCGAGACCTAGCCACTCGCGAGTTAGGCGAGACCTAGCCACTCTCGCGCTGGGCGAGATCCATCCACTTTCGCACTCGGCTTGCCTTAACCTGAATGGTCCCTCATGGTCTTGACTCCACTTCTAAGGGTCCCACTCGCCGAATACGGGGTTGTACACAGTGTACCCGTACCAGATACGTATCTGATATCTGTACGTACCCGATACTCAACAGATACACCTATTGTGATAGGAGTCTGTTTTTCTAGATTAAACCAAAGTTGACTTTATGCTAGGAAGCGTTTGTTCCTCCAATTAAGTTGTGTATCTGTATCTAGTATGTTTCTAGTACTGATACGTTTCTGTTACAATTACGTTTATTGAACGTGTTGATACAATGCAAGTTATTAACAAACCGACTAACTTGTCTCTAGACTAACCAGAGATTGAAGATTTTGATCTCAAACAATGAAGTTGAAAAAAAAACTGATCAGTAGATTTAAGTTTAATTTTATCTCTTTTGGTTAAACATATAAGATGTTAAATTTTATAATATTTACGAATGCTTAATGTTTGAAACTTCATGTTATGTTGCATTGATTTGTGGACTTGTACTTCAAGTTATGATTTATGTTTGAATGTTTCGTTATTTTGAGAACTATTTATTGCACTTGTGATATATATATATATATATACATATATACATATATATATACGTATATACATATATATATACATATATACATATATATATATATATATATACGTATATACATATATATATATATACGTATATACATATATATACATACGTATGTACATATATATGTAGATACATATGTATATATATACATATATATAATATTTATTATAACGTATCATGACGTACCCGTTTCCTGTTTTTTAAATTTTGTTGTACTACCGAACCGGGTACGTATCGTACCAAGTACACGTACCCGTATCGGTGGTTCCTAGTCGGTAAGGAGGAGCTCGTAAAGGCGGAGCTCGGCAAGGCAAGAGGAGCTCGACACAAGTCACAAGTGAGAATGTGTTACAGATCCGCCTTCAGTTATCGTGTGTTATTATTATTATGTTGAGTCGTGTTGTATCGAGTCGTTATTATCGAATCGTAGTATTAGCGTCGTAGTATTTTTATATTCGCGTGTCTTTGGTTGTATTTACGATTTTGTCATTTTGAGACCTATTTAGAGGGACTCATGGGGTCATTTGTAGTCATGCAAGAAATCAATCACGTTTTCGTTCTCTCTCAAGTTCCTCTCTCTCTCTCTCTCTAGTTCTTCTCTTCTCACCTCCTCCCTTCTAGGGTTTCAACCACTCTCATCTCCTCCACCATTCTTAAGGGATTTAATCCCTTGTATCCTCCACACGCCGCTCTCCGACAACCCACCAAAATAGGCACGTAACAACTTGGTATCAAAGGCACTTTCCTCCCCTCCGGCTACTGAGATCTCCCCGCAGGCACCGGCCACAACCCAAGTTCAGCCCGCTGCCTCCGTCCACGACCGCATCTGCAAGCCCAAGCCCGACATCATCCAAGAAGCCCTCACCGTTCCGTCCCCACTATCAGCCCCGCTACCGTTCCCGACCAAAACTGTAGGATCCTCCCATAGCGCCCCCTCCAGTCATCGTTCCGCAACCCCGTGCGGCTCTGCCTCCGCCGATCGACCGCCCGAATAGACACCGGGCTCGTCTCCTCCAGCAAACCCGCGCCGCTCGAGGCCCCGCCCCGTAATCCTCAAGCCCTCTGCTTTGTTTCCCCTGCGGCAGAGCCCTAACCCCTGATTCGACCTCAAGCAGCCATCTTCCCTAGTCCAGCCGAATACCCCCTCTTCGCCCTATAATATTATCAGATTTCTTTTTTTAATTTCCTTTAAAAATCCATCCCAATACCCCCTCTTGCACGTTACCTCTCCCTCTTCCAGCCTACTATATGCTTGTTATTTCCCCATCCAACTCTTGTCATATTTCATTTTATTCTTTTTTTCTAGCCCACCACCGCTCCCCTTTTCTTTATATTGTTTTTGATATTTTTTTTATTCTTTCCCAACCGCCCCTCCCAATACCCCCTCTGACACGCAGCAGCAACGACGACCACGACAAGCAGGACCTCGGCAGGAAAAGAGCTCGGCAGGCAAGGGAGCTTGGTTGGTAGGAGAACTCGGTGGGAGAAGCACTTGTCAAGGAGAAATGGGACGACAACGAGATTGTTGGAACATTCAAAAGCAGCGACTAGAGTGTCACAAGCAGGCGCGATCAGGAGCAGCGACAGAAATGTCATCGACGATCTGCGAAGGGCTCGTTGGGTCCAGAAGAAGGATTTGACGACGGAAATAGAAGCAATGGGGCCCTCCGTCGACGGGATCGTGGGGATCAGCAACCGGTCGAGACAATGGGCATCAATGGTGAGTGATGGGCGCGACAGAGGCGAGAGCAAAAGCTCAATTGGAGGGGAAAATTTTTAGGTCAGGAAAAGGGACCATGTCATGGTCAGGACATAAATACTCTTTTCATTGGTGGGGCCCCCAACCATTTCGAAATTTTGCCCCTTTCCTTCCCGAGCTCCTTCTGCAGCTCTCAGCGGCAGAATCGGCGAAAACCTAGCCTTTCCCGAGCTCCTCCTTCGGCAGCTCTCGGCGGAAGAATTGGCGGAAACCTAGCCTTTCCCGAGCTCCTCCTTCCGCAGCTCTCGGCGGAAGAATCGGCAGAAACCTAGCCTTTCCCGAGCTCGTCCTTCATCGTTCCTTCTCCGTTCAAGGACTTAGATCTTCTCCGCCATTCTGATGCTTCCTCCGACTGAAATTAGAGCTGGCGTCGTCATCCGCTCCACTACCTGAAATCCCTGAAAAGGTATCATGTCCGCCGCTTACTCTGAATGTTTGCAGTCGCAATGTGTAGTTGTAGTTACAGTTGTTTTTAATTTCAATGTTTGCAGTGGCAATGTGTAGTTGTAGTTGCAGTTGTTTTTATTTCAATGTTTGCTTGCAATCGTAATTTCTAGTTGTAGTTGTTGTTGATTTAAGAATTTAGGGTTCAATGTTTGTTCTCAGTCCGTTTGTGTACTCGTAGTTGGAGTATTTTTATTTTTGATGTTTCTTTGCAGTCGCTCTTTTACCCGTAGTTGCAGTTGTTTTTCAGTTCAATGCTTATTTGCAGTCGCATTTTGTATTCTTAGTTGCAGTTGTATTTAGTGAGTCTTCTAATTTTTCAGTTCCAGCATGCCCGGGAACAAATACCTAAGTTGCAGATGCACACCTAACACCTTCACAACAAATGTCACACCTCTCTTGAATAGATTGTCTGAAGAATCTATAGAAGCCCTTAGGGATGCCCGTCTCCTTCCCCTATTTTGAATGTCAACTATTCCACAAAACATACCAATGTTGTATGTTCTTCTGAGGTTATACAACAGGGAGAAGGAAGCCTTCCAGCTTGAGAATTATCTTCTCAAAATGACTGTTAACGAAGTGGCACTTATATTGGGTCTCCCAAATGCGGGTCTTCGCTTTACGTTTTCAAGATCACCCATTGTGGACAAGACCCACAAGAGTTTAACTGAAGAGATTCATAGAGCTGCTGATGAGGAGGGGTCTCCCATGGTGGAGGGTAGAAGATTATGTATGCTGGTTAAATATTTATTAGCTATGTTTTTTTTTTCGTTGAAGAGTTTGAAGGTTCCTTCTTGTATTAACAAGATAACATGTCTTCCTGAATTCGTGAAATATAACTGGCCTCTTGCCATCCATGAGTTCCTCCATTTACAGTTTGATCATCTAAGTCGTGTAAGTGCTATTCGAAATGATGGTAGCAACATTGGTTCCTTGGAAGGATGCGCTACCGTATTACTGGTATGTGTTGGTCTAACTAGCAATGTTTTTTTTGTATTATGTTTATTCATTTTTGCTTGTGGAAACCACCCGTCACCACACATCTTCCCAAAACCCCGAGGTAGTAGGAAGGGGGGACGGGGGTACATAAACACCAAGGACCACCCGCTGCAGGCGATGTGGGACTAATCCATCCATGGGATGACGGAGATATTCCGCCACACGGGGGGGCCCACCGGGGTCAACACCCAGACCTGGAACGCGATGGGGAAGCCCAAATATGCGGTCCCACACACACCCAATCCCGCTGGACCTTGGTTCTCAACATTGCTCTTACCTTTTTATACTCGAAGGTGTGGATGTATGAACACAGCAAGCTCCAGCCTGCGTTGGTCGACCTAGCTCGCTCTAGAGTTTGTCGCTGGTCTCCTACCCTTAAGTACAGTGCCAAGTTTTGCATGAAAGTACAGGAGAATTTTTTCATCAAGAATTATGTACGTTCTAGAAATCATAACCTTATTTAGCAAATAATCTTCTACTTTTCATCATCATTGTATTTTACTGTTATTTGTAGGTCAAAAAGAAGTTTATGAATGTACTTGATGAGGAAAAGGTCCTAATGGGTGAAGAAGACCTGAAAAAAGTATAAGGGTTTAGTTCACTTATAATAAATGCAGTTGAAAAGATAATGCAACAATTGAACTGCAAATAAAGATAATGCAACAATTGATTTTCAAAACAGTTAGATTTCACATAATAAATGCAGTTGAAAAGTTAAATGTAAAAACTCAAGCAAATGTCCAGCAACTGTCCAGCAAATCGGTTCAAATTTGAGTGCATCACTGCAAAAGCAAAACCAAACTTACATTGACATTTTCATCACCAACATTTTTGGAAGAGGCCTGAGCAATTGTTCCTCCGTTAGCCGCCATTTCTTCCACCTATCAGAAAAAAGGTCATGAAAAATAATTTTATAGATCTAAAGTTAAAAAGAGGAATTTACTGATATAGATACTAACTTCAGAAAAAAAACACCTCAGACTTAAGCATTCAAGAGGTAGGTTTCCGCCATTTCTTCCGCCAAGAGCTGAGGAAGAAGACGTACGTCTATGAACGGTGAAGGAAGGAATGACTCATCGTCTTCAACATCAAGAAACGACTAGGTTTCTGGCAGAGGAAGCAGCGGAATGACGGAGAAGATCTAAGGCACCTAATCCCGTCTAGGTTGCCGCCAATTGTTCCGCCGAGAGCTGAGGAAGGAGAGGCGAGAGCAGTGCTCAATCCCAAATAAAAAAAATGGTTCGTAGGAGCTCGTGCTCTTATACCATGTGATACAGAGAATAAAATAAGACAATTTTATATTGTTCTCATAACATATATCTCCATACATTGTACAATGGTCTTTTATAGAGAAAGAAAGAGAGAGCTAAGCACAACTCAAGATGTGAGAATAAAGGAGAAGCTTAAGAGGAGAGAGGCCTTATTGGCCTAAATACATGGGTTTTTATTTAACATTTTTAATAATTTTTTAATTTTTATTTTGAAAATTATGACCAGTTATCCGATCCGACGATTTAAGCCATTAGATTCATTTTCCCTAAATTCCCCCCTCCTCCCCCAAGTATATATTTATATTAGTTTTAGGTCATGCATCGAGAATTTGGGCTTCTAGCACCAACTTCTTGGTTGTCCATGGATGCTGATACTTGTGCCTCTCCTTTCACCACTCACCGTCTCTCCATCCTTCCAAGATCCCCGATGCTAGTAATCCCTCACTAGGAGTCTCGACACCACATTTCCCTCTCTCCAGGGATCCTGATGCCACTTCTCCCTTGCTCCATGATTCCTGACGCCGCTTCTCCCTCTCACTAGGAGCCCCGCAATCGCCATCTTCTCCCTCTTGGAGTCTCATCATCGTGATGTGTCAATATTTTATATTCAAGGGTATTTATGTAATTGTTGTGGCCCATGACTCTTATAAATAGTGGGGCTTAGTTTAGGGTTGGTTATGTTGAATGTATTGTGTGTCTTTAATGTGTCTTAGCGGCTGCACGGGAGAGTCTCCCCTCGCCGGAAGATCAAGCTGTTCGGGGTTGCTGCCCTTAGGCGAGATCAGTTATCTTGCAATCTATTTCATCAATATTACGATCCATTTACAGTGTTTTTCTCCTTGAGATCTGTTTGGATCGTATCAAGGTATCAGAGTCAGGTTCTTCCTCCCGCCTGCAAGTTGTTTCTCATTCGCTTACGTAGACAGCCACTGCACCCTCCGCTCCTTCTCCTCTGTCCTCCGGCCACACACCCAACAACAAGCACACTTCTACCTCCACTTTTGCTCACTCCGTTCGACCACTGTCGTTGCTCACTCTTTCGACCATCGCCGCTGCTCCACTTCCTCCCTCCTTATCTCGCCTAAGCAGAGCTCCACGCGTCCTCATCGCCGACACGAAACCGCTCGTCCAGCGCCGCATCCGGCGTTCATCCACCTCCGCTTCCGTCACGGGATACCGACGTCCTCCATCCGCATCCTGGATCTCCTGCCCTTTTTTTCTTCTTCTGCTTAAATTCAGAATAGCCAGCCATATTTTTCATTATTAAATTTTTTTCTGACAAAACCCACTCCTCCACGCCACCCAACATCCCATCTGCACTTCTTTTATTTTTTTTAAGTCTCTTTCACCTACTTTTTCAAATTTTTCTCACCTAAAACTCGCCCCCAAAATCCGACCACAACTTCCTGCGTGCCTTTTTTTATTTTTTTATTTTTTTATTTTCCCTTAACCTTATCTACTTTCTCGAGCTCCTCACCCACCTTCTTTTATATCTAATTTCTCTCTCCACTTATTTGTCTTCAACCTCAAGTAATTCTTGAGCTTCCCACCGGTTCTTTGATAGCTAATTATCTTTCCCCACCTTTTTTTTATTCCTAATTAATTAAGTCTTTGTTAATTAATTATTAATCATAATCCGCTCTTCAACCTGATGGATGCTATGGACCAAAGGTGGGCACGACTATTCTCCATGCTCACCAAAATTAATGCTCAGGTAGCGCGCAATGGCACCTTGATCGAGGCTCTCGAAGCTAAGCTTTCGCTACGCTCCGCCAGTGATTCCTCTCATACTTCGGGGACACATCCTCCAACTGCGGGTGGCTTCCCCAGTATTTCGCAATCACATCCGCAACCTGCCGCAACGCCGCCGATTTCACTACCGTCGCGGGCCACCGCCAATGCTAGCCCGCCCGCCGGGGTGCCCAATCAACAAATTACACCACCATTACAGTCTCCACCACTGCGGTCCGTCATTACTCTGCTTACCCCGGCGCCGCTTGCTGTGACCATCAGGCTGACATCAATGCCGCCGGCCCTTGCTCTGCCACCCTTACCGGTCAGCAGGTCGCTGCTCTTGCCGATCCTTGTTCCTCCGACTGTGGTCTTTTTTGACGCCTTGCCACGATGCCTCACCGCCGTATCGCTGGACCCGTTCTTGCCAGGGGACATTGTTTCTCCGGCCATCTTACTGATGTTGACACCTACCGCTTCACCAATATTGTCGGACCCCGTTCCTTCGGGGCATATTTTTTGGATGGTGCCGCCACATCTGCTAGCTAAAGCTCCAGCGGCCGCGACTCGTTATCGGGAATTGTTTTGGCGCGAAGTCAAGATGTCAGACGACTCGATCTTCCACGCGACGTTCGAGCTTGAGGACAAGCTCGTTTTCGAGGAGGGAGTAATGATGTGTCTCTATTTTATATTCAAGGGTATTTATGTAATTGTTGTGGCCCATGACTCTTATAAATAGTGGGGCTTAGTTTAGGGTTGGTTATGTTGAATGTATTGTGTGTCTTTAATGTGTCTTAGCGGCTGCACGGGAGAGTCTCCCCTCGCCGGAAGATCAAGCTGTTCAGGGTTGCTGCCCTTAGGCGAGATCAGTTATCTTGCAATCTATTTCATCAATATTACGATCCATTTACAGTGTTTTTCTGCTTGAGATCTGTTTGGATCGTATCACATCGTCTCCCCCATTTTTGGCCTTTTCGCCTCCCTTCCCGTAACCTCCCCAGTCGTCGGAAGCCTTCCGGCTGCCTCTCCCCTTCCAACAGTCTTTGTAGCCGACGAAGAGCTTCCCTAGACCCTTGCACCCTTGCTATCGCTGTTACAGCCATCCTCCAACCAAGGGCCATAATTCCATTGCATTTGTCACGTGCTTGCTCAAATTCATTTAGAATACAAAATATTTGCCAAAGATTTTTAACCTTTCTTCAACCCGACTGCATGCAGCATCCTTCCATACCCCCTTCACCCCCAACTTCTTGAGTGCATGCTCCTTATTCGCAAATTTCATTTTTTCTGTTAGGCTTTAAACATGACCAACTTTGATAGTTTATTACTGTATTTCATGAATAGTGACTTATTGACTTATGCTGGCTTGCTTTTATGATTCCTTCAGGCTCTGCAGTACTTATTGGATGATGCATCTGACTTTCTGTATTCACATTATAAATTTGAAGATTCAAAAGAAGGCAATGAAGATGAGGGTGGTTGTGTTCACATACTGAAATCGTTTCTAGATTATATATCTATGAGGGAATCGGAAAATTTTAGGTCTCGAAGACAAGATAATGATAATTCTGTGATGTTGACTACCATTCATCAGGTTATCCATCTTAACAAAAATCTTCGTTTTGTTCTTCTTTAAACTTCATTGTAAGGATAAAAATGGTGTTTTTCCTTTTTTACAGTCAAAAGGTCTGGAATGGGATATAGTTTTCATCGTAAAGGTATGATGCATAGCTCAGATATGCCTTTTTTATTTATGAAAATTTCATCATCAAAGTCAAAGCCATCCCAACAATTTGGTTGTGTTTTATGAATTTTTAATTTTCTTTCTGTTGACCGTTGGTTGATGTGCTGAACTAACTATTCAAATCATCTTGATTCTTGAATAATTTTCATTTATATTACATACTGTAGAGAAAAACTCAACCTTATATATACTTTCTCAATAATGAAATACAATGTATGAATACACATTTATAGGAGGGAGAAAGAGAGAAGAGAGTCCTATACAAGATGTGGGACTAAAGAGGAGAGAATAAGGAAAACAAATAAATGGGCCTAATTACATGGGCTTTTCTAACACTCCCGCAAGCTGGAGCGTACAAGTCGTATGCACCAAGCTTGGACAGACACTGGTAGAATAAGGTGCTAGGTAGAGCCTTTGTGAGGATATCAGCCACTTGTTCAGCACCAGGAACATGCTTCAATTCTATCTTCTTCATTTGGACTTTCTCCCGGACAAAGTGACATTCTACTTCAATATGTTTCATTATTTCATGTAGACTGCATTCTTCGCAATATGTATAGCCGCTTGGCTGTCACAAAACAGGATGGCAGGTGAGGGAAGTTTTACCCCTAGATCTGCCAGGAGACTTTCAATCCAGGTAAGCTCAGAGACAACAAACGTCATTGATCGGTATTCTGCTTCAGCTGATGATCGAGCAACCACTGCTTGTTTCTTACTCCGCCAGGTAACGAGATGTCCTCCAAAATAGGTACAAAAACCATTGGTTGACCGACGATCATCCAAGAAACCGGCATAGACGGCATCAGAGTACGCAACCAATGTTGGAGTAGAGGATGAGGTTTTGTATACCAAACCTTGACCCGAGGCTGTTTTAAGGTATCTAAGAATACGTTCAACAGCTTGATGGTAAGATGTTCGCGGAGCATGCATAAATCTGCTGGCCACCCCAACGGCGAAGGAAATATCTGGTCTTGTGACCGTTAGATAGATCAATTTTTCAACCAGTCGTCGATAGTATTCCGGATTTTGAAGAGGAAGGTCTGTCTCAGAAGAATGTGCACCCAACTTATGATTCGCGTCCATCGGAGTGGTAGTAGGTTTGCATCCCGAGTAACCAGCATCCTGAAGGAGATCCAGACAGTATTTCCTTTGAGAGATAACGACTTTATCTGGTCGTCTTGCGACCTCAATACCAAGGAAGTAACGAAGATGTCCCAGATCCTTGGTTTGAAAGACGGAGTTGAGGTGCTGTTTAACTGCTTGGATGCCCTTTGAATCGTCTCCAGTTATCAACATATCATCAACATACACCAAAAGAAGAACAGTTCCTGTTGCCTGATGACGTGTGAATAATGAGAAGTCAGCTGAACTCCGAGTGAAGCCGACTTATCGGACGACTTTACTGAACTTGTCAAACCATGCCCGAGGGGATTGTTTGAGACCATAGATGGACTTCTTGAGATGACAAACTCGGGACTCCTCTGTGGTCTCAAACCCGGGAGGTTGCTGCATGAAAACCGTTTCCTGGAGGTTGTCGTTGAGGAAGGCATTTTTGATGTCCAGTTGGTGTAATGGTCATCATCGATGCACATCTACTGAGAGAAGAACCCGAACGGTGTTCAGTTTGGCCACAGGCGAGAACGTCTCCTCATAATCGAGGCCTTGCTGCTGGGTGAAGCCACGAGCCACCAGACGGGCCTTCAGACGGTCAATCGTTCCATCAGGAGCATGCTTGATCACAAAGACCCATTTACACCCAACAAGTGTCTGACCGGTAGGTAATGGTACAAATGTCCAGGTCTGGTTAGCCCAGAGAGCCGTCATCTCTTCTTCCATAGCCGCCCGCCAGCCAGAATTTTGGAGAGCCTCCTGCACAGAGTTAGGTACCGAAATCGAGGATAATGAAGTGACAAAAGTTTGAAGTTGTGGAGAAAAACGATGTAAGGATACATAATTCGTCATGGGATGAGCTGTAGATTCTGGTGCTGGATCAACAGGACGCGGAGCATCAGATGGCGAGTCAGACTGCACTGGGGCACCAGAGGCAGGATGGCGATGAGTGTAAACCCGAATAACAGGAGGTTTTGGCAACAGGAGGGGCCTGGGCTGTAGGTCTTGGTGGTGGAGTGGTAACAGGAATACCTGGACGTAAGACAGTTAGTGGTGGAGATGTAGGAGTTGAAGCAGTGAAGAAAGGGAGATCCTCCCGAAAGGTAACATTAGCACACTTTCACATTTCGGGTAGCCGGTGAGTAGCTGACGTTGCCTTTTTGTGTCAGTAAGTAACCGACAAAGACGTGTTTGGCAGACCGGGGGTCCAATTTGTCCAAAGTTGGACCAAATTTGTGAACGTAACAAGTGCACCCAAAGATGCGGGGTGTGAGAGAGAATGTCGGAGTTGATGGGAACATGAGGCTGAATGCAGTGGCATTGTGGAGGACAGGGGAAGGAAGACGGTTAATCAGGTAGCAAGACGTCGAAAGAGCAAAGTTCCAATAATTTTTGGGAACGTGCATTTGGAGCATGATGGAGCAGGCCACATCGAGAAGGTGTCGATTCTTCCGCTCCGCGACTCCGTTCTGTTGGGGGGGGGTATAAGCACATGAAGTTTGGTGAATAACCCCAAAGTCAGAGCAAAGAGTTGCAAATTCGTGGCTAGTATATTCACGAGCATTGTCCGTGCGAAGAGTTTTGATGGTAGTGGAGAATTGCGTTTGGGTCTCAAGAAGGAATGCCCGGAAAAACACAAGGAAGCTCAGAGCGATCACGAAGTAGATATAGCCATGTCATTTGCGAATAGTCATCAATAAACGTCAGAAAATAGCGATAGCCAGAAATGCTATTAACTTTGTACGGACCCTAAATATCAGAGTGTACCAAAATAAAGGGAGCAATGCTTCGAGTACATTTAGATAAAAAGGATGAACGAGGATGTTTGCCTAATACACATGATTCATAATGAAAAGAAGGTAAAGATACATCAGGTAAAGCCTTCTGGAGGACTGGTAAAGGGGCATGGCCAAGACGCTAATGTCAATCGACGGAGGAGACTAAAGAGAGGATAGCGGGAGATTCATCAAGGAGGTAGAGCACGTTCTGCAGTCATCCCTTACCAATGATAGTCCGTGTCCTGTGATCCTGTATCAGAAAAGAAGAAGAGGTAAATGTTACAGAGCAATTCAAATCATTAGTCAAGCGACCAACAGAAAGCAAATTGAATGGGGAGCCCAGAACATGAAGAGCCGAGCGTAGAGAGAGAGAAGAAGTGAGAGGGATGTCAGTCGATCCAGAGACAGGGACAGTGTCCCCATTGGCCACTGTGATGCACTTAGGATGAGGAGAATGCAGGTATGTAGGTGGCCGCAGGGAGGTGATGTGATGAGTGTCACCCGAGTCCATTATCCAGCGCGGACTAGTGGAGAGACAAGTGATACCTTCTTGGTAGATGGAGGCAACAGAGGCAACGGAGTCAGGCGGGCGACTGAGCAGACCCTGGAGTTGTTGGAGCTGAAGGCGAACCTCTTCAAGGTCAGTGCGAGCAGAGGAGTCGGTAGTAGCAACAGTAGCCTGTGGATAAGGTGGAAGGCCATGCTTGCGATAGCTTGTGGCCTCGAGATGACCGTCCTTTACGCAGAAGGAACACTTTGGGCGAGGCCGACCTCCCCGTCTTCGGCCGCGAAATCCAGTACGCCCCCCCCCCCCCCCCCCCCCCCCCGCGAGTAGGAGGGGGGAAGGCAGCATTCTGCTGCATGAGAGCCGGGGACGGTGGAGCAGAATGATCGGGAGGCGGGGAGACCTTGAGCAGCATAGAACACACATCTGATAGTGAGGGGGTAGCAACCGAGGAGAGGACCTGGGCCCGAATGCTGTGAAGGTGGGGTGGAACACGAGCCATCATCATGGCCACCCTGACGGCTTCTTTCTGAGCGCGTTGTGTAGCAAGGTCCAATGTAGGGGGTTGATGTTGGATCCAGGCCTCAACAAGAATCTTGGCCCGAGCAACAAATGAGGTGAGGTCGGTGGCCCCGCCAACATCAAGAGACTGGAGATCAGTAATAATGTCGTAGAGATGCTGGAGACTATCTTTCCCGGAGTATAGCGACCAGAGCTCATCCCACATTGCTTTGGCTGTGTCGTGATACATGACCATGCGGTAGGGTTCAGTATCAAGGGAGTTGAGGAGCCAGTTCTGAACCCAACCATCGTTGCGTAACCAATCATCTGTAGGAGGAGTAGGAGGAGCTTGGGTCAAGTGATGGAGAAAACCTTTGAATTGTAGTACTCGGCGAACAGAATGAACCCACTCCACTAATTTCTTCTTCCCGGCAAGTGAAATGGTAGTAATGCGCAATTCATCACGGAGTTCAGGAGCAGAGACCGGCCGGTCTGCAGAGGAAGTCGCAGTCTGGCCGGTTGATTCTGGAGTAATCGCACGGTCACGGTGATAGCACCAACAGCAAGGAGAATGCCACGACCAGAAGGTGGAGTCCGCAGCGGAAAGAAGAAACCACGGGCGGCAAGAAAGGGCACAACGACTAAGCAGGAAGCCACACGGTCAGGGTGAGGACAACAGCGGCACAGAGAGATGCCACGACCTGGATGCGGAGCATGCCGAGAAGAGGAGAAGCTGCAAGCGAGAAGAGAAGCAAAACACAGCGAGAGGAAGATCGTGGCGGGCAGAGAGCGACGGGAAGAGAGGACGCTGTGACTGAGGCAAGTCGCGGCGAGAAGGGAGGCCGCTGCGAGAAGAGAAGTAAAACGCAGCGAGAAGAGAGATCGCGGCGAGCAAAGAACAGAGCAGCGAGGGGAAGACCGCAGCGAGAAAGGAAGAGAGACCAAAGCGACAAAGCTAAGCCGCTGCGACTAGAGATAGGTCGCGGCGACTGTAGATAGGTCGCGAGAAGCAGAAAGACCGAAGTCGGATAGAGCTGAGGTGGGAAGCGAGAGGGAGATCACGCGGATAGAAAGAGAGGCCGCGCGAGCTGGGAAAAGAAGGGGTGGTCCCCACCGATGAGAAAGGTTATAAAAGGGAGGCGGAGGAGGAAAGGTGGAAGCCACGAGAGAGACGGAGCAGAGGAAGCGGGTAGAGAGACTTAGTCCGTGCGGGAACCCGCGGTGACGTAGACCGTGCGACTAGAAAGAAGCAGGCCGCACGAGACCGCGGCTAAGGCAGGAGAGGAGGCCGCGCGGTAAGTCGGAAGGACAGGCGGTTTAAAACCGAGAGGCCGGACCGTTCCCTCTGATACCATGTAGAGAAAACCCCAACCTTGTATATACTTTCTCAATAATGAAATACAATGTATGAATACACATTTATAGGAGGGTGAAAGAGAGAAGAGAGTCTTATACAAGATGTGGGACTAAAGAGGAGAGAAGTAAAACAAATAAATGGGCATAATTACATGGGCCAAATTACATGAGCTTTTCTAACACATACCTTATGTCTATCCCTTCTACCACATACTTCGACACTAATTTTATCTAGTTGTCTAATTGGTGCATGTAGACCGTCTTAATAAATCCAGCTTCTGTATTTGACGTTGGCCATGTTATGTGCTTTCTTTCCGATTGATCACTTATTTATTTATTTTTGCCTGGATATTTTATTTTCTTACTTATTTTATTATTCAGATTTTGTTATGAGAGTTGTGGTATATTTCATGTGTTATGATAAATTTAGAATCATATATCTGTTGAGGACTATACTTGATTTATTATAAAAAATAAGAGAAATAAAATAAGACGATCCAAATATTAAAAATTGAATCAAGCGTTATTTCCTCCTTAGCATTCTCATATTCATCATTTGTTATTGTTGACTTGGCCTTTCTCTGGGATATTTTCATTGGATGTCTACAGTTTGCTTCCTTTTAATTTCGGGATTGTTATCCGCAGACCGAAAATGTCTATTCACAGATTATTACTATTCGCAGATCCAAAGATACTTAAAATTGTTATTCACAGAAATTATTGTTATTCGCAGACCAACTTTAAAAGTAAAAAAAATCAATAAGTGTACCAGCACCACAAGTACCAGCAAAGACATAGTTCATTAACACCAAAATTGAAGCACCAGGACTGGGTCTTCGAACAGGAGGCACTGCTAAGGATGCTCCATGTCTCTGTGTTAGAGAATGTTATTTACTTACAGGTGGCTCAGATTAGGAATGGATTCGACGGAAGATGATGTACTCACAACGGGGGGGGGGGGGGGGGGGGGCAACGAACGGTTGGCTCTTTCGAACAAAGTGAAGAAGCGAAGGATCGGGGGCTTCGAACAGGAGGATTCTTCTTTGTTGGCGTCCTAGAGGGCTCCTGGTTTGTCGGCGAACGCCTGCGCTAAAGGCTGCGATTTACGGGTGAGCGACAGAGGGCGCAGGCTTGTTGCACCGACACGCGATACGACACGACACGCAACTCGTTAATTCTCAAAAAATATCATATTCTGACACGATGAGACACGTATATTAAATATTCATTTTTTATAATTATGAAAATCCTGAAACATATAACAAAAATAAAAAAAATTAACTATTAACAAATATTTAAATAAATTAAGTCATGTTTAAATATTACCCATCAGATATTCAAATGCAAAACTTAACAAATGATCAAAAAATAGTAGAACATTAACACATTACCATTATATATCATTAATAAAAATAATGAATTCTCATGCAAACTTTTTTCTCCACTTTCAATCTTCCTTTTTCTAGACAAAATATTTACGTCACTAGTAGATCCACTTTCACTACTTGAAATGTTAGAATGGGGTAAAGGAACTTCCAAGACAAACTGTCACCCACCTCACCATGTGTAGCTAACTTAGGGACACGCGTGTCCGATTGAGCGGGACATGTGAATCCCGCGTGAGCCAGCATGTCGGATTTCCGACTCGAGTGTCGGAGAGTCGGACGAGTGTCTGACTCTCCAACACCGACACGCTGGGCATTTTTAAGTGTCGGTGCTTCATAGGGCGCATGTGTCGGGGAAGAAGCATTTAAGCCTTTTGGTTTGAGAATAAAGAAAATGGATTTGGGGTTGTGGATTTAAACCTTAAAAAAAAACCTTTTTTGTTCTGTGAATAGCCATTTAAGGTCTGTAGATAACAATTCCCTTTAATTTTGTTGTTGCGTAGTTTTACTTGAAATGGTTTTAGTTTGATTCTGTTGGCCGATCCTACTCAACATTTTCTCCCTTAGCTGACCACTTTCTAGTGGCAGATAAGTTATGAAGCATGAATACTTAAAAATAATTTGCGTATCGACTCGGACGCGTATCAGATACGGAAAACGCGCAAAGACGTGTTTCCGAAACTATAGGAAATGCATTTTAAAATAAAAAATTTTAATTCGGAATCGTGTATCTCGCATGCGGGCTACGCGATTCCGAGTACTGCCGCTTATTTCACGGTTTTCACACCCGTCTATTAGAAATGTATTTAGGTTTACTGTTTACGCCATTCACTTCACGCTACTCTTTGTCCGCCCTCGAAGTTTTCTCGCATCAGACCGTCGTCGAGAGGAGAGATCTTTGCGTCAAAGCTCTCTGACATCACGCTCGTCGAAGCTCTCCCGCACTATTGCTGCCGCTCCACTGTCGCTCCATCGCTATGCCAGATCCTGCGTTGCTACTGCCGCTCATAAGCTCTTCATCCTCCTACTCTTCTTCTCCTTCCTCCTCTTCTTCTTCTCTTCTTCTTCCTCTTCTTCTTCTTCCTCCTCTTCTTCCTCTTCTTCTTCCTCTTCTTCTTTCCATTATTGATATATTTATAAATGCATTATGATTTGGAGGATGCAATCTTGAAGTGTTTACCTGCAACATTCTTTTATTGGGTTTTGGGTAATTAACATCACTACTTAGTTGATTATAGATGCATCCGAGATACTTCTATAAATTTGCTATTTCGGATAAGTTAGGGTTTATGATTATTTTGGTGAAACCATCAATTTCTGTTGATTTTTGATTATGTTGCATTAGAAACTTCTCAACATTCTATCCTTCCATTAGAATTTTGTGAATACCTTGCAATTTAAGTATATAACTACACATCAATGATGAATATCATTCTTCCCTTTATTGCTCCCCCTTATTGATTGATTTTGAATTTCACGGGGGTTCTGTATGAGGTTCATTCTTATTTTAGTTTATATCTCATTTTTGATAATTTTAGAACAATTAACATACTCTTATTTCAATTAACTTCATTTTTGTTCACCATTTACTCTTGCTGGCTTGATACTTACTGCACTTTAGGTTTTAGAGAATATTTAATTTTAAAACTTTATATTTTGCATGTGAATGTATCGAAAACAATGATCAATTGCAGCGTTTTAAGAATCGGACCAGACCGGCCGGTTCGACCGGTCGGACCGCCGACCGGTCACCCGGGCTGTCCGGTCAAGCCTCTAAAACCGACGTGTAACGGTCATATTTATCAAATATTATCTTATTCTTTATTATTTAATTAGTACATATTTTTTCAAGTAGTTATAAAATTTGTTAAAAATTGCATAAAAAGTGATCAAATATGTCGAATTCTCTAATTTTTATTTCTTTTTCAATTATATTTTTGCATATAAAATAAAAATTATGTTATTATATATTTATTTCATGGTCGGCGAGTCTCGCGCGTACATTTTAAAATACGCGTTATGCGTATTTCCTTTATTGCGATATATATTATATATATAACGGTTCAACCCCTGTTGAACCGGTTGGACCGGTTCAACCTTGAACCTCTCCCTCCGCCGGTTCGATGTCCGGTCCGGTTTTCAAAACCTTGATCAATTGATGTAATAATGTGGACATGTGGTATATTGTTCTTTATGATGTTTTTTTTTTGAATCTTCTCTATATCTTTATAGTATTATATGAAATGTTATTTATAGCATTATATGAAATGTCAATGATGTATAATATAAGTTTGAAATTCCGATTTTCATATGTATGGTCTATGTTGTAGTCTTATTAAATTTTTTCATTACAATTCAAGATATGTACACTTAGTTTGTTAGCTGACCTATTTTATATTAATTAATACTTATATTAAAATAAATAAAAATTTTAAAAATGTTTCCTGTATTCTTATTTTTTAAAAAAATCATATTTCTCGTATCTGTTTCATATCATATCCCGTATCCTGTTTCCGTCCTCATGCTACATTGCAGATAAGTGGCATCCGCTTGTGTATATAACTGCAACCTGCACACACGAAAAGAGTGTTGTAAAATCCAAAACCTAGATGTTGGTTGCTTAAACTTGAGGTTCCCTTTGCTCTCTATCTCCTCCTTGATTGTCTTGGCTTCTATCTCTTTCTCCCTCCATGATTTTATCCTTGATTGTCTCCTACTTATTTTAATGTTGTTTTTACTATGCGCCTTGTACAACCCGCGTTCGACAAGGTGAGCCCAGGCCTGCACATTGTCCCCCAGACCTCAAAAGGTAGACCACATACCTTGATCTGACATGCTCGGCGATAATGTTGATCCATGTGATGACTGTCTTTAAGAACTAATTCACTTGCACCAAACGCCGCCACAAAGAGTGGTGGTTCCTCAGTTTGATGGTATTGATTTGTTGGGATGGATTCCCACTGCACAGCAGTTTTTTGAGTTCTTTGGGATGGATTCCTCTGCTTTGCTAGTTGATATCGCATATGACGTGGATGATGTGAAATAAGTACTTGAATTATGCTACTACACACATTGTCCCTGAAATGTCTTTGAGTGGTTATTTTGTACATTGCATCAACTTCACTTAGTGGATGCTTATATGGATGATTTTATGGAGCTAGTGCATCATGCTCCCGGATTGTCTATGACCTACCTTGGGTACTTCATGCATGATCTACAATTTCACAATCACGTGCAATTACATAGCCTTAGCGACTCTCACATAGTCACATTAGTGATCCAACATATTCGTTCTGGATGCTGAATTTACAATGAACTGGCGGATCCTCTGATTGCTACATCACACAGTTGTACTTGACATTCATACATTGCGTGAAACGCAGACCATGTCGAGACACGAATCTGCAAGGGTTCCTCTTACTCTTCTTAAGAGTATTGTTTCCTCCATTCAGCCTCCATTGCCACTGTAACCAATGTTGCAGATGTCGGATGTCGGGGACACGTCGGTTTGGGTTTTCATGTCGGTTTTTTATATATCGGGGGATATATCGGAGATATTTCATATATCGGATTTTAATATTTAATTAATTATATATGTAATTACATGTTATTTTTAAAATTTTATACATATCACAGTACTACCTATTTTACAACCTATTGAACTTTTAAATATTAAAATTTATATGTAGCATTTAACATACAACACTTTAAATATGAAAACTCAAACATACCTCATTCTTCATCACCTGAAAACTCATCTATAGTTGGCAGAGTAGATAGAATATGATCTTCATCCGATGAACCCTCTAGATCTCCCTCGTCCACTTCAGATATTTTCTCTTTCCCCTTCTTTGATAACTAATTGTCACTTCTTTGCTTGTAGCTAATCTTTGAGGTCTCCTTTCATCATGATCAGCGTCGACTATATTGCCAATTTGCGCCCATGTCAGCCCTCACCAGGAAAGACTTCATCATCGTCATCTTCATCTTCATCCTCCTCAGCATCAACATTTACCATCCACTCTTGTACCATTCCAGAATCAACATTTTTAGCTGCCAATGGATCCCGAGATGTCTCTGAATATTTCGACTTTAGCAAAACATTGAACTTTACAAATACTAAATCGTTCAATCTCTTGCTATCAAGTTTATTTCTCTTTTTGAATGTATCTGTACATTTTTAAAAAAGTTAAATAATGCATACAATCATATAATAAGATATAAATGTTTAATTACATAACTAATTTAATGTTTACCATCTCGAAGGTGCTCCAGTTCCTCTCACAGCCAGAAGATGAAGTAGTCAGACTTAAAATTTTCATGGCCATAGTTTTAAGGTACGGCGTATCAGCACCGTTAAGCCGCCACCAATGTACTGTGAAAATTAAATTGACAACACAATGTATTAAACTATTAATTATTCATTTATTATACATAAATACATCATTATTGTTAATAAATATATATATTAAAATGTACCTGGATTTAAGTTGGGATTTTGTAGCTGTCTGTTTGTCATTTCTTTACCAAATAACCCTTGTTGGTATTGGTAAACATCAAGCTCAGCGCTGATGTGATCCTGTGTAGAAGGATCTTTCTTATATATCCTTGAGAGACACTCAACAAAACCACTCATAAACCTTCCGTCAGCCTCAATCTCCACTCGATGAGAATAATAAAAATATGGGTTTAAGTAATACCCTGCAAAGTGCGTAGGACTGTTCAATCTCCACTCGACAAAAATAATAAAAATTTGGGTTTAAGTAATAACCTGCAAGGTGCAGAGGGCTGCTCATCTTTTTCTCCCATCTGATATCAATCAACTTCCATATAGGAAGATATTTGTTCTCTTGGTGATCGAGAACTACGGCAACCTCTTCCCTAGCTTTTTTGATATCACCATATAACCACCCCATGGATGGTGTATCCCCGTCGACTCTTCTCAAAACTCTCACAAATGGTGTGAATATACCAACAGCCAGCTCGACATTCGCCCAAAATCTAGCGTTCATCACTATCATTGCAGTCTACCATATGCAAAATAAAATATTAAGAAAATACTATAAAAGAGCAACTTTCAAAACATATATTTTAAATGAAAGGAATAAAGAAGCAATAGTTTTACCTGCTTTCCCCCAGCACTACTGGCCAACTTTGTTGCAGCCCACTTTGCAGATGTGAATAAACCCTCAATTGATTCTTCTTCTCTAAGATGCTCTCTAAAGATAGAAATGCTGTAGCGAATCTCGTCACACCTGGTCGAATAAGCTCATGAGAGTCCAAGTCCTTTGTTGACTCTCTAAACATGTCGAGCGAGATGGTGTGACCATAGATGAATATAGAGAGTTGCCGGCCTAAGGAGATAGCACTCTTTATTGCCTTCAATTTTCCTATATCTTGTAACAGTAGATTAATAGTGTGAGCCGCACAACAAGTCCAAAAAATCGTAGGTCTTTTCAAAGTCATAAGCTTTGCAGCAGCCATATTATTGGACGCGCTATCCGTCACAATCTGCAGGATACTATGCTCTCCGGGCTCTCAGGGCTATCAATCGCCTCATCCAAGAAGTCAAAGATGAACTTCTCATCGTGTGTGGGGGAGGAGACATTCTTTTAAAGCCAGAATGCTACTCCAGAACTACAATGTATCATGATATTCATCACGCTCCTACCCTTCCGATCTGTCCACGCATCGGTCATGATACTGCAACCATTCAATTTGCATGTCTGCGTGAATATGCCCAACATCTCCTTCGTCCTCTCCACCTCCCCTCGTAAAATTTTCTCTCTCAACTCATAAAACGTTGGGATCTTCATCCCAGGTCCGCATAAACCAATGGCATGAGCCATCTGCTGAAAGGATGAATTACATATGGCGTTAAACGGGATCCCGTTTTCATATGCCCATCTACCTATGTACACGGCATCATCATCTCGCATCATCTCTGGCTTTCTTTTTGTACTTACTCTCTATCGTGCTTTGTTGAGAATCTTTTCTCTTGGTAGACTCGGCAGCTGAATGAACAAACTGGTCCATTGGACCCTTTGAACCTGTGCTACTAAGTATGCTAGTGTCCTCTTCTTGATCAACATGCACTCCTCCAACAACCATCTCATTTAAGATTGCTTCCAACTTGGCACTTTTAGCCCTCTTACTCTGTAAATTTGAGTTCAGCGCCGAATCCGCTTTAGCCTTAACGTCGGCGGGAACCTGAGGACATGGCTTAACATTACCCTTCCACCCAGCCAAGTGATGCTTGAAACGTATAATTCCGCCATTCATTGTCTGCTTGCAGTAGTTGCATTTGATTCGGTTTGTGTCGTTTGCAACCAACTTCTCACCAAATGCCCAGAACGGATCTCTACCGGTTGGTACCAGAGATACGGGAGCCTCACTAGAACCAGCAGAAGAAGCCATTCTAATAGGACACAAAATGAAAATAATATTAGTTAAATGAAATGAAAAAATATTTAACATAACTATATCACGAGAAAAATTGCTAGTTGAAAAAAAATCAACATCATAAAAGCTCCATAACTTCATTAGATCGTTAGATCTTCAGATATCTTTTATATTATCCATGCAATACTTTATTTATCCAACAAAATTTTACATTCTCAGTAGTATACTAGTATACAAAGTTATAACTATCATTCAAATTTTTAAAGTATCCAGCACTTTATTCAAATTTTCAAAGCATCTCACACTTTATTTATTAAAAGACACAAAGCAGCAGGGCAACTAAAAATGTGTTTGGATATACATGCATCATTGATTGCAAAATGAAGTTGGATAAATAACTATTACTAGGGGTATTTCAAATCATTTGTTGATTAAAAGCAGCAGGACAATCAATGAAAGCTTCCGGCAGCAACTAATAAGACAAATAAAGCAACAAGGCAGCCACCAACAACTAAATGGGTCGGCAGCCACCAGTAACAACCCACAAGGCAGCCACCATGCTACAACCGACAGCTAGCACAACAACCAACAAAAAAATGCGGAGCGATAGAATGAGAGGGGGAGGTAGGGAAAAGAATGAACCAGCCGAGAGAGAACCAGCGAGCAGGGAGAAGAAAGAGCACCAGCGAGCTAGAGAGAACCAGAGAACCAGAGCACCAAAGAGCACCAGCGAGTAGGGAGAAGAAAGAGCACCAGCGAGCTAGAGAGAACCAGAGCACCAAAGAGCACCAGCAAGTAGGGAGAAGAAAGAGCACCAACGAGTTAGAGAGAACCAGAGAACCAGAGCACCAAAGAGCACCAGCGAGTAGGGAGAAGAAAGAATCAGCGAGATAGAGTGCCGACAGCGCGCGAGAGAGGGAGAGCACGAACGAGCTAGAGAGCACCAGAGAACCAGAGAACCAGAGAACCAGAGAACCAGAGCACCAAAGAGCACCAGCGAGTAGGGAGAAGAAAGAACCAGCGAGATAGAGTGCCGACAGCGCGCGAGAGAGGGAGAGCACCAACGAGCTAGAGAGCACCAGAGAACCAGAGAACCAGATGGCACCAACGCACCAAAGAGCACCAGCGAGTAGGGAGAAGAAAAAACCAGCGAGATAGAGTGCCGACAGCGCGCGAGAGAGGGAGAGCACCAACGGGCTAGAGAGCACCAGAGAACCAGAGAACCAGAGGGCACCAACGAGCAGGGAGAAGAAAGAACCAGAGATAGTGTCGCCGGCGCGCGCGGGAGAGCTAGGGCAGGAGCGACGGGGAGAGCTAGGGCAGAGCATGAATGAAATGAGCGGGGTCGGGGTGTTAAAACAGCACCCGACCCGCTCATTTCATATTATTATTAATAATTTAAAAAAAAACTTAAAAAACGCCTGAAATCGGGCGTTTTTTTGGGGCCGACATGTCGGCCCGCTTTTTTCAAACCGCCACATCCAGAATCTGTGCCGGTTTTGTGTCGTTTTTTCTCCCAATCCTTCATGTCGGCCGACATGTCGGACATGTCGGCCGATATCCACAACAATGACTGTAACACTTCATCCGGTCACCACACCCCAACCACCACCACAATGACTCTCACCAAGAGTACACAGTGTTGTGGAGTAAGGGACCTTAATATGATGATCTATGCGGAAGATAAGGAGTTCACCATAGAAAACTTTGGTGCTTTGTGTGTGGTGGGGGAACCCCTTTAGTGGATTTTACATCACAGCTTGCCCGCTTGGAGCTTCCCTCTACTCTATAGGAGGTATTTGTAGACCTCGCACTATAAAACTCCATATAATGATTTGTCTATTCTATAGGAGGTATTTTTAGACCTCGCACTATAATGCTTCATATAATGATTTGTGATTTGGCAGTAGTGGTCATGGTGGATTGTTACGGGGTTCTGCCACTCGGGCACCCCGACATCGGGAGGCAACTAGGCAACCTCGGGTGCCCACGGTTGGTTCCGCTACCCCTACCAACCACTGGCCCTCATCCGACCTGGAGACCATAGCAGGTCCTGCAGACCGTACGCCCAACCCATCTCAGTTGGTGATGAGAGCCGTGTTTAAGGCTTCTTCATCAAGAAGGTCTGAGGATCGAGCCCCGGTCTCAATAACCCGCCGCTCTTATATTGGGCGCGAAGATGGGTTGGAGTGTATGGTCTGCAAGACCTGCTACGGTCTCCGGGTCGAATGAGAGACAGTGGTTGATGGGGCAGCAGAACCAGCTGTGGGCCCCCGAGGTTGCCTCCTGATGTCGGGGTGCCCAAGTGGCAAAACCCCCGTAATGTGGATGCTGGTGACACCCACATTTTTTCTCTAACAATCTTCTAATCAGCTTAACAATAGGGGTGGATTACGCCATTGGCCTTGTAGTTCTCTTAGGTTACGAACGACGTTTACCATCCTTGATTCGTTGCGCCCGAGTGCCAATCACATTGTTCTCCTTTTGTTTCACTTTTTTGTTTTAGTGCCGATTTTTACCTTTTCGGGTTGGAGGTGTTATTGATGTTATATTGGGTGTAGATTGGTTGCAGATGATGCGTGAGATTCGAGTTAAACGCCCCACCTTGATGATGACATTTGTTGTGAACTGGCCTACCACCACTTTAGGGGCAATGTTTCTTTGGCATGATCTCTGGCAAGTGATCGCTCCATTGTCCTTGACGATCCATAATTTTCTTCCTTCTGTGCATTGTTGAGCCTTCATTTGGTCCTTGCAAATCGCCACAAAGTCATTGGCGCTAGCAGCACTGTTGCAAGGGTACCCAACGGTCTTTGGTGATCCCTTGGGCTTGCCCTTATCTCGACCATCCAACCATATCGTATAGCTTCAATCAGACATCACATCTATTTCATCGCTTTAGCACTGATACTACCGTGAACAAAATGGCGGGATCTAGCACTTAATGCCCGAGATGTTAGTTAGCGGCGTCATTCAACCTACCTCGAGCCCTTCTTCAGCGCAATCCTTCTCATTTGTAAGAAGAATGGTAGTTGCTGATTTTATGTGGACTACATGCAGATTAATCTAGCTAACATCTTGGTTAGATATCTGATTCTCGTTGTTCATGAGCTACTAGACAAGCTTCAGGGAGTGGTGGAGACCAACCCAGATCAGGTCGAAGCAAAAGTATCTGACGTCGCACCCGACCGGACCTCTACCAGTCTTGAGCTTTGCATGTTTTATTAGTGTCATTTTTGCATTTTTGTTGTTTTCAATTGTGCCCGACGAATTTTGGGCTTGGTTTTGACAACTTCCAGCTGCTCCATCCCCGATCTCGTCGCATCACGCTAGCAGGCCTCCCGCACGTCGCATGACTTCCTCCGCCTGCAACTGCCGTTAGTTTTCCCCGACGGTTTCGAACGTGGGAAACGTTTCATCTGCCTGCAACAGCTCCTCTCTCGGTGGTTTCTTGAACTACTGGCCATGCCACCAACCGCAGGTGCCGAACGTGGAAGTTTGTGTTTATTTTGGTCGTTTATTTCTCCATTACTGTTTTTTTTCTTTTCATGGAGACCTTATAAATGGGGGCTCTGTAACCTGTATTAGGAGATGATGTTGTTGATGAATATTTTGAATGTTGTTGTGTATCCCGTTGGTGAAAAATGTTGATGAAACCCCGGTTTGTTGAATCGAGTCCTGTTGTAGATGGTTGTTTTGTTTTAGATTGATTTTGATGTTGGAGTGGAAATTAATATTACTGTGCGTGAGGAGTTGTTCCGTGAGATTTAATGAAACTTATGCTTGGAATTGTTTACTTGTTGATGTGACTAATAGAGAATTGATTAGCTTGCTGTGAGATAGGAGATAGAAAAAGTTGTGCTTGTTGTGTTTTTGCTGCCGTGAATAGTGAATGAGATTGTGAAATTCAATTTTGTGGTTTCCTTACACAATTGAGTGACTGAGATTTCGTGGATCCTCTAACGCGTGAGACTGAGTTATATTTGTGATGCTTGTGTGCGACAGCGGCCGACCTCGGAGCGGAAGATCGAAGGTCAGGCGTGGCGCGCCATCACACAGGCTCGAAGACGTGATTTTCAGGAAGAGCTTGAGGTCGCAACGTGTAGGGTTGGTGAGAGCTCTTATGTAGAGAGGTCGCACGCAGATCGACGAGTTTGAAGACGAGACAGAACTTTCTCGGGATGGATAGATCACAGACGCACGCAGAGATCAGACAGGAGTTCGCAACTGGATGCTTGTGGGCTCTCTGTTTGTAGGATATCTACGCGCGGGGCCGCTACCATCCGTGATAGGTCGCAGCATCAATTGAAGGCCGCAGGTAGCACAATTCTAGTGTAGCGGCGAGTGTGAAGGGATCGACGAGCACACAATGGCAGGGATTGTTTAGTTTTGTCGGGCGGAAGATGCGAACCATGGGAGTAGCGAGATTGACATCGTCCAACAAAATCAATAAAAATTTGTGGGGAGGCCTCAAGTGTGTGGGGTGGGGAGGGGGGGGGGTCCGATCGGTGCTAGACATGGAGAGTGGCGAGCTCACAAGACTGATGGGTGGCACTATTGTGGGGGAATTCATGTGAGGCCGGAGAGTTCACGCGAGACCGAAAAGATTTCGTGTGAAGGGCGGGAGAGTATCCGCGCAAGAGGAGTGCAACGTGTGATTACGCTCTGCTCTAATACCACGTGAGAATTTTATACATTGAATAATTTTTTTCAAAAAATCTAAATATTATATGAGAGCTCCCCTCTTTATATAGAGTAGGGAAAGAGGAAGAATTTACATTTGGAAGCGTGGGACTAAATACAAGAGAGAATATATAATGGTCCTCCTTTGGGGCTTTTAATCTTGGGCTTTAACCTAACTAATTAGTATTCATGCAATACAACATTACAATCAATTAGAACTGAAATGGACCAACGACAAGCCCAACTAAATTTCTAATCAAGTATTAATTATTCACGATTTAGTTCTCGGGTCAGTTTTCAAGTACTCAACCCCGAAAATCGAAAACCAACCCGAACGATCAATTTTTATTTTTGGTGGGTTTCCGATTCCCCGATTCTTTTTACACACCCCTAAGTGCAACAGTTGAGTGAAAAATTAGCGTTTAGCGGCAATGGAATTGCGACAATGGAACGACAACACGATAATAAAGAATAGCGTTATTGGAATAAAAGAATAACAATTTTGGAATAGAATAACAACTTGAAGAACAGTACAAAGAAAGGTAACCGTGGAATGGAGAAAGTGGGATGGTGATAATGGCTCCGTTTGGCGGGACTTATTTTCACCGGTCAAGCGGTCACGACCGCATGAACCCGACATAAATTAAGGTCCGGTTCATGCGGTCGTGACCGCTTGACCGGCGAAAATAAATCCGCCCAAACGGAGCCAATGAAGGAGTTGGAGCGGAGAAGCAACAATGATGTTGGAAATTGACCAAGGAAGCATCGGCAATAAACACATGCAACCACGACGGTGACAATTGGGAAGATGCGTCAGAATCCCTCATAATCAAGTGATGATACCATGTTAGTTCTTGTGTCGCCTCCTTTCTCCTCGCTCTTGTTTTATGTGGGATTTGTCTGGGATCGCGACAATTAGGTCGCATTGGATAAATGAGTATACATTGGGTTGATGATGCATTTGCCTCATTATCCAAATACCCCAGATGTGTTTGTTACAAATGTACTGTTGGTTTTGATTCTCTCCGTTCCTTTTTCTCTATTATGGCAGAGACAACAGGCTCATCCATGTATAACTCTTTCCTTCTAGATTTTTCATTGCTGTATAATTCTTAATTGTGGCATTCATTCATTTTCATTTTAGTCAGTCCATGTAATGATTAACCATAAGAAATTGATCAAATATTCCATAATACTCTGTCTTCCGTAAGAAACTTCATGTATCAGTTGCTTAAATGTGGAATTATTGTTGGCTTTAACTTTGGTGTTTTAATGATTTAATACACAAATATATTTGTCTTATTTATTTCGCTATGGTTACTCATGATCTCAATTTGCAGGCAAATGATTCGGAAATTCCATTAGTACATGAATTTAATGGTGCTGTGCAGGAACATGGAGCGCACATAGAGGTTTGCTTATCTATTTTTTTCCTTAAGTTTTCTTATTCATAGCAATAAAATCTACTTCATCTTATTCATCAAAATGAATTTTTTTAGGAGGAACGGAGATTATTTTATGTTGCCATGACCCGTGCTCGTAAAAAGTTGTATATTCTATATAATATTGTAGACTGTAATTGGAAGGTAATAATTTGGCCTTTTTTGTAATACATTTGCTAGTTCATTATTTTTTAGCCTTTAATTTTTCTTATTATTTGTATTTCCTCTTTTAGTCACTTGTTTTTCTTATTTTAATTTCCAGGTGCTTCTACCATCAAGATTTTTGAAAGAAATCCCTGGCCATCTTGTTGAACTCCAGGTATTAGCAGGGGTTATATTGTACTTCAAGTTGATGAAAAAAAATTGCATCAGTGCTAAGAGTTGACAGAAGTATGGTTCGCATCAGTTCTAAGAGTTGACAGAAATATGGTTCGCATTAGTGCTAAGAGTTGACAGAAATATGGTTCACATTAGTGCTTGTAGTTGTATTTAGGTGCTCATTTGATATCCATGTACCTTTCTTCTTCTCTATATAACCCATGTTCAGATGAGTACTATTTCTTGCCATTCCATTATAATGTTCTGTCAGCAATTTTTCCTACTCGTTGGATCTCAGAAAAGGATACATGTCTGTCATTGTTTATTCCTATCAATAAAAAGTAATCTTCTTTCTGTTTGTTTGACAATTGAGTCTGTAGGGTGAGACACAAGCAAGTGTACTCGGAGTTTTGCATGATGAAAGTGTAGCTGTTCCTTGTGATTCCAAATGTGCATATTTGCCTGAAGGAATTAAGGATAGTAGCTGTGAAGATTTACCGGACAACTCAGTAGAAATGCCAGATTCTTTTGGAAATGAGTTTTTGAAGAGGTAATTATATGCTATTATGAACGTACTATGTAATTCATTTAATTTATATTCTATATTTGGATTTTTGTTTTTTTACTTTTATCTTATTTGTGCTTGTATAGCTTCAGCATAGACGAACGGCTGATTGTTTCACATTTATTTCATCATTGGGCGAAAAAAAGAGCATTTCAACACCCAAAACGGTTGCTTGATAAGGTTTTGCTATTATCGTTTCATTCTATACCATACTGTCTTTGAAGGAGCTTTCTATCTCTGTGCGAGCTGATTGTGATGTAGTTCTTAACGTCATATTGAATATGTTTCTTTCATTAATTAATTAGTATCATCTTACAAAGGTTGAATACTATTTTTTCTGTCGATTTTTCATGCCAAATGTACTAAAAGATGGTATCGATTAACCAATTGTCAGATTTCCTTTTAAGAGCAGCAGCAGACAGTCTTCCTTTATCTTCTTTCTTAACTCACCCTCCATGTTACCATATTATATACTTCCACTAATACTGAGTTTGTATTGATGAATCCTCTAGGTGATATAGTATTAGTTGCATAAAATTTCTAGCTTGGTGTGAGAGATGTGTGCCGGTTTGGTGAAAATTAGTTTTGAGTTAATTGCTTTTGTGTTAGGGTTAAGAACGACTCCTCTCTCCCTCTTCCTCTCCTTAGGTTGAGCATGACTCTTTTGTATCACCGCCTCAGGCCACCTCTCCTATTATCGGCGCACTACGGGCAAGCCCATAACAAAGAATTGCACATAAATTATTCTCATTATGATCTCATGAACTTTATTTTTACTCTGTTTTAGTCTTTCCTACTGACTAAATATCAGTTTGATTTCCTATATTTCATGAACTTTATTTTGTACTATGCTCAATTTGCATTTCTCTATGCTTTGGTAATTTCAATGGTTCTATGTGGTTACGCCTTGGTATCTGTTTGTGCAGGTCAACCTTGTGATTGATGAAAGATTGAGGAGTAAAACATACAAACATAAGGTCTTGCTTTTCTCATCCTCATTTTTTAATTATTGCATTAATTTTTTAGTTGGTGATGCTCAACATACCATGCCAATTGCAGTTCATCATATTTGCATTTTAATCTTGCTAGCTTGTTGTGGAAGCCAGCTTATGTTAAGGGGTTTATTTGCATAGGTATCTTATATTACGCCCTAATGATAAAGCACTCCAAGGGGAAATTCCCTCTTGGCCAGCTCTAGGTTCCAATTCTTTTCCAAACCAAATTCAAGATGATCATGCATGAGAAAGGTTCGGGAGTTATATAGCCTCTCCCGCCTAAAGAGAAAAGGAAATAAGTACGACAATGGAAATAAAATATTGTGCGGGAATTAAAGTGCGACAAAAGGAAAATAACCAAAACGGGAAATAAAATATTATATTGGCGAACATCACGCCACGCTTTCCGTGGTGGTCCCACCCGCTGGTCGATTCCTTCGAGAATACATGCATCACGTCGACGATGCTCGTTCCTCGAGGCCACCCTCCTCCGCGTTCGTAACAATGCCCCCATCTGGAAAATTTGCATTGTCCTCAAGGCAATATTCCGGAAATTGGTTACGAAAGTCCTCACGATCCAACCATGTCGCCTCGGAGTGGGGTCGGTGGCGCCATGCGACCAGAACCTGATCTCGGACCCGGCCCTCCACGGTGATAGGTTTGTGGTCCAAGATCACCTCAGGAAGGTAAACGGTGGAGCTGTCAGATGCCATGTTCGGTGGAAGCGTCGCCTCGACTGGGTGGTCTCCTACCACCCGTTTGAGCTGGGACACATGGAAGACTGGATGTATGCGACTATGGACGGGCAGACGGAGGCGATAGGCCACCTCACCGATGCGGGAAATTACTTCGAACGGGCCATAGAAACGAACCGATAGCTTTGGATGCGATCGGGCCGCCACTGAATTCTGCAGGTAAGGGCGGAGCTTGATGAATACCGCGTCTCCCACTTGAAACTGAATGTCCCGCCGACGCTTGTTCGCGTGGTGGAGCATCTTCTGCTGTGCGTGGAGGAGGTGGGTCTTCAGGATTCGGAGAATCTCGTCCTGGTCCACAAGCTGGGTGCGCGCTGCCCTGACGAGACATTCCCCCAGAAGGTGTTGGATGACGGTGGGCGGAGGCCGGCCGTAGATAACCTGGAAAGGGGTCATGTCGGCCGTGTACTGAAAGGACGTGTTGTACGAGAATTCGGCCCACCCTAACCATTTGCTCCAGTCTCGGGAGCGGTCAGAGACGAAACAGCGCAAGTATGTCTCCAAGCACCGGGTCATAACCTCGGACTGCTCGTCCGACTGGGGGTGGTAAGCCGAACTCATCCGGAGTTGTGTACCTTGGAGTTTGAAAAACTCCTGTCAGAAGGAACTCATGAAACCGAGTCGCGGTCGCTAACGATGGATCGAGGAAAACCGTGTAGTCGGACGACGCCGGAAAATGAACGTCTCGGCCACCGTTGGAGCTGTAAATGTGTGGCGCGGGGGCATAAAGTGACCGTATTTGGACAATCAGTCCACTACTACCAAGATGCAGTCGTAACCCGAAGACCGTGGGAGGCGCGAAATGAAATCCATCGCCACGTCTTCCCAAATGAACTCGGGAATGGGCAAGGGATGCAATAGACCGCCCGGAAATGCGGCCCCATACTTCGAGCGCTGGCAGACGAGTCATGCTGCCACGAATTCTTCCATGTGTCGCATCATGCCTTTCCAATAGAGTGTCGTTGTGAGGCGGCGGTAGGTACTAAACAACCCCGAATGGCCCGTTGTTGGGGTATTATGGAACTCCGACAGAAGTCATGGGATGCTGGGTGAAGATAATGAAATGACCAAGCGGCCCCGATAGAACAGTCGACCTCCAAGAAGTGTGTATGAGGAGCAAGCCTCGGCATCCTTCCGTAAGCGCTTGATGATGTCTTGTAATGCCGGATAGGTCTCTACCTCTCTCTGTAAAATTTTCGTCTCCTGCCAAACTGGTCGTGAGATGGTCGTCAGTTCTGCGGACGCAGTCTGCCGAGATAGTGCGTCAGCTGCCAAGTTGGACTTGCCGGAGCGGTATTCCACCGTGAAGTCATAGCCCAATAGCTTAGCCACCCAAAGTTGTTGTGATGCAGTAGTCATCTTCTGGCTGAGAAGGTATCAAGGCTGTGGTGATCTGTGTGAACTATGAAATGGCGCCCCAAGAGATACGGCCGCCAGTGCTGAACCGTCAAGACAAGAGCCATCAACTCGTTCTCGTACGCCGAGCTGGATCGAATGGTAGAAGAGAAGGACCGGCTGAAGTACGCTACCGGCTTCCCGGCCTACATAAGCACCGCGCCAATGCCTAAGCCGGAGGCATCACACTCCACGATGAAGGGCTGGGTGAAATCTGGCATGGCGAGAACTGGGGCCGTAACCAAGGCTTGCTGCAAGGCTGTGAAAGCGGTGGCTGCCTCGGGGGACCACTGAAATGTCGTGTTGGTTGTCTTGCGCAGAAGGCGTGTGAGAGGTAGCGCTAGCTTGCCGTAGTCGTGGATAAAACGACAATAATAGTCGGTCAATCCGAGGAAGCCCCGGATCTCACGTAATGAGCGTGGTGTCGGCCACTGTAGGACCGCCTCCACCTTGTCGCGATCCATAGCTACCTCTTGAGCCGACACAATGTGACCAAGATAGGAGATCTCGCGTTGTGCAAACGCGCATTTCTTCCAATTGGCTACTAGGGAATGTTGTCGTAGTGTCGCCAGAGTGGCCTTCAGGTGGCACAGATGATCCTGCCATGTCAAGCTATAAACCAGTATGTCGTCAAAGAAAAACAGAACATACTTATAGGCCTGCGAGCGGTGCGGTTTGGTGTGGTTTGAGCCCAAACCGAAACCGCACCACAGGTGTGCGATTTTTGACCATCCAAAACCGCACCGCACCGAAACTGTGTGGTGCGGTTTCGATTCGGTGCGGTTTACGGTCGGTTTTTGCGGTGCGGTTTCAGTTTTTCACTGTTTTCTTATCCCATTCATTTTTAAACATTTAGATTACTTTGTTGTAGATGTTGTTTTTGAGTAGTAAAAGTTCATAGAACTTCTATTAGAAGAAGTTTCGTCTTTTGGTTATCATCAAAGGTGGTTAATAATTATTTTGACTTAAAAGTAATAGAAAATTCATTCAACTAAACGTGAAAATTCATTCAACAAGAAGTCAGGAATTGAACATGAGAAAGGTTTCGCAGAACACAAATTAGATCCATGTCTAGTTGTTTTAGATCGAATGTTGAACAAGGCATTATCAAGAATTCAAGTGCATGAAAAGTATTTTCAGGAAAGTAAAATTCAACATCGATTTTTAACATTTCTTCAAGATCAGCTCCGCCATTGACGTTAATTTTCTCACTATGAGTGCAAAGTGAATAACTGAATATAGTATACAAAAACACAAAAGAAAATAACATAAAAGAGATATCAGTGACTGTTCAGACAATCAAGCAGTGTAGCAGTCTCTCAATAGACTAAGCCTCAATTATCCCGACTTATGTTTAAGATAAAAGTGATATTCATGCAACAATATTCACAGCAAAATAATGTCAAACCTTAAAGACTCACAACAAAATAATTATCATATAACAGCAATAATATGCAACAAAAATCTGGAATGAACCTTAAAGACTCTTAGCCGCACATAAAAGGAAGAAGAGGAAGAAGAACTTGATATGAGGGGGAAAGTGGGAAACAAAATTTGATGTGAGGGTATACCTTTAGAGTTTATATCTTAATTATCTTAGCAGCACAACAGTTGGCACAAGACCGGAGGTCCGGAGATCCCCTCCCTTCCGACAGCGGCGTGCGAGCGCAGTCAGCAAGACAACAACTCAACAAATAGGGTTTGAAGAGGAGAATAGGAGATGGAGATTTCACTTTTCAGGAGATGGAGATTTCAGAGATCTGGCAAAAATAAGGGATAGGGTTTGTCAAGGGGGGAGTGAATTCGTCGCCTCGTCGAGTAGTGACTAGCGACCGCCGACCGGATCTGAAAAAATAGAAAGGCAAGAAAGGTAGAAAGCAAATAGGGTTTTGTTTAGTTGTTTTGAAGTCACGGCTCATGGGTGACCGGGTGGGTAACAGTGTCACTCGTGAAAGTGGCAAAGCGCAAACCTCAAACCGCGACTTTGTGAGAGTACATGCGATGCGGTGCGGTCCAATACTTCAAGCGGACGACGGGCCATTGGGACCAAGCCCAAACAGGCAAGCAATTGCACGCCGCACCAAATTATAAATGATAATTTATGGTGCGGTGCACCAATAAACCTGCGGTTTTCAGACACCAAAAACCGAACCGGACCACACCCGATCGGTGCGGTTTGAAATGTAGTGCGGTGCGGTGCGGTTTTGCGGTTTGGTGCGGTTTTCGGTTTTTCTGTGCAGGCCTACATACTTACGAAGCACCGCCCGGAAGATGTTGTTCATAGTGGCCTAAAAGGTTGTCGGGGCGTTGGTTAGGACAAACGACATCACCAAGAACTCGTAGTGGTTGTCATGAGTGCGGAAGGCGGTTTTCGGAACATCCGCCTCGCAGACTCGGATATGTTGCCTATTGTCCTGATCCGACCGAGCGCTATCCCATTTTCCAGTCCTGTATGAGATCGCTTGGACGCCCTCCTGAAGGGGAATGCGGTGGTCGGTGGGGCGCGGCGGTGGAAGACCCAGTAGTGGCAAACACCGAGGCAAAGGCCTCCCGGAGGCGAGACAACTGTGGCGGATACGAAGTAGGCGGCGGTGGTAGGTGTGCGGGTCCGGAAGTCGTGATCTGCCATAGAAAGGCACAAAAATCAACTGAGTCGGTGCGCTGAGTTGCGCGCGAAGTGATGGTGATCCGCTGGAGGGAAGCCTCACCCTGGAGCGTGCAAGGCCGGTTGTCTCACTGGAAGGTCATACACATGGAAGCCTAATTGTGTTTGATGTCGCCCAAGGTCTGCAACCAGGTGATACCCAATAGCGTCGACCCCACCTAAGTGGAACACGTGAAAATCTACGGGGGCGGTATACTTGCCCAGCTGTAGAGAGAAACTGTGGCATAGGCTATGAAGCATCGACACTTCAAAATGCCCAGCGTGTCGGTGTCGGACTCTCTGACACTCTCTGACACTCGTGTCGGAAGTCTGACACGCTGGCTCACGCGGGACTCACATGTCCCGCTCAATCGGACACGCGTGTCCCTCTCAATCTGACGCGCGTGCCCCTCTCAATCAGACACGTGTGTTCTTAAGCTAGCTACTCACTGTGAGGCGGGATGCAATTGACTTGGAAGTGCAGTTTTTGTGAAAAAAGTTTTGTAAGTTTATATAAAAGAGTGAAAATACATTTGTTAATCGTTGGTGGAAAAGAAATTGAAAAGTGTGAAAGTCTTAAAGAGTGGTCTATTTAAGGTGAAAAAACTATAAGAATAGGTAATGTGTTAATGTTCTATCATTTTTTTGACATTAGGTTAAGTTTTGCATTTGTATATTTGATTAGTAGTATTTTAACATATCTTGGTTTATTTGAATATTTGTTATTTGTTCACTTTTAAATGTTTGTTAAATGTCTTAGGATTTTCATAATTATAAAAAATAAATATTTAATATATGTGTCTCAGCTTGTCGAAATATGATATTTTTTGAGAATTTACGAGTTCAGAGTCGTGTCGTATCGCGTGTCGCGTGGCGGTGTCGGTGCAACATAGGGCATAGGCCTAGAGTGGGAGATCGACGGCCATCCCCGAGGTGAACGACAAAGCCATCTGTCGGATCTGTAGGCAACTGCAAGCGTGTCAGGAAGTCGTGGAAGATGAAGTTGTGGCTCGCGACATTGTCAATCATGAACACCCCTGGTGTTCCCTGGAGGAGGCCCTGGAGCCTCATGTTGCGGGGTCCTGTGATGCCCCCCGTAGATGCACATGAAAGCTCTAAACACTGCAGGCCGAGCGGCGACTGCCCCTCCGGAGGATCGTCCTCTAGCAGCAAGGCGTCAAGTTCCGCAGTCGTCACCTCGTCCTCGTTACTCCTGGGTGGTAAGGCGATGGGGGGCGGGCGGTCGTGGTGGCCGGAGAGGAAAGGCCAGTCGAGGAGGCGCGGTTGGATGTTGTTGGTCCCTGGTGGAAGTTGTGGTGGAGGGGTAACACATGTTGCACGTGCTGGTGGGGGAGGAGCTGCCGGAGGTGGCCGCGGCCGGTCTCCAGCACGGACCGCAAAATCAGCTTCCACCAAGCGGGCCTCGTCCATTGCGTCAAAAAGATCCCGAGGTTGATGGGTGCGTAGGCGGGAGCGAACGTGGGGTTGGAGACCCTGAAGGAAGAAGCCGAGGTAGTGATCTGGAGGAAGACCGGGGACGTAGTTGACGAGCTCAATAAACTCGTCGATGTACTGCTCCACGGAAGTGGTATGTCATAAGGCACATAAGCTCTCCACCGCGTTGTCGGGGCGCCAGGAGCCGATGGAGGAACGAGATCCTGCGGAGAGAAATGCGGAAGACGAAAAAAAGCCGGCTCGGGAAGATGCCGCAGGCAGCCCGGAGGAAAACACGGCGCCCGACGGTCAGCGTTACCTGGAGTGAAGCGAGATCCCGTCGGAATCGCGGAGGAGGAAGTGACGGAGTCGGCCCGGCGTGATCGGCGGACGAATCGCGTGTTTCGCCGCGGCACGAGCGATATATCCGTGGTAGTGCGTCGCAGCGTGCGTCAAGGAAGAGGAATCGCTGCGGGAGATGGTGTTGTGGAACCCAACGGCGCACGGGCAGGTGGGAATGGCAGGTCGGACCAATATTACGCCCTAATGATAAAGCACTCCAAGGTGAAATTCCCTCTTGGCTAGCCCTAGGCTCCAATTCTTTTCCAAACCAAATTCAAGATGATCATACATGAGAAGGGTTCGGGAGTTATATAGCCTCTCCCGCACAAAGAGAAAAGGAAATAAGTACGACAATTTAAATAAAATATTGTGCGGGAGTTAAAGTGCGGCAAAAGGAAAATAACCAAAACGGGAAATAAAATATTATATTGGCGAACATCACGACACGCTTTCCGTGGTGGTCCCACCTGCCGGTCGATTCCTTCGAGAATACGCGTGCCACGTCAACGATGCTCCTTCCTCGAGGCCACCCTCCTCCTCGAGGCCACCCATTCCTTTGAATAGGAGCCCTTCAGCATAATTCTTGAAAATTATATGAAAGTTTGCCGGGGTTTGGGAGAGCTTCTCCGTTTTCATGGATTTTGGCATCGGCAAAACCAGCGATCTTCGTTGCTTTGCAGTGGTCACTCTTCCAAGCTCAAATTTTCATAGATAATCATTCAAATAGTTATTATGATGTGGATAATTAATCCTAAATTCTAATTATTGGATTATTTGGCCTGATTCTTCCCATCTGTCCCTTTTGCCGTTGAATTTTGTTAATGCAGAATACATTGCGCGCATTAAAATCATATTTAAGCGGCAATGAAGCTTTCTACTATGCCCAATATGTAAGATATTTCAAAACTTCGACAATGCACTATTTAAACTCACCTTGTATTATTGGATATAATAAGCATTTGCATGGTTCAGGTTTTGAGGTGGGAACAGATGCCTATTGAGAGGCGCACTCAATTGATGAGAGAAAAGCAGGTCAGATGTAGACTACTTTTGGTATCCCCTTTGATTTAGTAAATAGAATTGCTAAATTTTCTAGCCTTATGCTTATATATAAATAGCTAGTGTTTTATTAGCACAAGGAGGTAAAGGCAGGTAACACTCGTTTTGGGATGTGGTTTCGGCGTGTTCACTCATCCATGCGCGAATGCGCGTGGAGGACCATTGTTGTATTTCGGATGTTCGGCTATTTTGGAGGAAGCTCGTACCTCCTCTTAAGTCATTCATAGCATTCATCATTTTTCGATTATACATTATAGCCTATTTTTACCATGTCTTCCTCTTATGTTCTGCATTTACTTTTATGATAGTTAATAACTATTTGATGCGGAGCAGAGACGAGGACCTGCAGTGGAGGACGAGTTTTGGGCCCGTTCTGGGCCAATTGGCGATTTTCCATATATGTCGTGCCCGGATCGACGATCGGACTCCGTGGATGTGTCCGGATTCGCATTGCGAATGGATTTGATATATTACTTCATTATTTTGCGTTTTATTTTAATGTATTTGAGTGGTCCCGCCTCCGGCCAATCATAGTCGTCAATGGTGAGATGCTCTAATTCTCCTTTTATTATAAATAGGTAGTTTATGGGCTGACAAGGGTCATTGCAGAATTTGGAGATTTGTATTCCCGGATTCCAGCGATCCCGCCACGGTGCCGACTCCGTGGAACCTTAGGTGACTACTCCTATGTTGGTATCTTCCTCCCCAAGCCTTCCCCTAACCCTAACCCTATTTTCCCCCTCCCAAATCCTCTTCCACAACCAGCCGCCTCCCAAACGCCTCCACCAGAGGGTTGTCCAAAGAAATCAAGCTTTTCAATTCACTGTTCAATAATGAAATACACTATTCCTATCATATAGTTTTCCCTCCCCTCCGTGTGCCACCACCACCCCTCCAGGCATTCCTCAATTGTCCGCCTCCCCACCCTCCTGAAGCCATAGCCGCCTGCCCCTCTACATTCCTGAAGCCACCGTCATCCCTGCCCTCCCTTCTACAGCACAGCCAGCCCCTCTTTCATCTACACCATCAACCGCCCCACAGCCCTAGGCCTCTCCCCCTTGCCTCCAAGCCTCCCCCACCCTGTGGAGCCACCCTTACAACCATCCCAATTGGGTTTGTCCAGGTCTGGACAAACCAGCCCCGATCCGCCCATTTTCCTCACCCGTTCCTCATCCCTAACCCGGATCCGCTCCTAAACATCAGATCCATCCTTCCTTTGTCCAGATCCACCCATACATCGTCGGATCTACTCATTTTTGGTCCGTTTTCACCTCTCAACGCTGAGGACAGCCACCTATGCTATTTTCACGCCACCGGTTCCACATTAGATAGCCGTCAAAACGCATTTGGCTCCGGAATCTTCAGTGTCTTGGTCAGCCCACTACTTCATGAGTCTTCGTTGTACTGGATTATTATTTTCAACATATTTATATTGGATTGGATCATATGTTTGTTGTAAATCTCTTGTATGATAGTAGTTTATTAGATAATTATCGTAATTTGCTGGATTTATACGTCGCGCGCTCTAACTTTTGCCCTCCACGCGAAGGAAAGGATAAGCTTGTTTGCCCTAATAAATTATTTGTGTCTTGCTGTGAATTTATTTACGTGGGATGTTCTAATTATTATCTAATTGTGGTTTAACCGTCGGATTTGCATATCATGTAGGGATAGGTCACCGAGTTTCCCGCCGCCTATAGATTTGCTCTGCGTCACTATTCCTATAAGCTACTACATCGTTTTATCTTTTTTGGCTGGTACTATTGACTTGGCAATTGTTCTATTAACAGTTCAATTGTGCTTTGCCTTTTTTTTCTTTTTAAAGGGGTCTTATGCGCCCCTTAATATGAACTGTGTGGTTGATCTTGAACTAACTCACAGGTTAGTTAAAGTACCTAGGCATCCACGCTCTATCTTATACTTCTCTATAGTACTCTTTTTGACTAGTAGATCACTAGCCGTTTATTCATGGGTGGAGGTTCGGAATGCAATTTTCGAAAGTTTATAAGCTTCATTACTCAGGCATATACTTTCTTGATGGGTATTTGCATGCATAAACCTCCTATTTCAAGAAGGACGAAAAGAGAGTCAAAAGGCTTTTGAAAAAGTACACGGAAGGCGTGTGTCTGATTTTGCTAGGTTCAATAGCTTCAAGGTGATAAAAGTATGACTCTATGATGGGGTGTTTGGGTGGGTTTGATGATGCACATGTTTTGGGGTTTTCTTTCATTCCCTGCTTTTGGTTGGTCGGTCTATGATGTGCATTCTTTGCGTTTGTATCCTTGCTTTTGTGTTCTTTAGTTTTGAGATGTGTTATCCGTTGGTGTGAGTTGTATTGAAGTTTATGTTTGTTGCACAAATGTTGACGGTGAAGTTTGGACTCTTTGCAAATACCTTAATAATGATATCTCATGGCTTATGTTCTTTCTCTTCTATTTCTCTACCTGTCCTGTTCAAAAAGTCTGATCGAGCCGGTCTGGCCCGGACTTTTTGCCACTCGGGCTGGGGCCGGTTTGAGCCGGGCTCGGACCCCTCTCAAAGAGGGGGTCTGATGAGGCCCCAAAGACCGGGCCCGTGCCGGCTTGGTTTTCCCGACTGCAGCAGGCGGGTGGAAATCCCGCCTGGCGTCCAGGAAATCTTAGGGCTGCTGGATTTCCCGCCACTGGTGGGCAGCAGATGGGATTCCATATTACTTGGGTGTCAGGCCCTGGGTAGGCCCGGTGCCGAGGCTTACACGGGCCGGGTTTTTCCCGGACCGTGCCTTATCCTTTTTTCGGCCCGTCCCCACGCCACCCCCCACCCCCCTCCCCTCCAGGCCCTGTCTTTTTGAGCACGACTTCCTGGACGCGTTGCTTGGTGATTTGTAGTTGCTTCTTAGTAACTTTACTCTTTCAGACTAATTAATCACGGTTGAAGGCTCGTTTTCAAGATACTGCACAAGTTTAAGAGAGTTGGAGATTTCCTATGCTAATAGTTATGAACTTAAATATGGAAACAAAATTCATGGCATTGGCTGTTAATGTCTGTATTTGTCCTCTTTCAGGAACATTTCCAGAAACAAAGAATTGAGAACTCCATGGGATCAACTGAAGCAACATCCAAGCAGGTTTTTAATGTTTCACTCTTTGGGGCCCTCATTATGTCAATAACTAGGGCACTGTTCATACACTGTAGTAAAAAAATCAGTCAATTTTTGCTACGGTTGAAATAGATGTATTTAATTAGCACATGTTCCCCTAAGAATTCGGCCCTTCTAGCCCCTTATAGGCTTTGTTTGGCGTGTATCACTACCTCTCGTTTTCCCGCAACCGTTCCGTATTACAGTAGATGAGGAAGAGGGGAGTGCTTTAGGGCCAAGGAAGACAAGTCTCCCCTGCCCCTACCCTCCTCCAATTTCCTGCATTTGTAATGGTTATCCTCATTTCCTGCATTTGACTCAACCCAATCACAGCCACGTGGTTTTTCACCCATTCCTGGTTTTCCACGTAAAAATGCCTGTTATCCTCATTTCCTGCATCTGTAATGGTGTAGAGGCCTGTCGCCCTCTGAGATCAAACCAATCTATCTAAATCTCCAAGAAGCTATCAGAATTTGACTCAACCCAATCACAGCCACGTGGTTTGCATGTGTGCATTTGAACTCATTTCTGATGCATGGTTTGAATTCACATTCGACCTCTATCCATAAACAACGAATTGACTAGAAGAAATTTCTTAATGGCAGGTCGCATTTTTGAGGAACTTGGGATGCACCATCGTGCCTACATCGCGCCTCCATGCGTCACGTCTGATCGAGCAGTATAAATCCCTCTGAAATGTTAGCTTGCTCTCAGGAGTCATAAATTTATCTACTTTTATGTAATAGAATGATTCATATGTTATAGTACAATCTGTTTCAGCTGTTGATTCAAAATGCATTCCCTTTAATAAACTATTTAATGTTCTTATTCAAAGGCATCACAATCATGAAAAACATTTAGATTTTTTTATTCAACTATGCACTTGCAATGAATTTTTTTCCCCTATTTTATCCATAATGCACTTGAACTGAGGTCACAGCCTCACAGGTTCGAGCGCCAGGCCAAACTTATGACCAAAAGGGACCTTGTGCTTTACCAGGCCGTGCCCGGGCTTTTGTGATTGAATAATTTAGGTCTGTTAGGCAAGCGCTTGGTATCAGGCCAGAGCTGCTTAGGTTAGACGGGTGCTTTGGGTCTAACCTGCTCTAGGGTTTGTGTCCAAGTTTTTAAGAGTGGAACTAGACAACATCTATAGAAAAATTTAGTTTGTCAGGGATTTGCTGGTCTTAGTTTGGGATTGGACAGCCTTGCAGCAGGCCATTTCTATTGCCGAAAGGTATATTTGGGCAGGGCTCAAGCAGGTCTATTGATTGTTAATTATTAAAAATTTTGAAAAAATATATAGGATTGATATTTGTGGATTAGAACCATTCCAAAAAAGTAGGAACATTAGGACGTGTTTGTGGACCCACAAGTGTGGATCAAGAACTTTTTTAGCTTTTATAAAAATAGGAGGGTTCACTGCTTTGTAAACTATCCCAGTCTTTGGCAAAAAAAATTTGTCGGCCACTAGTGACGCAAACAGGTTCAAAATCAGTCGCAGTTGTAAAAGATTCGACCGAGCACATTATTTGAAACTTGAAAGTCGCAGTTTTGAGTGAAATTTTGATTTCAAGCCAGGCCTAAACCCCTCAAATTTGACATCAGCCCTACAACAGACCTTATCCACAGCAGCAATTTCAATTGCTTTTCAAAGTGCGGTGAGATTGCTGCCAATTCTATCCCCTCATAATTTCTATCAAATTTCATCAAAATAATTACAAATCAAATGTATTAGCAGACGTGTACAGGATGTAACGTCGCAAACCAACTGATCAAAAGATATATACCATAATAAGCATTTAAAAAAATAATTTTAACCAACTCTTATAATCAGCAGCTGCGGCTGAACAACAGGCCGTTAAAACCTAAGTTTAATCAACTGTTCTTCACTGTATATAAATTTCATCTTAGTTTAATAGTAGCAGTTTAATATTTACACCAGTTCAGCGAAATTTCACAACTTCAGCAGGATCTTCCATTCACAACAAGGAGGGGTAGTCGGAGTGCGAACCAACAGTAAGCTCACTCACTCACGAGGTGAGGGCACGGCTGGCAACGAGCCGGGGATCCACGATAACCCATTCGCCACAGTCCCAACAAACCCTATGAGTAAGGCCACGGCGACTCCCACGAAATAATGGGTCAAGGCTGCATCAGAGGTTCACTCAGCTTAACACCTTCCAGGCCAACAGCTTTTTGCATAGCACCAAAGATTGCAATCAATTGAAAGGAATTAGAGCGTCTCCACTTGAACCGGAAAGAAATCAGCCTTGTGCGCGTTAGAGAGTGCAGGGGGCAGACCCATGGATGGAGAAGTGGAAACGCCACCCGGAGTCCTATTAATAGACCCTTAGTCTCTCCTCCAACGAACAACGACGATCCGGCAGCTGCGGTATCCTCCACCTCCAACGAGCAATCAATTGAAAGGAATTAGAGCGTCTCCACTTGAACCGGAACGAAATCAGCCTTGTGCGCGTTAGAGAGTGCAGGGGGGCAGACCCATGGATGGAGAAGTGGAAACGCCACCCGGAGTCCTATTAATAGACCCTTAGTCTCTCCTCCAACGAGCAACGACGATCCGGCAGCTGCGGTATCCTCCACCTCCGCCATCTCCACCTCCGGCCTCTCCTCGGGCAACATTAGGAGACCCGTAACATCGGTTTCAGAGCCAAAACAACCGCCGTCATTTCCCACAGGCCAAGTCCGATTTGTCGAGCTAGCTGCTCCGTCGAACTAGCTGTTTCATCCGCCGTTGCTTCCACCCGCGAGAACTTAAGCAAACGCGCTCCCTTCTCCTCTCCCGCCGACAGCTCCGCCGATCGACACCTCCCGCAGCCACCCCTACGGGATCGTCTCCTTCCACCGCAATCGACATCGTTCCTTTTTTCCCAGCGCCAGCTTTCCGTGATTGAACGCGCTCCCATCTCTTTTGCCTCCGCCACAGGCTCGTGGCAAATAAGCGGCGGAGGCGGGAGCAGCTGACTGTTGCTGACTGTTGCTGGCGTGATCCGTGGGTGGAATGATGATCACAGAAAGTGCGGCGGTCAGCTCATTAAGCTTGAGGATGAGGGAGGCAATATCGTCACGACGTGTTTCAGCGTCAAGATGGCATATTTCAGCGTCCCAAAAACGAGTGTCGATGGAGGTTCTGAAATCTTGGAGAGCCGCCATGAAATATGAAGTGTCGGTCATCGTGCAGGTGAAAGTAGCTCGAGAGAGAGCGGGTGATGGGACGACTAAAATCTCTCACGGCGGCTTGTTTGGAGTTGTCGCGGAAGATAAAAAGAGAGACCCAAGATGGAGGCACGAGATGGAGGGAGTTGTGTCGGCGGTGGGGAAGACAAAAAAATGAAATAAAATAAAGGGGAGTGAATAAAGAGAAGTTGGAAAGGAATGTGGGGAGAAAAGAAATTAAAATAAAGAGTGTGGCGTGTGGCTGAAGGCTCAAGGGGCGAGGAAAGTAAGGGAGAGGGTTGTGTGGATTGGGCGCCTGAAGGCATGGGGCTTAAGAAGACGACGAGGAATGCGAGAGGTAGGAGAAAATCCAGATGCTCACAGCACATTCTTTCTTGAATCTCACTCAGAGCACATACTTTGCTTTGGCTGTGGGCAGACACTTCAAAAAAACGCCTATAAAGTTCCCCACCTAAAATGAAGAACAAAACAGCAAACACTATCCAGTAACAATAACGGAAGCAGCGGAAATCCATGAATACATGGTAAGTAAAAAAAATGATTAGGCCCCGTTCGTTTCGAATGTTTTCATTTACAGTTTTTGTTTTGCTTCAAAACGAAAACATCAAACGTTTTCGTTTTGGGGCAAAACGAAAACTTATGTTCGTTTGTAACATAGTTTTCAGTTTAGTTTTGGGCAGGAAATCCCTACAAGCAAAACTAGCGTACGCTCTGGCGAGGAGCCCGATGCGTGCTTGCTGGGAGTTCGTCGTCCCGCTGGCGGGAAGGCGCGAGAAGCAGATCTGATGTGAGAAGCAGATCCGGCAAAGGAGCGAGAAGCAGATCCGGTGATGTAGGAACAGTGAGGGCCCGGGTGCCCTGCCGTGGGGAAAGAGGTTCGACGACCTCCTCCTGCGGCGCGGTCAGCAGCAGATGGCCAACAGACTGGGCGTCGGGCTGTGCGTGGCAGTCGGCATGACACCGGAGCTGTGTCTGCAAGAAGGGAAGACATTTTCGCTATTTTCTATTTTCAAAACCAGCAAAACAGAGCTCGATAGGTCTGTTTTGAGGCTAGGCAAAATAAGAAGGAAAGAAAACCGATCAGTTCAAAACCAAAACCGTGCAAAACATGGCCAAACGAACACCTGTTTTGGGGCAGCGAAAACTGAAAACCAAAACCAGTTGCGAAAACATTAGAAACGAACGGGTCATTAATGATTTCATCACACGAAACACGGCAGACATAAATGTCTGAAACTAAGGCACTGCGGAAAACAGAAAAAATTAAATAGAATCAATTACATCAGATTCAGAAGAAATAAATGAGATGCAACATTTGACACGAATGTCATCAGTTCAAGTGTTGGATAATCATTAATTTAATCATCATCATCCGAATAGATAGTGATGGGCCTGATGGCTAAATGAGAGAAAAAATATGAAGGATTACTCAGTGATGGTGATTTTAAAAATTGGTATGATTCTGCCAGCAAGAGTCACGATGCATCAGTTGTGACATCCGGATGACCTACACATTTTTGCACATTATTATGACATTTAGTAATTTTAGTTTGTGTTCTGGTAACATTGAAGGGTATGCCATGGAAGCATAACATCACTTTCTTCGACTTGATTGATGAAAGGGCTTTAAGATGGAGAAGAGGGGGTGGAGCTTGAAATACATGAGACAAATACACATCCACAAGGGGGACTCCTATCATCTGAGAACGGAGGCAATTTTGCCGTGGGTGTTCGAATTATACGGCAATGCCACCGGGCAGCAGGGGTTATCAACAAATATTTTGATCCCGAGGGCTATGACACCAATGAGTATTGCTCGATTCAGGATAATGTGATTCGTAAAGAAATGGCCGCTCGACTTTGTAACACCCCCTGGCCCGAATGGTCAAACCAAACTAAATATGTCTTGAAAGCTAATTGTCTAACTCCTATGGCAAAGGTTTGGTAGCTATTCATCAACACTAACATCATGCCAACTAGGCTTAAGAATCACGTCTCTTTGGACAAGCTAGCATTGATTCATAGCATTGTTAGTGGCAAAAAAAATAATGTTGGCATGATCTCCAAGTTTATTCAATTGAAGGCTAAAGAAGGCAAGGTAAGGCAGTTGTGATTCCCCACATTGATCACAGAGTAAAGCCAGTTCGGATGAATGGTCCTGATGGACGGAGACATGGTGACAAGGTAATGCCGCAGCGGTCAGCCGATCCTGAGTACATTAATATTCCAATTACTGATGGAGTTGATTTGGATTTGATGATGGAAAACATGAAATCTTATCAAAGAGACAGCATTTACACTTTGAATCCAAGCTTGAGCATATTTATAAAAATCATGTTCAGAATGTGTAAGATCAACATAGCCTTCTCATTAATTCCCAAATCCCAACCTGAATTGATAGTCGAGAACGAGTTAAGAGTTGAAGGAGAGAAAGGTAAACAGCTAGTTCGTGTACTTCACATAGCCTTCTCACCACTAAGATCTCCACCGAGGAATAATATCTTTAGTACTACTGCATGCATTCAGGGGGAAATTTGCTTCATCATTATAGATAGAAATAGTATGGAAAATTGTATATCTCTATGAATGATAGAAAAGTTAAAATTAAAAACTCAATCTTGAGGTAAACCATATAGTTTATTGTGGATCTCTAGTTCAATGACTATAAATATTTGAGACCAACCAATGTTTAGTGGAACTCTCCATAAAGATTAGCCACCGTGATTTTGTTTGGTGTAATGTCGCTACGATAGAGGTTTGCCACATTTTTCGGACAACCATAGAAGTTTGATAGACAAGTGATTCATGACGATGCGATTCCTATACCTTTGAAATAAAAGGGTGAAAGGTCATATTTCTACCACAGAAGAAGGGTCTTGTGCCCCCAAATCTTTAAGAGCATTCCTCTCAAGGTAGTAGCACACCAACTCCTATCACATTGATTCCATTCCCATCAACTTTTATGTTACTTTCTGGGACCCAATTCCAAGAATAGATGAAAGAGAGTGAAGTTGTTTGTATCTTAGCATGTCTAGATTCCAGCCAGAAAGTCCACGGAGTTCTATAGTATTATGCCAAAGGAGTTCCCAGATCACCTACCACCTATGTGGGATATACAACATTGCCTTGCTCATATTCCCAAAGTAAGCCTTCCTCATTTACTCTATTATCATATGAATCCTAAAGAACAGAAGGAGCCCCACTAGCAGGTCACTGATTTAATTTAAAAAGGACATATCAGGGAAAAATATGAGTCCTTGCAGCATTCCTGCACTTTTTGTCCTAAAAAAAGGCGAACATGACTCATGTGTGTGAATCCTGGAGCAATAAATAAAATCACTATAGAGTATAGATTCCCAATATTCCTGTTTGGATGATATTCTTGTTATACTTAGTGGACCCAAGGTTTTCTCAAAACTAGATCTAAAGAGTAGCTACCATAAAACCTGGGATTGAATGGAAAACCACCTTCAAAACAAGGAAAGGGCTATACGAATGGTTTGTGATATATTTTAGACTCTTCAATGCCCGAGTTCTTTATTTCGATGATATCCTAATCTATAGCACCGACCAGATCAACATCTAGATCACCTTCGAAAGGTTCTCCAAATTCTCTTAGAAAATAAGTTTTTAGTAAATCTTAAGAAGTGCACCTTTTAGACTAATAGTTTAACCTTCTTAGTGTACATTGTTTCATTCGAGAGTACAAGGTTGATCCTGAAAAGGTTCGTCGTGCTAATAAATCATGGCCTAGTCAGAAGACCATCACTGAGGTCTGTGGATTTCACGGCATAGCATCTTTTTATCATCAGTTTATTAGGAATTTTATTTCTATCATAGCTCCAATAATGGATTGTCTTAGAAATGGACATTTTATTTGGACCAAAGAAGTTGGGCATGCTTTCAACCTTGTGCCAGACAAGTTTACGACTAGTGCACAGCGGGACGCATGGGTATGGTGAAATGTGCGCAAGGTGAAGAGTGCACAAGGTGGAGTGCAGAGGGTGGAATCTCCAAGGGGCGCTTGAAGATGATCGAAGATCTTCAAAGGCATTCAAAGGTCTTCGAAGGCAAAGGAGACTAAGGGATTCCTTGGGGAGCTCTCACGCACATAGGAGGCGAAGGGGGACGAGGAGAAGATGGAATGTAGGCTATCTTAAATTTTATGCTCACATTTTCAGGAGGCTTGATAGAAGCACACCGAATATTAAAATCGGTTGTGAGCACCCCCCATGATGGGTGGTTACAAGTTGGTTAATCAACGATTGGCGCTGGAGATTGAGCGGCGGCCTGCGATGCGATTGGAGATCCGGCCGGCAGCGGAGAGGGGGCCGACCGGCGGCGAGACCTAGGCGGCCAAAGGCCGGGCGGGTGGCCGACAGAGAACGAGGCGGCGGAAGCCGGCACATGGCAAGGAGGCCAGCCGCGACCCGTCGCAGCCTTGTGCGTGGGGCCGCGAGGCCGGGTGCGGACCCTGGCGGCCACATACATGTGGCGGCGAGGTCGGATGCGAATGCTGGAGGCCGCATGCGTGTGACCGTCCGGTAGACCGGCCGCAGCGGCGGGGGAGAAGGCGGATTGAAATATTGGAGTCATCACAACAATCACTACTATCTAGATGATAACATGGGACTTCAAAAGCCAGGGGAAATTTTTGAAAAGATAAAATATTCTAGTACTTGTGAAATAGGCTATCTAGTCAGTGGCAATATATATAGTACAACTAATCATTTTCCCAGTTCAAGTAATCATTCCGCTGGTACAAATATTTTAAAAAAAAAAGATAAATAAAATCACAATATAAGACTCCATGAATTATCAAAAATTATATTCACTAATTATACTTTTTTTTGCCAAATGTTATAATTTCAAATCAGAGTATGAAGCATTAAGCATTCAACACAATGAACAACCCAGAAATTGAAGATTAATGGATAAAAGTACTGGCCATTTAACATCAGAATTTAAAGAATTTCTCATTCACAACCCAGAAATTTGGGTTGTGTAGGAAGGTGTCCTAAGATTAAATCTATGATTTCATCACATGAAAGACGGCCAATGTTTGAACATTTAAAACATAAACACATAATTTGCAAAACTAGAAAGAAAATAGTAATGAATCTGCTGCATACACAATCCATGAGAAGAAAGTATTGGATAAGAGAATTCATGAGATGAAGCACCTCAGATTTCAAAAAATAAAAACCATAATTTTAGCAAATTCACAGTATATTTAGATGTTAATTATATCATGACATGTGAGGAAGTTTAGTGCTTAATAAAGCATTCCTGGTAATCAAATCTCTCAACTCTGAAAAAAAAGGTATCACTTCAGTCAATGCCAGTCCATAAAAAATGCACATGGGATTACTGATTTGGATATAAGTTCAACAATAAGCAAGTTATATATAATAATCTAAATTACTCAAATATATAAACAGAATAATTATGAATGTTGTTAGAAAAGCCCAATTAAGGGCCCATGTTTTCTTCTTTCTCTCTCCTTGTATTAGTCCCACATCATGTATTAGGATTTCTCTCTTCTTTCTTCTCCGATATAAGTGTGTGTATACTTGTAACTATTCAATTCAAGAACTATATACAAGGTGTTGGGTCCTCTCTTTACATGATATCAGAGCCACCGGTCTCCACCTTGTATTCGGTCTACTGCTTGCGGTCTCCAGGTTCTGTCCGTTCGGACTTGCTTGTCCGGCCTGTTCTCCTGGAAACCACCCGGTGTTTTTCATTTCCCTCGAGCCGCCATCTTGTGCGGTCTGCCACCTTTTTAACTGCTCTCTCTCCTCGTGGCTTCCACTTCTCCTCCTCCTCTCTCTTTTTTATAAACTCACAGGTGGGTCCCACTTCATCTTGTATCTATCCGCGCGGTCTTCCTCCATATCTGTGCAGCCTGCTTTCTCTCTTCCCGCTTGTGGCCTCACCGTGACCGTGCGGACTCTCTCCTTAGGCTGACCGCTGCGACTTGTCTTGTCGATTAGCGGTCTCTTCTTTTGCTGCAAGTCGCGTCCTGGTCGCGACTCTTCTTGTCGCTGGTGTGTCCATCGAGACCGTGCGGCTTCTGCCTCTACCGCACCTGCTCTTCTCTGTTCGGCTTCCCTCTAGCCGCCCGGCCTCCTCTTTGCTAGCCGCCCGGCCTCCTCTTTGCTCGCCGCCCGGCCTCCTCTCTGTTACTCGCCCAGACTTCTCTCTGCTAGTCGCCCGACCCTGTCTCTTTCCTCGGTTCTTCAGATTCCGAGGACTCTTTTCAATTTATTATATGTTAGTCGTCTCACCACGACCTTGATTGTTGTATTACCTTTTCACCTTCTTTTCTTATGCAGGATCGCCGTACCCGGAGTACCATTGGTCAGGGGTAGCTGGTGAATGGGTTGTACATCTTGGATATCCCACCACCTCTTCTCTCTGCCATCTCCACTGTTGATTGGCACCGCGGCCTTGGCCATGCTCCCCTTCTGATTCTCAAGCGGGCACTTCCTGATATACCTTTACGGGAGTTCTCTTTTGAATCTTGTATCTACGGCAAACAACATCGTTCTTCTTTCCCCCCTGCCTGTACCAGGAGTAGTACTTCCTTATCTTTAGTTCATTCTGATGTCTGGGGTCCTTATAAAATCCCTACTATTTTTGGCTTTCGCTATTTTGTCACGATCATTGACGATTACTCTCGTACCACGTGGCTCTATTTACTACATGATCGAACTGAACTTACCTCTGTATTTCGCGCCTTTTTACTTGAGATGCGTACGCAGTTCGCAACCCCCCTCACAGTAATTCGCACTGATAATGCCCGGGAGTATACGGGTCGTGCATTCTCCAATCTCTGCACTGAATTTGGTGTCATTGATCAAACTTCATGTGCGTATACCACTCAGCAAAACGGGGTGGCCGAACGCAAAAATCATCATCTTCTCGATATTGTGCGCTCCCTTAGGTTCCAAATGCACGTTCCAATCGAATATTGGAACTTTACTGTATCCACCGTCTGTCATCTCATCAACCGTCTTCCCTCCTCTGTTCTTGATTTTGCCTCACCCATCCAACTCCTCTATCCCTCCACCAACCTCACCTCTCTCACACTGCGAATCTTCGGGTGTGTTTGCTACGTCCACCTTCTTGGCCTCCTTCCGACAAACTTGCTATTCGGGCCGCCAACTATATGTTTGTTGGCTACTCTCGCACTCTAAAGGGGTACGTCTGCTACTCTCCTACTGACGGCAAGCTGGTCGTTTCTGCGGATGTCACTTTCTGCAAAGACCAGCCCTTCCAGTTACCCAGCACCACCTCGTCTTCTGCTCACTCTATTCCCCGGCCTGCTGTACCGGTCACGACATCTGTGCCGTCTTCTTCCTCCTCTCCCCCCGTTCCTCCTCGGGTTCCTCCACCACTTATCCGTGTCTACTCTCGTCGCTCATCCAAGGATGCTCCCGTGACCCAGCTCCCCGCCACCAGCGATAACTCGGCTACGGCAGATCACACTCCCGTCTCTACAGCTCATCCCTTGGCCAACTACATCTATCTACATCGGCTCAAGCCGCCTATCTACGTGTTTGCCACCTCTCTCTCTTCTATTTTTATACCTAACAATGTTCAGGAGGCGCTTCAACACCCAGGGTGGAGGGTCGCTATGAACAATGAAATGCAGGCTCTCTGGGCTAACCAGACCTGAGATCTGGTTCCTCTTCCTGCTGGTCACACCTCTGTTAGCTGCAAATGAGTCTATGTCATTAAACATGCGGCGGATGGCACTATCGACCGTCTGAAGGCTCGCCTCGTGGCACGGGGCTTTACTCAGCAACCTGGCCTTGATTACGAGGAAACCTCTCCCGTGGCCAAATTGAACACGGTCCGCGTTCTCCTCTCATTAGCTGTTCAGCGTCACTGACCACTTTATCAGCTGAACATTAAGAATATCTTCCTCAACGGCGATCTACAGGAGACAGTTTATATGCAGCAGTCTCCCGGGTTTGAGACCACGGGGGAGTCTTTGGTATGTCACCTTCGGAAATCCATTTATGGTCTCAAACAGTCCCCGCGTGCGTGGTTTGAAAAGTTCAGTAAGGTGGTCTGTGCTAGTGGCTTCCCTCGGAGCTCGGCTGATTTTACTCTCTTCACCCGACACCGGTCAATCGGGACTGTGATTCTTCTAGTCTACGTTGACGATATTCTGATTACTGGCGACGACAAGGCTCCAGGAATACAACAGATCAAGGAACAGTTGAATTTCGCCTTTCAGACAAAAATCTAGGCAAACCTGCGGAGACTCCTATGGACGCAAATCACAAGCTCTCGGCCCATAGCTCTGACTCTGACAAGCTGCTTACAAATCCGGAGTATTACAGACGCTTGGTCGGGAAGCTGATCTACCTTACGGTGACTCGACCAGACATCTCATTTGTTGTGGGAGTTGTGAGCCGTTTCATGCACGCTCCTCGAACGTCTCATCTTCAAGTTGTCGAGCGCATCCTTCGATATCTCAAGATCGCCCCCGGACAAGGACTCGTGTACAAGCCATCCACATCTCTATCTCTTGTCGTGTATTCTGACGCTGACTATCAGGATCTATTGATGATAAACGCTCCACAACTGGGTTTTGTACTTACTTTGGTGGACACCTCATAACTTGGCGTAGCAAGAAACAGACTGTGGTTGTGTGTTCCTCTGCTGAAGCCGAGTATCGGGCTTTGGCTGTTGTTGTTTCTGAGCTAACCTGGCTTGAAGGCCTTCTGGGAGACTTAGGTGTTCGTCTCTTATCTCCGAGCAACCTTATTTTGCGACAGTCAGGCAGCAATTCATATTGCCAAGAATCTGGTTTTTCCGAGCAACCTTATTTCTGAGCTAACCTGTTTGTCACTTTATCCGGGAAAAGGTACAGTCAAAGAAGATAGATTAAGAGCATGTTCCTGCTACCGACCATGTTGCGGACATCCTGACGAAAGCTCTCTCCAGGCCGCTATAGTATCAGTTCTTATCCAAGCTTGGTGCCTACGACTTGTACGCTCCAGCTTGCAGGGGAGTGTTAGAAAAGCCCAATTAAGGGCCCATGTTTTCTTCTTTGTCTCCTTGTATTAGTCCCACATCATGTATTAGGATTTCTCTCTTCTTTCTTCTCCTATATAAGTGTGTGTATACTTGTAACTATTCAATTCAAGAACTATATACAAGGTTTTGGGTCCTCTCTTTACAAATGTCACAAATTTATTAATAAATTACATACCCGCTGAAGCTATTGGTGATCATAGAAGATTATGCCGAATTCATTAAAAAATTAATAATTAGGCTACCTTATTGGCGTCTGCATAAAAACCAAAACACTAAGAAAGAAGAGGACACAATCACAATTTTTTCATAAGCAGACTTCCAGCTAATGAGCAATACTGCAAGTAAGAAAATCCCTATTTGCATCATTGCATGTATTTGAATCCCAAAAAGCTCTTGATTTCTCAACGTGAACTTAATTGTGAATCAGAATTGTGACTCATAAACTTGTGCACCGAATGAAAACATATACTGTTAGAAAAACCCATGTAAAGAGAACATTATTGAGCCCATTTTTGTCTTTTCTCTTCTCTCTTCTTTAGTCCCACATCATGTATAGGATTGATTCTTTCTCCTTCCTCCTATATATTTGTATTCTCGCCTTGTATTTACACATATAAGAAATACATACAAGTTTTTGAGCTCTTTCTACATGGTATCAGAGGGACTGGTTGCCTCCCGCGGACTCCAAACACTATCCACCTTCCTCTAATCTCCTGCGCCTGCGGTCTCCGGCAGCCTCCTGCGGCCTGCAAATTCTATCCGCTCCTCTCCCTTAGCCGCTCGGCTAACTACGGCCTGCAGTCTTCTGCGACCTCTATTTTTGCTTCTGCTCCCTCTTCCTCTCTGTGGTTCCACCCTCCTCCTCGGGCTTCTTATAGCCTCCTCACTCTCTGTCCCGTGGGGTCCACTTCTCCTAGCTGTTCTCATTCAGTCCGCCGCGGGCTCCTCTCGTCCGCTTCGGGCTCCTCTCGTCCGCTGCGGGTTCCTCTTGTCCGCTACGGGCTTTCTTCCCCTGCTCTACTTATCTCCTTCCTTGTGAGCTTCTACCTCAGTCCAGACCGAGCTCTCTTCTCGCTCGCGGTCTCTTGGTTTATCCCGTCGGACTAATCCTAATCGCTGCGGGCTCTCTTCTCACGGTCCGCTGAAATTTCCCCTTTCGCGGACTGCTCCTGTCCGACGCGGCCTATCCCAAATCACAAATTGCGGCCTGCCCCTTCTAATCACCGCGGACTGCTCGAGTTCGCCGCGGACTGCTCCTCGCATCTTGTCACGGACCCGCTGCCTTCTCTTGTCGCTTGAGTTCTGCTACTCACGACCTCTTCTCGCGGCTTCTCCTATCCGCTGACTTCCCTATCCGCTCGAGTTATTTTTCAACTCGCGGCCGCTTCTTCTATCCGCTCGAGTTCTTCTACTTTTGGTTTCCTCTCCCTGTCCGCTCGCGTTCTTCTCGCGGCCTCCTTTGCTCTGACCGCTGCTGTGCTCACCAAGACCGTGCGGACTATCTTCTTTCCGCATTTCGGTCGCGATCTGTATGATCGCTGGTGTCCATAGTGTGACCGTGCGGTCTGTTGTTTTCCCGCATTGAGGTCGCAGTCTTCTCCTTCCCTACCTACCGTGCGGTCTCCGATTTTTCTCGTTGCGGTCTCCATCTCCTGCTGCTTCTATGGGCTCTTCTGTCAACTCCACTGGCCCGGCGGATAGTCCGCCTGCAGACCGCTCGGCTTGTCCTGCAGACCGCCTGGTTTGTTCTGCTGAAATCCGCGACGAGCTGCGGATAACTATTATTTCTCTCTCTGGGAAGAAAACTTTATCCCTTGGGTGCATTCTGTTCGACGGGTTCTTCAGGTCAAGGGCCTCTTGCCTCACCTTACTCAGGCACCTCCTCCTACCGACGATTGGCTCCGCAATGATGGTCGCGTTCAGACTTGGGTCCTTAATTCCTTGGATGGCGAACCTTATCAGATGGTCATGTACCACGACACCGCCAAGACTATGTGAGATGAGCTGCATTCCTTGTACTCAGGCCGAGACAGCCTTCAGCATCTCTACGACATACTGATCTTTTCGCTCTCGACACTGGTGGGGCTTCAGATATGACCTCCTTTGTCGCTCAAGCCAAGACCCTTGTTGAGGCCTGGATCCAGCATCAGCCATCTACCAAAGATCATGCTGCTCAGCGCACTCAGAAAGAAGCCGTCTGCATTGCCATCATAATGGCTCGTGTTCCGTCTCACCTTCAGAGCATTCGCACTCAGGTCCTAGCTTCTCCCAAAACATCGTTTTTCTTTGATGTTTGCTCAATGCTTCTCCGCGTGTCACCTCCTCCGGATATTTCTGCTCCTCCCCCGGCCCTTCTTCAGCAGGCCCCTTCCCTCCTACCGTCACCTCCTACCTCTGCTCGAGGCAGACGTTCGGGATCTCGAGGCCGGGGTCGGCTGAAGTGTTCCTACTGCGGGCAAGACGGTCACCTTGAGACGACCTGCTATCGGAAGATTGGTTATCCTCCTCGTCCGACGGCATCTGTTGTTGTTGACGCCTCCTCTATCGCCCCTCCTGATCTTGAGGCCGTTCGTCTCCAGCTCCAGCAACTCCAGGGGCTTCTCAACCCGCCCTCTGCCTTCATTGCCTCCGTCTCCAACACAGGTACTTCTTCTTTATCCACCAGCCCGTGTTGGATCGTGGACTCAGGTGCGACTCATCACATTACCTCGTGACGGCCTGCCCAGTACTCGGATTCTCCTTATCCGAAGTCTATCACTGTGGCCAATGGGGCGACGGTTCCCGTCTCCGGCTCGGCGGATCTTTATATCACTGTGCCCAATACTCGGACTGCTTGCTTTCTCATCAACCGTCTCCCATCCTCCGTCCTCCACTATGTTACACTGTTCAGCCTACTATTTCCCTCCACTCCGGCATTTCCTCTCCGCCACGTGTCTTTGGCAGCACCTGCTACGTCCACCGTCTGACGGCATCTGTTGTTGTTGACGCCTCCTCTGTCGCCCCTCCTGATCTGGATGTCGTTCGTCTCCAGCTCCAGCAACTCCAGGGGCTTCTAAACCCGCTCTCTGCCTTCATTGCCTCCGTCTCCAACACAGGTACTTCTTCTTGATCCACCAGCCCGTGTTGGATCGTGGACTCTGGTGCGGCTCATCACATTACCTCGTGACGGCTTGCCCTATACTCGGATTCTCCTTATTCGAAGTCTATCACTGTGGCCAATGGGGCGACGGTTCCCGTCTCCGGCTCGGCGGATCTTTATATCACTGTGCCCAATACTCGGACTGCCTGCTTTCTCATCAACCGTCTCGCATCCTCTGTCCTCCACTATGTTACACTGTTCAGCCTGGCATTTCCTCTCCCGCCACGTGTCTTTGGCAGCACCTGCTACGTCCACCGTCTGGGGCTGTCCTCGGATAAGTTGGATCCCCGGGCGGCTAAACACATCTTTGTCGACTATTCGCGCAACCAGAAGGGCTGTCTGTTATTCTCCAGCTTCTCGAAAGATCTCGGTCTCTGCTGATGTTACATTCCGGGAAGATCAACTATTTTTCCCTGCTCTTTTACCCGCTCATCTACCACCAGCTCCTCTCCAGCTATTCATCACACGACGGTAATCCTCGTTATTACACCACCTTCACCAGATCCCCCTCCACCGACTACTGCTCCGTCCAAACCACTCGTTATTTGTGTCTACACTCGTCGCCCTCCCGATTCTGTTGCCCCTCTGCAGTCGGCCTCAACCACGGATACTCCGCGTCCTGCTGATTAGGTACCGCCCTCCACTGCTCATCCTATGGCCAACTATGTCTCCCTCCATCGCATCTCTCCCCTCTTGCACAAATTTGCTACTTCTCTTTCCTCGGTCTCTGTTCCTAATTTTGTGTAGGAGGTGCTTCAACATCCGGGCTGGCGGACCGCCATGGAGGAAGAAATGTTTGCTCTCTGGGTTAACCAGACATGGATTGTAGTACCCCTTCCTCTAGGTCAGAAACTGGTTGGGTGCAAGTGGGTCTTTGTCATCAAACATGCTACGGAGGGGACAATTGACCGTCCGAAGGCTCGTCTCGTGGCTCGTGCTTTCACCCAACAACAGGGGCTCGACTAAAAAGAAACTTGCTCTCCCGTGAGCAAGCTAAATATCGTTCGTATCCTCATCTTCGTCGTTATCCATTGCCATTGGCCCCTATTCCAACTGGATATCGAGAATGCTTTTTTGAATGGGAATCTCCAGGAAACAGTATATATGTAACAACCAACCAGATTTGAGACCAACGGGGGAGTCTCAGGCCTGCCGTCTTTTGAAGGCTCTGTATGGTCTCAAACAATCCTCACGGGCATGGTTTGACAAATTCAATAAAGTCCTTCGAGATATTGGTTTTACTCGGAGCTTGGCCGACTTCTCGCTGTTTACTCGTCACCGAACAACAACAACAACGATTCTTCTATTAGTTTACGTTGACAATATCATCATTACAGGAGAAGACTCACAAGGGAAACAGGCAGTCAAACTACATCTAAGTTCCGTCTTTCAAACAAAAAATCTGGGGCCCCTACAATACTTCTTGGGTCTTGAGGTTGTCAAACGGTCAGATGGGCTTGTCCTCTCTCAACGAAAGAATTGTCTCGACCTCCTTCATGATGCATGTTATTCAGGCTGAAGCCGAGTGACATCCCTATGGATGTAAACCACAAGTTGAGCGCCCAGGCATCTGACTCGGATATCTTACTCCAGAATCCAGAATATTATCGTCGGCTCGTTGAAAAATTGATCTATCTCATGGTAATCCGACGAGATATTTCCTTCGTTGTTGGTATTGTGAGTCGATATATGCACTCCCCTCGAAGATCTCATCTTCAGGTTGTTGAACGCATTCTCAGATACCTTAAAACAGCTCCTGGTCAAGTACTTGTTTACAGAACCTCTTCTTCAGCTCCAACATTAGTGACATACTCGGATGCTAATTATGTTGGTTCCCTTGATGACCGGCAATCTACTAGTGGTTTTTGCACCTATTTTGGAGGACATTTGGTTACCTGGCGAAGCAAAAAGTAAGTGGTCGTTGCTCGATCATCAACTGAGGCAGAATACCGGGGAATGACATCTGTAGTGTCTGAACTGACGTGCCTTGAGAGTCTTCTAACTGATTTGGGTGTAAAACTACCTTCACTGACTCTTCTACTCTGTGACAGCCAAGCTGCTATTCATATCGCCAAGAATCTGGTCTTCCACGAAAGAACAAAGTACATCGAAGAAGACTGTCACTTCATCCGAAAGAAAGTTCAAATGAAAAAACTCGATCTAAAGCATGTCACAGGGACTGAACAAGTTGTGGATGTCCTCACAAAGGCTCTTTTCAGGCCATTTTTGTCTTTTCACTTGTCTCCTCTTTATCTCACATCATGTATAGGATTGATTCTCTCTCCTTCCTCTTATATATTTGTATTCTCTCCTTGTATTTACGCATATAAGAAATACATAGAAGTTTTTGAGCTCCTTCCTCTTATATGTTTGTAATTTTGTATACTAAAAGTGGAGTTGGGTTCTATTTGTGGATTCTGTGCAAGGTTGTGAGGAATTGAATTCTCTTGATTTGTGATTTGAGATTTGAGATTTTGTGGAGCCACTTGAATGTGAGCAAATTTTATCCTTGATGTCTGTGTGCGATAACAGCAGTCCTCGGAGCAGGAGATCAAAGGTGACGAGGAATTCAAAGCTTTGGTGCCTGTGTACTCATACATTATTAATACATGAATCGCACCATATAGAGAATACTTTCTTTCTGCCTGGATTGATCAGTTCTTGAATTTGGGCACTATCAACTTTTTTGACTAATTAATCTTCATATACAACCATATATATATGGCATTTTAACATTTTTTTGATAAGTTAGGAGGTCAGTTTATTATGAATATTAGATAACATGGAAGTTATGGTTTTATATTTTTTACTTTTTTCTTGGTCTACCATTAACATAATGGTCTGAGATTAAATTTTTGCGATCTACCGTTACCAATGGCCTGTAATTAGCTTAAATCGGTTTGTCAATAACACTCCCCTTAATATATTACAAGTGATAGGCATGTGGTCCACACCCTTAAGGCCAACCGCAACAGTACACCGGTCGCGACAGCGGACGGGACAGGGCCACAATGCATAGCGCAACAATTCTTCGGCCACGAAATTGCGACGGTGTGACGAAGGTGTCGTCTCACGCAAACCGCAAAGGCTATATTCCACAAATCACTTGTATTTTCTTTGTGCATTAAGGTTTGTGAGCGACAGTTGGCACACATTTTATATTGTAGTTGAGGTTTGTGAAATTAAAATTTTATATTGTATTTTCCTTGTGCATTGACGTTGAATGTTTTCCCTTCTAAAATTGCTTAGTATGTCCAAAACTATTATTTTAACAAAATATCATCATCTGCGTCAAAATCTTTAATCAAAATATCGTCCGATTTAGAAATAAATTTGATTTCTAATTCCTATAAAGGTGTTGTATATACAAGTTAAGTGTATATAAGAATTTACACGTCTTTTTTAACTGCGCCTTATACGTACATTTTCATGAGAAGTGTTCAACATGAAAGAGATCTACAACTTTCATGTTGAACACTTTTTAATTTGAAGTAATTTAGACGCCTAATTTGGTCCCAGAAAAAAGTCACGCCGAACATAAGTACGGACGCCCGGGATCGGCGTGACTTCTTTCGGGGGCCAAATCGAGGCCTTAAATGGGTTCAAATTAAAAAGTATTCAACACAAAAGTTGTAGATCTCGTCGAACGAGATCTACAACTTTTGAAGCAGTTTAGACCCTCAATTTGGGCCCCGAAAAAAGTCACGCGGAAAATCTGTACGGACGACTTGTTCCGTGCGTATCTGTTTTCGGGCTTAAATTGGAGGCCTAAACGGCTTCAAATCAAAAAATGGTCAACATGAAAGTTGTAGATCTCGATGAAATATATAACTTTCATGTTGATCACATTTTCAAATGAGAAACATTTGGGGCTCAAAATTCAAAAATGCAAAAATTATAAAAAAAACAAGATTGGTTTGATAGTAATTTTTTGAAAGAGAAATACAAAAAAGCAGCAATTTTGTTTTTATTTTGTTTTTATCTGATTTGCTAATAACGAAAGTGGGTTTGCTAATAACAGCACCCAATAAAATTGTGCCCAATGTAAGATTTTCAATTCAGAACATGAAACTAAAGGTAAGGTGGCATTAACCATTCAACACAAGGAACAAAGTTAAATGAAATGAAACCAGAACAAAGTTAATGGAATGGAGACAACAATACACCAAACGTATTTTAGAATCATAGGGAAACCATAACTTGGAATCAAATAGAATTTTCTTAAAGAAATTATAAATATAATCACAATTAACGGCTCTGTGAATTAAATATAATATAATACACAGATTCCTATCAAAATGTGAAACACCAAAAATCAAGTTTGGTCTATGCCAAATGATAGCATTACCAGTCATAGCACTGTGCTACAGGTAACGTGGCACTAGGCAGACAATACAGTGCAAAGTTAAGTTATTGAAATAGTTGACAGGTATTCTAGACTAAATTGTTAAAATGGTGGAGATTATAAATTTAATATGATATGATCAGTGACACATTTATAATCAAACAAACAGCTAATATGCCCAAAGCCAACACAGCTCAATCGCTTTTGTATGATTCAACTATTCAAGTTCAACCAATAGAACAGGTTGGGAAGAACGGTTGATTAGGAAGCACATGAGAGTGGGAATGGACATGAAAAACCTACTTCAATTGTCATTTGGCTTTTCCTATTTATGGTCTATTGATGTTCATGGGGATTGATTGCTTTCAAATTAAATGTAAATGAGATTTACTGGAAAGATCAAAAAACTAGAGGACAGAATTGAATATTAATGGAATAAAATGAGATTTAACATCAGAATTAAAAGATTTTTTCATTCACAGCCCAAAAATTTTGGTGTAGGAATGTGTCCTAAGATTAAATCTATGCTTTCAGCACATGAAAGATAGCCTATGTTTAAACATTTAAAACATAAGCACAGCAAAAAACTGATTAAAAACATTTAATAGAATCAATAAAGCCAGATTCAGTAGGAATAATCAAGGTGCAACAATTGACATGAAGGCCATCAGTGACGAGATTTTAAAAATCGGTTTGATTCTGCCAGCAAGAGTCCTCAGTGATATTTCAGAAGAGGGAGCTCATTTATCATCATAGTAGCCATTATCACAGATCCAACAGTGAATTCAGTCAAAAAAACATTATGAATTCAGACAAACCGTAATGGTAAACCGATAAAAAATATAGATCAATTAAGAGGGGATAGCTCAGTTCAGCGGGGTTGTCGACACACAGATCTCTCAAAGAGAGACATGTAATCAGGTCTGTTGAGCTTGATATATTGGAGTCATCACAGCAATCCCACTATGATCTAGAAGATGACATGGAAATCAAAAACTAGGGGAAATTTTTGAAATGATAAAATATTATAATAATGGTGAAATTGGCTATGTAGTAGCAGTGGAGGCATATATATATAGCACAAATAATCATTTGGCAAGTTCAAATAATCATTCGAAAAAAACCATAAATGTTATAAATGCTACAACAATAAATGGCTTTAGATTCACTAATTTCTATCAAATGCAAAAACTGAATTTGATTTTGCCAAATGTTAGAATTTCAAATCAAACCAGGTTATGCTGGTCCCAAGCCCGAATGAAAAATGATAGGGTTGTGTTATCTACACCAAACGTACTTTGGAATCTGTTACAGGCCGATGAATGTGTGCCGTGTAGAGAGGAGACGGGGATACAAGGGGTAAACCCTAGAATGGGAGAGGAGATGAGAAGAACTAGAGAGAGAAAGGGAAGGGAGAGAGAAGAGAACTTGATTAATACTTTTCTTATGCATTTCATGACCCCCAAGGGTCTATTGTATAGAACCTAGATGGTACAGGTGTAAATTCATGATACCATGAAACTAAGCAAAATAATAAAAACACACAAGACTACATGACTTGACATGACTCGTACAATATTAAAATATCTAATACAATTAATAAAATAAAACTCCTAATACTAGATAACCAACGGTGTGAGCTTCATAACACTCCACCCGTCCTTGACATCGAGCATGACTCCAAGCTCGAACTCCACCTGGATGGTTGGATCGTCTGGAAGGTTTATCTCCCGCCAGAACATGGCCCGCTAGTGCGTAGCAGCGGAGGCGGTGTCAGCAAGTAGCGGCGGAGGCGGTGTCGGCACGTAGCGGCGGAGGCGGTGTCGGCACGTAGTGGCGACGCCGTGGGAAAGACTTGCGGCGAAAATAATGGCTTTTGCACGACCGGTGGAGCGATGGTGAGCAGCAGCAATAGGGAGGGCAGAGAGACGAGAGCCGGTAGCAGAAACGGGTCCGTCGGGGTCACCGGAGCACGGGCCGGCAGAAGAGGCGGCGCTGTGGCCGGTGGGAGCGGCAAGGCGGGGAACGGCGGGAAAAGAGCCAGGAGAGGAGGAGGCGGCGGCAACAAAGGTGGCGGCGACGGCTGCGGCGGCGGCGGCGGCAGCGAAGGTGGCGGCGACGGCTGCAGCGGCGGCAGCCTCTGCGACGATGGCCGTGGAGGCGGAGGTGGCGACAACGGCGGCGGCGGCGGCGGCGATGGCGACCACCACGACGACGGCGGCTGCGGCGGCGGTGCGTCATGAACGGCGGAGGACGATTGTGGCACTATCATTGGAGGGGAAGGCGACGACTCTAGCTCTGGTGGTGGTGGTGACAGAAAAACCACCAATGAGTCGCGAGACATGCGGAGGGCGTCGAGCGTGAGGTCGAGTTGAGCATCGACGTGGCCGAGTCGAGCCTTCCGATGAGCTCAAAGCGGTCAGCAGCGCTAAGCGACATGATAGAAATGAGGGTTAATTAATTAACTAATTAAATAATTAATTAATTATCAAGTGAATGGGTTAGTGGACTCGAGGAAAAGGGAAAGAAAATAAAAAGGGGGAAGAGAGGTGTGGTTGGGATGTAATTAGAGTAATATATAAAAAAATAATAATAATAAAAGGTGGTGTTGGGGAAGTAAAATAAAGAAGGAAAATAAAAAAATGAGGTGGAATTGACACAGAGGAAGAAAATCAAATAAAATAAATGGATGGGGATGGGGAGGGACTTTTAAGAGGAAAGTAATGATAAAATTAAAAAAAAAGACATGCGGGGAACATGATAGGCGGCGACAGCACATGTGGAGTAAAATAAAGAGCACACTACTTAAAAACAAAACCACAAGATGTGGGTTTGATGGGCTCAAGGACTGCGGGCGCGGAAGGGTTTTAACGGAAGGGCGTGCGCTGGTGTCGAGAAGCAGAGAGGTGTGGGACGCGCTGGGATCAGGCGTAGTAGGGCTCGAACAGTTCGAAAAAGCCAGGGGATGGCGTGCTCGGGGAAGAAGATGGAGAAAGGCGTTGTTGTAGTTGACTGGCGCCGAGGAAGAGAGAACAACGACAGACTGCATGGAACGGCGATCGGAGGGGAGGAACCTGCGCGGCGGAAGCGTCAAGCCGAGAAGGGATGGCTCTGATACCAAGTTGTTACGGGCCGATGAATGTGTCGAGAGGAGGCGGGGATACATGGGTTAAACCCTAGAATGGGAGAGGAGATGAGAACTAGAGAGAGAAAGAGAGGAGCTTGAGAGAGAATAGAACTTGATTAATACTTTTCTTATGCATGACATGACCTCAGAGGTCTATTAGATAGAACCTAGATGGCACATGTGTAAATTCTTGATACCATGAAACTAGGTGAAATAATAAAAACACATAAAAAACTACTTGACTTGACACATACGATATTAAAACATCTAATACATATAATAAAATAAAACTCTTAATACTAGATAACCAACGATGTGAGCTCCATAACAGAATCATAGAGAAACCACAACTTTTAACTAGGTAAAATTTTCCTAAAGAAATTATAAATGTAATCACAATTAGCAGCTCTGTGAATTATTGAAAATAATACACGAAAATGTAACACGGATTCCTATCAAAATGTAACACAAAATATCAAGTTTGGTTTATGCCAAATGATAGCATTACCGGTCAATCAGTCATAGCATCTTGCTACACGTACTGTGGCATTAGGCGGACAATAAACGTGCAAAATTAAGTCATTGAAATAGTTCGTTTGTGCTCTAGATTAATTTGTGAAAATGGTGGAGATTATAAATTTAACATGATATGATACCATGGTGACCCACTATATCATCAAACAAACAGCTAATAAGCCCAAAGCCAACACAGCTCAATCCCTTTTTGTATGATTCAACTATTCGAGTTCAACCTATAGAACATAGATTGGAAAGATCAGTTGATTATGAAGCTCGTGAGTGGGAATGGAGACAAAGAAGCTACTTCAATTGTCATACGGCTTTTCCTACCTATGGTCTATTGATCTTCATGGAAACTGACTGCTTTCATATTAAAGGCTCGTCTGTTTTAGAAGTGGCGGGTCGATCCGGCGGGTGGAAAGGGAGAGTTCGAACCGGAGAGGGGAGGTGGCTGCTCCAAACGGAGCTTTTTGGGGCATTTCTCAAGGCGGGCGGGCGGGTGGAAACGGAGCAAACGCCGCCTGAGGTTCATTTGTTTACCCTCCTTCGGGCAGCCTTTCCTCAAAACGGAGTTGCGAAACGCCCAAACAAATAGAGCCTAAATGATAAGTTTGAGAAAAATCAAATGAGATTTACAGGTAAGATCATACAAAAATAGAGGCCTGGATTGAAGATTAATGGATAAACGTAATGGCCATTTAACATCAGAATTTAAAGAAATTCTCACTCACAACCCAGAAATTTGGGTTGCGTAGGAAGGTGTCCTAAGATTAAATCTATGATTTCATCACATGAAAAATGGCCAATGTCTAAACATCTAAAACATAAGAACATAATTTGCAAACCTAGAAAGAAAATAGTAATGAAAAAGCTGAATCCGCAATTCATGAGATGAAAATATTGGATAAAAGAATTCATGAGATGAGGCAGCTCAGATTTCAAAAAACAATCATAATTTTAGCAAACTCAAGGTATATTTAGATGTTAATTATACCCTGAGATATAGGGAAATGAAGTGCTTAATAAAGTATCCGGGATCACCAAATCTCTCACCTCTGACAATAAGGGTATCACTTCTGTCAATGCCAGTCCATTAAAAATGCACAAAGGATTATTGAATTAGATATAAGAAGTTCAACAATAAGCAAGTAATATAATAATATAAACTCCTCAAATAACAACAACACTAAAACCTTTATCCCCATATAAACAACTCAAATATATCAACAAAAAAAATATGAATGTTACACAAATTTATTAATATATTACATACCCACTGAAGCTGTTGGTGATCATGGTAGATTACGCAGAATTCATAAAAACTTAATAATTAAGCTAACTTATTGACGTACCAGTACCAGGTCGAACGGGCATAAAAACCTAAACAGTAATAAAGAAAGGGACACAATCACAATATTTTCATAAGCAGACTTTAAGCTAATGAATGAGCAATACAGTATGTAAGAAAATTTCTATTTGCATGTATTTGAATCCCTAAGAAACTCCTGATTTCTCTATGTGAACTTAATTGTGAATCAGAAACAAGGGCCCCAAATGAAAACATAATCAAATGAGAAAATATAGTCATAGTAGATGCATCAAACAATTTAAAAAGAAAAAAATTTGTTTTTGTCCGAAGGTGAACACAGAAAAACTGGAATATAATCAAGGATCTTTGGTTGCCTTAGTGATCACATCTAATGATTACCTGAAGCCTGAATAGATCCAAAGATGATTGCAAATCAGAGATCTGTGAAAACAGGTTTTTGAACTCACACGGGGATGAATACAGCAATTGCCAACAACACCAGGATGAAGACAGCAATTTCACAAAAGGATTTGACCAAGAGGGTTAGTTGGTGTCTTTCCAAGGATGAACAAATCTTCAATGTGTTTAGTGATTCGAGAGACTCCCCTATAACCACAATCACCTCCACGGCCTCATCAGAAACAGCGACGCTCACAACCAAAGTAGTGAAGGAAGAAGCATAAGTGTGGAGAGAAGCAGGGGAATTGATACCCTGCACGATGACCTTTATCCCTAAACTTGGAAAAAATGAAAAGAAATCTAACTACATTCAAGGATATCTTCTCTGGCAAACCTACAAGGAAGTGAAGCCTAACACTTGAAGAAATGAAAAGAAAGCAAACCCCGTCCAAGGAAATATTACCTGAATCCTAAGACCTCCAGGCACCCCTCGAAGTTGGTGAGGGAGAATTACCGAGGTTCATGAAGACCGAAAGTCAAGTCGTAACGGGGATCCTGGTCAGTGGTGTTCTTCGGAAGCTGTGGGCAGATTTCATTGTACATTCTGACAGTATTGGCAAGTAAGCTCAGACTTTAAAAAGTGTGGGGGAACAATGAGATAGTGGGAGAGTTATGGAGACCACTCTTTCTCATGACAGAGCCCGCCCATGGATAAAAGTGTTTAATCACAATAAACGGCTTAAAGAATTATCAAAAATTATATTCACAATTTCAATCAAATGCAAAAAAAAAAATATTTTTGTGCGCCAAATGTTAGTATTTAAAATCAGAACATGAAGCTACAGGTACGGTGGCATTAAGCATTCAACACAATGAACATAGTTAAATGAAATGAAACCAGAACAAAGTTAATGGAATGGAGCCAACGATACACAAAGTATTTAAGAATCATAAGGAAACCTTAAGTATGAATTCAGTAAAAATTTTCAAAAGAAATTATTAATGTAATCACAATCAACGGCTCTGGAAATTAATGATGATATAATACACAGATTCCTATCAAAATGTGAAACACAGAAAATCCAGTTTGGTTTATGCCAAATGATAACTCATAGCACTGTACTACAGGTAACGTGGCATTAGGCAGACAATACAGAGCAAAATAAAGTTATTGAAATAGTAATTTTCTATTCTAGATTAAATTGTGAAAATGGTGGAGATTGTAAATTTAATATGATATGATCCCTCAGTGACACATTTATAATCAAACAAACAGCTAATATGCCCAAAGCCAACACAGCTCAATCGCTTTTGTATGATTCAACTATTCGAGTTCAACCTATAGAACATAGATTGGGAAGAGTGGTTGATTACAAAGCTCATGAGAGTGGGAATGGACACGAAGAAGCTACTTCAATTGTCATACGGCTTTTCCTATCTATGGTCTATTGATCTTCATGGGGATCAATTGCTTTCATATTAAATGTTAAACTTGAGATAAATAGAATGAAATTTATTAATAAGATCATAAAAAAAAGAGGACAGAATTGAATATTACTGGAATAAAATGAGATTTAACATCGGAATTTAAAAAATTCGCATTCACAACCCAGAAATTTGGGTTGCTCAGGAAGGTGTGCTAAGATTAAATCTCTGATTTGATCACATGAAAGATGACCTATTTTTACATATTTAAAACATAAGCATGGCAGAAAACAAATTTAATAAAATCAATAAAGCCAGATCAGAAGTTATAAACAAGGTGCAACATTTGACATGAAGTCGTTCAATTAAAGAGTTGGATAATTATGAACTTCATCACCATCAGTTAGATGATGGTATGGCGATGGCTACACGTGAAAAAAGAAAATTTCCAAGAAGAAACTTGAAGGTTTACTCAGTGATGGCGATATTAGAAATTGGTTCGATTCTGCCAGCAAGAGTCCTCAATGATATTTCAGAAGAGGGAGCTCTTTTATCATCACAGTATCCTTATCAGAGATCCAGCAGTGAATTCAGTCAAAAAAAAACATTACGAAGTAGAATGAAAGCCAAAGCAGTAAGAAAGACAAACTATAATGGTAAACCGATAAAAAATATATAGATCAATTTAGAGGGGATAGCTCAGTTCAGCGGGGTTGTCGACATACAAATCTCTCAAAGAGAGATGTAATCCGGTCTGTTGAGCTTGAAATATTGGAGTCATCACAGCAATCCAACTACGATCTAGACAAGATGATGTCGTGGAGCTTCAAAAACTCGGGAAAATTATTGAAAAGATAAAATATTCCAATACTGGTGAAATTGGTTATGCAGTCGCAGTGGGTATATATATAGTTCAAATATCATTTGGCCGGTCAAATAATCATTTGGCCGGTTCAAATAATCATTTGGCCGGTTCAAATAATCATTTGGCCGGTTCAAATAATCATTTGGCCGGTTCAAATGATCATTTGGCCGGTTCAAATAATCATTTGGCCGGTTCAAATAATCATTTGGCCGGTTCAAATAATCATTTGGCCGGTTCAAATGATCATTTGTAAAAGGATGATAAATGTAATCACAATAAACTGTTACATGAATTATCAAAATTATATTCACTAATCCCTATCAAAAGCAAAAAATAAATTTTTTTTGGCAAATGTTAAATTTTCAAATAACAGCATGAAGCTTAGGTTAAGGTGACATTAACCATTCAACACAATAAAGAAAGTTAAATGAAATGAAACCACAACAAAGTTAATGGGATGGAGCCAACAATACACCAAAATTATTTTAGAATCATAGGGAAACTACAACTTTTAAGTATGTAAAATTTTCGTAAAGAAATTATAAATGTAATCACAATTAACGGCTCTGTGAATTAATGATAATATAATACACAGATTCCTATCAAAATGTGAAAAACCAAAAATCCAGTTTGTTTTATGCCAAATGATAGCATTACCGGTCATAGCATTGTGCTACAGGTAACGTGGCATTAGGCATTAGGCAGACAATACAGTGCAAAATTAAGACATTGAAATAGTTAGTTCATATTCTAGATTAAATTATGAAAATTGTGGAAATTATAAACCATCTGTGACCCATAAATAATCAAACAAACAGCTAACACTGCTAATAGCTAACACGGCTCAATTGTTTGAGTAATATTCAACTATTCGAGTTCAACCTATAGAACATAGATTAGGAAGAACAGTTGATTATGAAGCTCGTGAGAGTGGGAATGGACACGAAGTGCTTGATTGTCATACAACTTTTCCTATCAATGGTCTATTGATCCTCATGGGACCGATTGCTTTCATATTAAATGTGAAGTTAGAGATAAATAAAATGAGAATTACTGGTAAGATCATAAAAAATAGAGGAGGGGATTGAAGATTAATGAATTAACATAATGGCAAATTAACAACAGAATTTAAAGAAATTCACAACCCAAATATTTGGATTTTGTAAAAAGGTGTCCTAAAACTAAATATATGATTTCATCGCATGAAAAATGGCCTATGTTTAAACATTTAAAGTATAAACACATCAGAAAACATATATAAAAATTTTAATACAATCAATAAAGCAAGATTCAGCAAGAATAAATAAGGTGCAACATTTGACATGAAGGCAATCAGTTCAAGTGTTGGATAATCATGAACTTCACCATTAGATTAAATGAAAAATATGATGACGGATAAAAGTGAAAAAACAAATTTTTCGGGGAGAATCATGAAGGTTTACTCAGCGATGGCGATTTTAGAAATTGGTTCGATTCTGCCAGCAAGAGTCCTCAATGTTATTTCAGAAGAGGGAGCTCTTTTATCATCACAGTAGCCTTATCACAGATCCAACAGTGAATTCAGTAAAAAAATACACTATGAAGTAGAATGAAAGCTAAGGTGGTAAGAAGCACAAACCATAATGGTAAACCGATAAAAATATAGATCAATTTAGAGGGGATAGCTCAGTTAAGCGGGGTTGTCGACACAGATCTCTTGAAGAGAGTGTAATATGATCCGTTGAGCCTGACATATTGGAATCATCAATCGGAGGGGGGGATTAGCCTAAGCCAATAAACCTCAGATCTCTTCTCCCTACCAAACCATAGTCATACATTGAGCTATATAAGATTTACCAGAGAAAAAAGTAAAGTTTTTGAACAAAAGTTAATAGATTAGAAGTAATCATAACTGCATCCAATAATTTAAATAATTTTGTTTGTTAGCGGAAGGATTTAATTCCTAGATGTTCATCCTAAAGCAAAGAGACTAATAAGATGGGAAATTTGATCCATGTTGGGACAACCTTCATAGGGAATAACAAAGATTTCCAAGATTGGTAGGAGCAACATCTCAAAACGAGACATTTGAGTGAACCAGATTCTAATTTGGTGCATTGAAAAATAATTGGACCAATTTGTGAGCACGCATTTAATTTTTGCGATTTCTAATACTGGTGGGATCAATATCTCGAAGATGGAGACATTTGAGTGAGCCAAACAAATAAAGAGGTATCACATCTATTTTGTTATTGAATCTGGTTCCATGATGAACTAAAGTTGTTATGCTCGCCGTAAACAATACTATGTATAAATCACTGGGAGAGGAAAAGAGAAGGAGATTATACCCCAAAGGGACTTATGCCTTCACCACAAAACTTCCTGTAATTACAAAATGGAAAGGGAAAATGGGTAGGTCAAATAATTAAGCATGTGTAAAGTTTAATCAAGTTTGAGCTCAGTAGGACCTCAATCAACTCAACGTTTAAAATGTAAAACTAATAAGAAAGTAAAATCGAAGTAAACTCAATCTTTCAAATAAAAATTTTTTTGAAAGCAAAAAGCGAAGTAAAAAAAATTTACCGAAATAAAATGCAAAGAAACAGAGGTCACACCGAAAATAAGCGGATCAAAATCTGTAAAGAGAAAGAAACCTAAAAATAACAAAAAGAAGAAGACTAATTGTTTGTTAGAAGACAATTACCAAGAACATATTGCAAAAAATAATCACAAGTTATTTGAAAGATGGATAGATTCAATGGATAACACTAGGGGGCGGCAATGGAATCCAGGAAGAAGTTTCGGGATCTTATAGTTGGTGTGATCGACAGATTTTTTTACGGCTAGAATCGAGGAAATTGGGATCTCTGCGGGTGGAGGAAAGGAAGAGGAAATTCACGCCGCAAGAGTGTCGTGGGGTCGACGGCGGTGGAGGCAGCGACGGGGTTCGGCGGAGTCGGCGTGCGATTGTGACGTCAGTAGAGGAACGATGGAGTATAGAGGAGGCGTACAGTAATGGCCGGTGGAGGCGGCGTACGATAATGATGCCGGTGGAGGCAGCGACGGGGTTTGGCGGAGGCGGCGTGCGAGCTTGAGTGTTTGGGAAACCCTAGCGGGGCTGAGTTTTAGGGCTCGGAGGCGTGGGTAATGAGAACTTGGGGAGAGGAGTGGTCATATATATATAGTATAAATGGACGGATGCTATTAGATCATAGCGAAGTAGGTTGTGAGAATCCCTATTTTTAAAGCCCGCTCTGAGAAACAGTGCCGGTTCGGCCGGATGAAAATTAGTAAAAAACTAAAAATTCGGCCCGAAACTCGGACTTAGAAAATGGACCGGAGCCAGTGGCAAATAAGAGAAGTGCCATATATTGTGAGGCCCATGATGTACTGTAAATTTATGCACTTTGGACGGACTCTGGTTTGTCCCTTAATTTAGGGTCTGTTTGGGACAGCTCTGGCGGCTGGAGAAGCTCTTTTCCAGCCGCCAGAGCAGGTTATTGGATCTGTTTGGGACAGCTTCCCAATAAAATTACTTTTTAAAAAACAGCTCTGGGAGCTATTTTTGGGAAGCAGTCCCCCCCTGCGTTTCATCAAATCCCTTTCGCGGAAAAATCGTGTCTGCCCCATTCGCCGATCCCTC